>OY821780.1:40900848-41355848 GCA_963682175.1 Triglochin maritima | reverse complement strand
CATTAATTTTTTTGATTTCAGATTTTCTGCTTTGCTATTAGGTGCATCTATACTCCTTTGTTTTATCTGGGCAGAGATTGTAGAGGAGTTGATGTTTGGCAAAGAATTCGACTGGATATTAAATTTGAGACTATTGCACTGGTCCAGATTTCATAAGCCCTCCCTTTCATTAATTTGGGTTCTGTTACAACATTGTTACAACCATTGTTACATTCTCTGTTCTTCACTCGGGTTCACATTCCCGATTCAAGACACACTTTGGCACCTCCCTCACAGGCAGCACTTGTTGAAGAGGAGCTTCTTCCAAGAGAAGTTGAGGATCCCAGTTTGGTGGTGGTGGATCGCTACAATCCATCAGGAACTACTCCAGCTCTCGGACTCTTTCTTCCTCTAAGTTCAAGATGGTGTCCCGTCGATAAATTTGCAGAGATTCCAGCTTCTCCCTTCCCTCCAATGTTGTTTTTAGTAACTCTTCTTCAGTGCTCAATTCCACCATATGCTTCCTCCATTTTTGCAACTTGTTCTCTATTTGGCTGATCCGGAGCAATCGAGGCGAGTGATCTTTTAGCATCAGTGGATCTGGATAAGACGATTTCAGTTTGCTTCTAAAAAACGCTCAAGGACAAATTAGAGATTCTTACTTACATTTGATTTCGGCTATGGCTTCGTGTGGAGAAAGCTTCCAGTCGGCCGGTACGGGGAAGGCCTTCCATCTCGGTGGAGGAGGATCTAAGCTATCCAGCAGGAAATGCACTGTCTCCTCCCTTCTTTTCCTCTCCATTCGCAATATGCTATCTCTCATTCTCGCATTCCTCTGGCCCGCCACTTCCAGATGCTCGGGGACTCCGGTGTTCCAATAGTGTGTGCTCTCTACTCCATACAGGTGGTATCTCGCAAGCATGTCAGCTATCCTCTTCTCCTGCTGAAGCAGCCGTTGCAGTCGGTCCGAGTGGTTGTGCTCCATTTGGGCGATTTTACTTCTGGATGTTCGGAGTTGAAGAGGACCTCCTTTTTTTGGGTCCTTCCAATGCTTTTGATTGGTCTCGGAACTTATTCAATTGGGCTGGAATTGGGCAGCAAACAGCTTCAAAGATTACTCTACTCTACTATTCATACGGGCCAGATGAATTGAATAAGGCCCTGTCTCTTTTGCTAAATCTAACACTTTGGAGTTGGTTTTTCCTAACACCCCATTAGGTTTTTTCACCTTCTCCTAGGTTTAGCTTAGCCCATGTGGCTTGTATTTGAATTCACACATGCTTAGCTCACATTGAGCTAAACTTTTGTATTTTTGCTGATTCAAATATATAAAAGATGTGTGAATTGGGGAAAAAAAAAACCCTAAACCCTAAACCCTAAACCCTAAACCCTAAAAAAACCCTAAACCCTAAAAAAAACCCTAAACCCTAAACCCTAAAAAAAACCCTAAACCCTAAACCCAAAACCCAAAACCCTAAACCCTAACCCTAAACCCTAAACCCTAAAAAAACCCTAAACCCTAAACCCTAAACCCTAAAACCCTAAACCCTAAAACCCTAAACCCTAAAAACCCTAAACCCTAAACCCTAAATACCGTAAACCCTAAACCCTAAATAACCATAAACCATAAATAACCCTAAACCCTAAATAACCCTAAACCCTAAACCCTACTAAACCCTAAACCCTAAATAACACTAAACCTTAAACCCTAAAACCCTAAACCCTAAACCCTAAACCCTAATATCTCCGTCGACACGCATATTTCTAACATTTTCAACTTTAATATTCATTTGTATTATCAGCTCGCTCAATAAATAAATAAATAGTAGTAATTTCAAAAACATATTGTTTTGTCAAATTTCGTGAGATATAGCCTTCGATTTTATCAAAAAATTGAAAACTTGTCTAATATCTCCGTTGACAAGGATATGGTTAGCATTTTCATCTTTAATACTCATTTGTATCATCAGACCGCTGAAAAATAAAGAAAATTGTAGAAACTTAAAAAACTTAGAGATTTATCATGTTTCGTGAGACATGGCCTTTGGATTTTACTAAAAAATTAAATCTAAATATAATCTTCGTTGAGAAGGATATGTTTAACATATTCATATTTTTATTTTCATTTATATCGTAATACCGCTCAAAAAACTAAAGAAAATGGTAAGAATTTAAAAAACTTAGTGTTTTTATCAAATTACGTGAGCTATAGCCTTTCGATTTTATCAAAAAAATGAAAATCTAACTAATATCTATGTTGACACGCCTATGTTTAACATTTTCATCTTTAATACTCATTTGTATCTTGAGACGCTCAAAAAATGTAAGAATTAAAAAACTTAGTATTTTTATCAAATTTCGTGAGGAGTGTAGCCGTTTGATTTTATCAAGAAAATGAAAATCTAACTAATATCTCCTTTGACACGCATATATTTAACATTTTCATCTTTAATACTCATTTCATTTTGAGACGCTTAAAAATAAATAAATAGTAAGAATTTTAAAAGCTTAGTGTTTTTATCAAAATTCGTGAGCTAGCCTTTGGATTTTATCAAAAAAGTAAAAATCTAACTAATATCTCCATTGAAACGTAGAGGTTTAGCAATTTAATATTTAATACTCATTTGTATCTTGAGATGCTCAAAAACTAAATAAAATAGTAATAATTTTAAAAACTTAGTGTTTTTATCAATTTTTGTGATTTATAGCCTTTGAATTTTTTTTCAAAAAAAATGAAAATCTAACTAATATATCTTGACACGTATATGTTTAATATTTTCATCTTTAATACTCATTTGTATACTAAGACAGTAAGACCGTTAAAATAATTAAAGGATTAGTAAGAATTTTAAAAACTTAGTGTTTTTATCAAATTAATGTGAGCTATATAGCCTTTGGATTTTATCCACAAAAAAATCTAACTAATATCACCGTCGACACGCATATGTTTAACACTTTCATCTTTAATACCCATTTGTATCTTGAGACGCTAAAGCAATAGTAAGAATTTTAAAAAATTAGTGTTTTTTTCAAATTTCGTGAGTTATAGCCTTGGGATTTTATCAATAAAATGAAAAGTTAAATAATATCTACGTTGACACGCATGTGTTTAACATTTTCATATTTGTTATTCATTTGTTTCTCGAGGCCGCTCAAAAAATAAAAAGATAGTAAGAATTTTAAAAACTGGGTTGTTTTATCACACTTGGTGCCCTATAGCCTTTTGATTGTTTATAATAAATGAAAATCTAACTAATATCTCCATTGATACACATATCTTTAATATTTTCATCTTTAATACTCATTTGTATCTTGTGAAGCTCAATAAAAAAGAATTTTAAAAAAGCAGTGTTTTTATCAATTTCTTGAGCTATAAATCTTTGCATTTTATCAAAATCTAACCAATATCTCTTGACACGCCTATGTTTAACATTTTCATCTTTAATACTCATTTGTATCTTGAGACGCTCAAAAAATGTAAGAATTAAAAAACTTAGTGTTTTTATCAAAATTCGTGAGGAGTGTAGCCGTTTGATTTTATCAAGAAAATGAAAATCTAACTAATATCTCCTTTGACACGCATATATTTAACATTTTCATCTTTAATACTCATTTGATTTTGAGACGCTTAAAAATAAATAAATAGTAAGAATTTTAAAAGCTTAGTGTTTTTATCAAAATTTGTGAGCTAGCCTTTGGATTTTATCAAAAAAGTAAAAATCTAACTAGTATCTCCATTGACAAGGATATGTTTAGCATTTTCATCTTTAATACTCATTTGTATCATAAGACCGCTGAAAAAATAAAGAAAATTGTAGAAACTTAAAAAACTTAGAGATTTATCATGTTTCGTGAGACATGGCCTTTGGATTTTACTAAAAAATTAAATCTAAATATAATATTCATTGACAAGGATATGTTTAACATATTCATATATTTTTATTCATTTATATCGTAATACCGCTGAAAAACTAAACAAAATTGGTAAGAATTTAAAAAACTAAGTGTTTTTATCAAATTACGTGAGCTATAGTCCTTCGATTTTATCAAAAAAAAATAAAAATCTAACTAATATCTTTGTTGACACGCCTATGTTTAACATTTTCATCTTTAATACTCATTTGTATCTTGAGACGCTCAAAAAATGTAAGAATTAACAAAACTTAGTGTTTTTATCAAATTTCGTGAGCAGTGTAGCCGTTTGATTTTATCAAGAAAATGAAAATCTAACTAATATCTCCTTTGACACGCATATATTTAACATTTTCATCTTTAATACTCATTTCATTTTGAGACGCTTAAAAATAAATAAATAGTAAGAATTTTAAAACTTAGAGTTTTTATCAAAATTCGTGAGCTAGCCTTTGGATTTTATCAAAAAAGTAAAAATCTAACTAATATCTCCATTGAAACGTATAGGTTTAACAATTTAATATTTAATACTCATTTGTATCTTGAGATGCTCAAAAACTAAATAAAATAGTAATAATTTTAAAAACTTAGTGTTTTTATCAATTTTTGTGATCTATAGCCTTTGGATTTTTTTCCAAAAAAAATGAAAATCTAAATAATATATCTTGACACGTATATGTTTAATATTTTCATCTTTAATACACATTTGTATACTAAGACAGTAAGACCGTTAAAATAATTAAAGGATTAGTAAGAATTTTAAAAACTTATTGTTTTTATCAAATTAATGTGAGCTATATAGCCTTTGGATTTTATCCACAAAAAAATCTAACTAATATCTCCGTCGACACGCATATGTTTAACACTTTCATCTTTAATACTCATTTGTATCTTGAGACGCTAAAAAAAATAGTAAGAATTTTAAAAAATTAGTGTTTTTTTTCAAATTTCGTGAGTTATAGCCTATGGATTTTATCAATAAAATGAAAAGTTAAATAATATCTACGTTGACACGCATGTGTTTAACATTTTCATATTTGTTATTCATTTGTATCTCGAGGCCGCTCAAAAAATAAAAACATAGTAAGAATTTTAAAAACTGGGTTGTTTTATCACACTTGGTGGCCTATAGCCTTTTGATTGTCTATAATAAATGAAAATCTAACTAATATCTCCATTGATACACATATCTTTAATATTTTCATCTTTAATACTCATTTGTATCTTGTGAAGCTCAATAAAAAAGAATTTTAAAAAAGCAGTGTTTTTATCAAATTTCTTGAGCTATAGCCTTTGAATTTTATCAAAAAAATTAAAATCTTGCTAATATCTCCGTTGACACGCATAGGTTTAATATTTTCATCTTTAATATTCACTTGTAACATCGGACCGCTCAAAAAATAATGAAAACAGTAAGAATTTTCAAAACCGAGTGTTTTTATCACGTTTCGTGCGTTATAGTCTTTGGATTTTATCAAAAAATGAAAATCTAACTAATATCTCCGTTGACACGCATATTTCTATCATTTTCAACTTTAATATTAATTTGTATTATCACCCCGCTCAATAAATAAATAAATAAATAAATAGTAGTAATTTTAAAAAACATAGTGTTTTGTCAAATTTCGTGAGCTATAGCCATTTTATTTTATCAAAAAAAACGAAAATCTAACTAATATCTCCGTTGACACACATATTCTTACATTTTCATCTTTAATATTCATTTGTATCATTAGACCGCTCTAAAAATAAAGAAAACAGTAGGAACTTTAAAAGCTTATTGCTTTTATCACGTTTCGTGAGCTATAACCTTTGGGTTTTGTCAAAAAAATGAAAATCTAACTAATATCTCCGTTGAAACACATAGGTTTAACATTTCCATCTTCAATACGCATTTGTATCTTGAGACGCTCAAAAAATAAATCAAAAGTAAGAATTTTAAAAACTTAGTGTTTTTTTCAAATTTCGTGAGCTATAAGCCTTTGAATTTTATCAAAAAAATTAAAATCTTGCTAATATCTCCGTTGACACGCATAGGTTTAATATTTTCATCTTTACTATTCACTTGTATCATCAGACCGCTAAAAAGATAAAGAAAATAGTAAGAATGTTAAAAACTGAGTTTTTATATCACGTGTCGTGAGTGATAGCATTTGGATTTTATCACAAAATGAAAATCTAACTAATATTTCCGGCGACACGCATATTTCTAACTAATAAATCTAACTAATATCTCCGTCGACACGCATATTTCTAACATTTAATTTTCATTTGTATTATCAGCTCGCGCAATAAATAAATAAATAGTATTAATTTTAAAAACATAGTGTTTTGTCAAATTTCGTGAGCTATAGTCTTTCGATTTTATCAAAAAATTGAAAACCTATCTAATATCTCCGTTGACAAGGATATGGTTAGCATTTTCATCTTTAATACTCATTTGTATCATCAGACCGCTGAAAAATAAAGAAAATTGTAGAAACTTAAAAAACTTAGAGATTTATCTTGTTTCGTGAGACATGGCCTTTGTATTTTACTAAAAAATTAAATCTAAATATAATCTTCGTTAAGAAGGATATGTTTAACATATTCATTTTTTTTCATTTATATCGTAATACCGCTCAAAAAACTAAAGAAATGGTAAGAATTTAAAAAACTTAGTGTTTTTATCAAATTACGTGAGCTATAGCCTTTCGATTTTATCAAAAAAAATGAAAATCTAACTAATATCTATGTTGACATGCCTATGTTTAACATTTTCATCTTTAATACTCATTTGTATCTTGATACGCTCAAATAATGTAAGAATTAACAAAACTTAGTGTTTTTATCAAATTTCGTGAGCAGTGTAGCCGTTTGATTTTATCAAGAAAATGAAAATCTAACTAATATCTCCTTTGACACGCATATATTTAACATTTTCATCTTTAATACTCATTTCATTTTGAGACGCTTAAAAATAAATAAATAGTAAGAATTTTAAAAGCTTAGTGTTTTTATCAAAATTCGTGAGCTAGCCTTTGGATTTTATCAAAAAAGTAAAAATCTAACTAATATCTCCATTGAAACGTATAGGTTTAACAATTTAATATTTAATACTCATTTGTATCTTGAGATGCTCAAAAACTAAATAAAATAGTAATAATTTTAAAAACTTAGTGTTTTTATCAATTTTTGTGATCTATAGCCTTTGGATTTTTTTTCAAAAAAAATGAAAATCTAAATAATATATCTTGACACGTATATGTTTAATATTTTAAACTTTAATACACATTTGTATACTAAGACAGTAAGACCGTTAAAATAATTAAAGGATTAGTAAGAATTTTAAAAACTTATTGTTTTTATCAAATTAATGTGAGCTATATAGCCTTTGGATTTTATCCACAAAAAAATCTAACTAATATCTCCGTCGACACGCATATGTTTAACACTTTCATCTTTAATACTCATTTGTATCTTGAGACGCTAAAAAAATAGTAAGAATTTTAAAAAATTAGTGTTTTTTCAAATTTCGTGAGTTATAGCCTATGGATTTTATCAATAAAATGAAAAGTTAAATAATATCTACGTTGACACGCATGTGTTTAACATTTTCATATTTGTTATTCATTTGTATCTCGAGGCCGCTCAAAAAATAAAAACATAGTAAGAATTTTAAAAACTGGGTTGTTTTATCACACTTGGTGGCCTATAGCCTTTTGATTGTCTATAATAAATGAAAAATCTAACTAATATCTCCGTTGATACACATATCTTTAATATTTTCATCTTTAATACTCATTTGTATATTGTGAAGCTCAATAAAAAAGAATTTTAAAAACAAAGTGTTTTTATCAAATTTCTTGAGCTATAAGTCTTTGGATTTTATCAAAATCTAACCAATATCTCCGTTGACACGTATATGTTTAACAATTTCATCTTTAATACTCATTTGTATCTTCAAACCGCTCAAAAATAATAAATAGTAAGAATTTGCGAAACGTGGTGATTTTATCCCTTTGGATTTTATCAAAAAAATGAAAATCTAAATAATATCTCTGTTGACACGCATATGTTTAGCTTTTTCATTTTTAGTACTCATTTTTATAACGAGACCGCTCCAAAAATAAAGAAATAGTAAGAATTTTTAAAACTGAGTGTTTTTATCACACTTCGTGGCCTAATATGTCATTTGACACGCATATGTTTACAATTTTCGTTTTTAATATTCAATTGTATCTTTAGACGGCTTAAAACATAAGGAAATAGTAAGAATTTTAAAAACGGAATGTTTTTATCACATTTCGTGAGCTATAGCCTTTTGATTTTATCAAAAAAATGAAAATCTAACTAATATCTCCATTGACACACATATACTTAAGATTTTCATCTTTAATATTCATGTGTATCATCAGACCGCTCTAAAAATAAAGAAAAAAGTAAGAACTTTAAAAACTGATTGCTTTTATCACGTTTCGTGAGCTATAGCCTTTGGGTTTAGTCAAAAAAATTAAAATCTAACTAATATCTCCATTGAAACGCCTAGGTTTAACATTTTCATCTTCAATACTCATTTGTATCTTGAGGCGCTCAAAAAATAAACAAAAAGTAAGCATTTTAAAAACTTAGTGTTTTTTTTAAATTTCGTGAGCTATAGCCTTTGAATTTTATCAAAAAAATTAAAATCTTGCTAATATCTCCGTTGACACGCATAGGTTTAATATTTTCATCTTTAATATTCACTTGTAACATCGGACCGCTCAAAAAATAATGAAAACAGTAAGAATTTTCAAAACCGAGTGTTTTTATCACGTTTCGTGCGTTATAGTCTTTGGATTTTATCAAAAAATGAAAATCTAACTAATATCTCCGTTGACACGCATATTTCTATCATTTTCAACTTTAATATTAATTTGTATTATCACCCCGCTCAATAAATAAATAAATAAATAAATAGTAGTAATTTTAAAAAACATAGTGTTTTGTCAAATTTCGTGAGCTATAGCCATTTTATTTTATCAAAAAAAACGAAAATCTAACTAATATCTCCGTTGACACACATATTCTTACATTTTCATCTTTAATATTCATTTGTATCATTAGACCGCTCTAAAAATAAAGAAAACAGTAGGAACTTTAAAAGCTTATTGCTTTTATCACGTTTCGTGAGCTATAACCTTTGGGTTTTGTCAAAAAAATGAAAATCTAACTAATATCTCCGTTGAAACACATAGGTTTAACATTTCCATCTTCAATACGCATTTGTATCTTGAGACGCTCAAAAAATAAATCAAAAGTAAGAATTTTAAAAACTTAGTGTTTTTTTCAAATTTCGTGAGCTATAAGCCTTTGAATTTTATCAAAAAAATTAAAATCTTGCTAATATCTCCGTTGACACGCATAGGTTTAATATTTTCATCTTTACTATTCACTTGTATCATCAGACCGCTAAAAAGATAAAGAAAATAGTAAGAATGTTAAAAACTGAGTTTTTATATCACGTGTCGTGAGTGATAGCATTTGGATTTTATCACAAAATGAAAATCTAACTAATATTTCCGGCGACACGCATATTTCTAACTAATAAATCTAACTAATATCTCCGTCGACACGCATATTTCTAACATTTAATTTTCATTTGTATTATCAGCTCGCGCAATAAATAAATAAATAGTATTAATTTTAAAAACATAGTGTTTTGTCAAATTTCGTGAGCTATAGTCTTTCGATTTTATCAAAAAATTGAAAACCTATCTAATATCTCCGTTGACAAGGATATGGTTAGCATTTTCATCTTTAATACTCATTTGTATCATCAGACCGCTGAAAAATAAAGAAAATTGTAGAAACTTAAAAAACTTAGAGATTTATCTTGTTTCGTGAGACATGGCCTTTGTATTTTACTAAAAAATTAAATCTAAATATAATCTTCGTTAAGAAGGATATGTTTAACATATTCATTTTTTTTCATTTATATCGTAATACCGCTCAAAAAACTAAAGAAATGGTAAGAATTTAAAAAACTTAGTGTTTTTATCAAATTACGTGAGCTATAGCCTTTCGATTTTATCAAAAAAAATGAAAATCTAACTAATATCTATGTTGACATGCCTATGTTTAACATTTTCATCTTTAATACTCATTTGTATCTTGATACGCTCAAATAATGTAAGAATTAACAAAACTTAGTGTTTTTATCAAATTTCGTGAGCAGTGTAGCCGTTTGATTTTATCAAGAAAATGAAAATCTAACTAATATCTCCTTTGACACGCATATATTTAACATTTTCATCTTTAATACTCATTTCATTTTGAGACGCTTAAAAATAAATAAATAGTAAGAATTTTAAAAGCTTAGTGTTTTTATCAAAATTCGTGAGCTAGCCTTTGGATTTTATCAAAAAAGTAAAAATCTAACTAATATCTCCATTGAAACGTATAGGTTTAACAATTTAATATTTAATACTCATTTGTATCTTGAGATGCTCAAAAACTAAATAAAATAGTAATAATTTTAAAAACTTAGTGTTTTTATCAATTTTTGTGATCTATAGCCTTTGGATTTTTTTTCAAAAAAAATGAAAATCTAAATAATATATCTTGACACGTATATGTTTAATATTTTAAACTTTAATACACATTTGTATACTAAGACAGTAAGACCGTTAAAATAATTAAAGGATTAGTAAGAATTTTAAAAACTTATTGTTTTTATCAAATTAATGTGAGCTATATAGCCTTTGGATTTTATCCACAAAAAAATCTAACTAATATCTCCGTCGACACGCATATGTTTAACACTTTCATCTTTAATACTCATTTGTATCTTGAGACGCTAAAAAAATAGTAAGAATTTTAAAAAATTAGTGTTTTTTCAAATTTCGTGAGTTATAGCCTATGGATTTTATCAATAAAATGAAAAGTTAAATAATATCTACGTTGACACGCATGTGTTTAACATTTTCATATTTGTTATTCATTTGTATCTCGAGGCCGCTCAAAAAATAAAAACATAGTAAGAATTTTAAAAACTGGGTTGTTTTATCACACTTGGTGGCCTATAGCCTTTTGATTGTCTATAATAAATGAAAAATCTAACTAATATCTCCGTTGATACACATATCTTTAATATTTTCATCTTTAATACTCATTTGTATATTGTGAAGCTCAATAAAAAAGAATTTTAAAAACAAAGTGTTTTTATCAAATTTCTTGAGCTATAAGTCTTTGGATTTTATCAAAATCTAACCAATATCTCCGTTGACACGTATATGTTTAACAATTTCATCTTTAATACTCATTTGTATCTTCAAACCGCTCAAAAATAATAAATAGTAAGAATTTGCGAAACGTGGTGATTTTATCCCTTTGGATTTTATCAAAAAAATGAAAATCTAAATAATATCTCTGTTGACACGCATATGTTTAGCTTTTTCATTTTTAGTACTCATTTTTATAACGAGACCGCTCCAAAAATAAAGAAATAGTAAGAATTTTTAAAACTGAGTGTTTTTATCACACTTCGTGGCCTAATATGTCATTTGACACGCATATGTTTACAATTTTCGTTTTTAATATTCAATTGTATCTTTAGACGGCTTAAAACATAAGGAAATAGTAAGAATTTTAAAAACGGAATGTTTTTATCACATTTCGTGAGCTATAGCCTTTTGATTTTATCAAAAAAATGAAAATCTAACTAATATCTCCATTGACACACATATACTTAAGATTTTCATCTTTAATATTCATGTGTATCATCAGACCGCTCTAAAAATAAAGAAAAAAGTAAGAACTTTAAAAACTGATTGCTTTTATCACGTTTCGTGAGCTATAGCCTTTGGGTTTAGTCAAAAAAATTAAAATCTAACTAATATCTCCATTGAAACGCCTAGGTTTAACATTTTCATCTTCAATACTCATTTGTATCTTGAGGCGCTCAAAAAATAAACAAAAAGTAAGCATTTTAAAAACTTAGTGTTTTTTTTAAATTTCGTGAGCTATAGCCTTTGAATTTTATCAAAAAAATTAAAATCTTGCTAATATCTCCGTTGACACGCATAGGTTTAATATTTTCATCTTTAATATTCACTTGTAACATCGGACCGCTCAAAAAATAATGAAAACAGTAAGAATTTTCAAAACCGAGTGTTTTTATCACGTTTCGTGCGTTATAGTCTTTGGATTTTATCAAAAAATGAAAATCTAACTAATATCTCCGTTGACACGCATATTTCTATCATTTTCAACTTTAATATTAATTTGTATTATCACCCCGCTCAATAAATAAATAAATAAATAAATAGTAGTAATTTTAAAAAACATAGTGTTTTGTCAAATTTCGTAAGCTATAGCCATTTTATTTTATCAAAAAAAACGAAAATCTAACTAATATCTCCGTTGACACACATATTCTTACATTTTCATCTTTAATATTCATTTGTATCATTAGACCGCTCTAAAAATAAAGAAAACAGTAGGAACTTTAAAAGCTTATTGCTTTTATCACGTTTCGTGAGCTATAACCTTTGGGTTTTGTCAAAAAAATGAAAATCTAACTAATATCTCCGTTGAAACACATAGGTTTAACATTTCCATCTTCAATACGCATTTGTATCTTGAGACGCTCAAAAAATAAATCAAAAGTAAGAATTTTAAAAACTTAGTGTTTTTTTCAAATTTCGTGAGCTATAAGCCTTTGAATTTTATCAAAAAAATTAAAATCTTGCTAATATCTCCGTTGACACGCATAGGTTTAATATTTTCATCTTTACTATTCACTTGTATCATCAGACCGCTAAAAAGATAAAGAAAATAGTAAGAATGTTAAAAACTGAGTTTTTATATCACGTGTCGTGAGTTATAGCATTTGGATTTTATCACAAAATGAAAATCTAACTAATATCTCCGTCGACACGCATATTTCTAACTAATAAATCTAACTAATATCTCCGTCGACACGCATATTTCTTACATTTTATTTTCATTTGTATTATCAGCTCGCCCAATAAATAAATAAATAGTATTAATTTTAAAAACATAATGTTTTGTCAAATTTCGTGAGCTATAGTCTTTCGATTTTATCAAAAAATTGAAAATCTAACTAGTATCTCCATTGACAAGGATATGTTTAGCATTTTCATCTTTAATACTCATTTGTATCATAAGACCGCTGAAAAAATAAAGAAAATTGTAGAAACTTAAAAAACTTAGAGATTTATCATGTTTCGTGAGACATGGCCTTTGGATTTTACTAAAAAATTAAATCTAAATATAATATTCATTGACAAGGATATGTTTAACATATTCATATATTTTTATTCATTTATATCGTAATACCGCTGAAAAACTAAACAAAATTGGTAAGAATTTAAAAAACTAAGTGTTTTTATCAAATTACGTGAGCTATAGTCCTTCGATTTTATCAAAAAAAAATAAAAATCTAACTAATATCTTTGTTGACACGCCTATGTTTAACATTTTCATCTTTAATACTCATTTGTATCTTGAGACGCTCAAAAAATGTAAGAATTAACAAAACTTAGTGTTTTTATCAAATTTCGTGAGCAGTGTAGCCGTTTGATTTTATCAAGAAAATGAAAATCTAACTAATATCTCCTTTGACACGCATATATTTAACATTTTCATCTTTAATACTCATTTCATTTTGAGACGCTTAAAAATAAATAAATAAATAGTAAGAATTTTAAAACTTAGAGTTTTTATCAAAATTCGTGAGCTAGCCTTTGGATTTTATCAAAAAAGTAAAAATCTAACTAATATCTCCATTGAAACGTATAGGTTTAACAATTTAATATTTAATACTCATTTGTATCTTGAGATGCTCAAAAACTAAATAAAATAGTAATAATTTTAAAAACTTAGTGTTTTTATCAATTTTTGTGATCTATAGCCTTTGGATTTTTTTCCAAAAAAAATGAAAATCTAAATAATATATCTTGACACGTATATGTTTAATATTTTCATCTTTAATACACATTTGTATACTAAGACAGTAAGACCGTTAAAATAATTAAAGGATTAGTAAGAATTTTAAAAACTTATTGTTTTTATCAAATTAATGTGAGCTATATAGCCTTTGGATTTTATCCACAAAAAAATCTAACTAATATCTCCGTCGACACGCATATGTTTAACACTTTCATCTTTAATACTCATTTGTATCTTGAGACGCTAAAAAAAATAGTAAGAATTTTAAAAAATTAGTGTTTTTTTTTTCAAATTTCGTGAGTTATAGCCTATGGATTTTATCAATAAAATGAAAAGTTAAATAATATCTATGTTGACACGCATGTGCTTAACATTTTCATATTTGTTATTCATTTGTATCTCGAGGCCGCTCAAAAAATAAAAACATAGTAAGAATTTTAAAAACTGGGTTGTTTTATCACACTTGGTGGCCTATAGCCTTTTGATTGTCTATAATAAATGAAAATCTAACTAATATCTCCGTTGATACACATATCTTTAATATTTTCATCTTTAATACTCATTTGTATATTGTGAAGCTCAATAAAAAAGAATTTTAAAAACGCAGTGTTTTTATCAAATTTCTTGAGCTATAAGTCTTTCGATTTTATCAAAATCTAACCAATATCTCCGTTGACACGTATATGTTTAACAATTTCATCTTTAATACTCATTTGTATCTTCAAACAGCTCAAAAATAATAAAATAGTAAGAATTTGCGAAACGTGGTGATTTTATCCCTTTGGATTTTAACAAAAAAAATGAAAATCTAAATAATATCTCTGTTGACACGCATATGTTTAGCTTTTTCATTTTTAGTACTCATTTTTATAACGAGACCGCTCCAAAAATAAAGAAATAGTAAGAATTTTTAAAACCGAGTGTTTTTATCACACTTCGTGGCCTATAGCCTTTGGATTTTATCCAAAAAATAAAAATCAAACTAATATGTCATTTGACACGCATATGTTTACAATTTTCGTTTTTAATATTCAATTGTATCTTTAGACGGCTTAAAACATAAGGAAATAGTAAGAATTTTAAAAACGGAATGTTTTTATCACATTTCGTGAGCTATAGCCTTTTGATTTTATCAAAAAAATGAAAATCTAACTAATATCTCCATTGACACACATATACTTAAGATTTTCATCTTTAATATTCATGTGTATCATCAGACCGCTCTAAAAATAAAGAAAAAAGTAAGAACTTTAAAAAGTGATTGCTTTTATCACGTTTCGTGAGGTATAGCCTTTGGGTTTAGTCAAAAAAATTAAAATCTAACTAATATCTCCATTGAAACGCCTAGGTTTAACGTTTTCATCTTCAATACTCATTTGTATCTTGAGACGCTCAAAAAATAAACAAAAAGTAAGCATTTTAAAAACTTAGTGTTTTTTTCAAATTTCGTGAGCTATAGCCTTTGAATTTTATCAAAAAAAATAAAATCTTGCTAATATCTCCGTTGACACGCATAGGTTTAATATTTTCATCTTTAATATTCACTTGTAACATCGGACCGCTCAAAAAATAAAGAAAACAGTAAGAATTTTCAAAACCGAGTGTTTTTATCACGTTTCGTGAGTTATAGTCTTTGGATTTTATCAAAAAATGAAAATCTAACTAATATCTCCGTTGACACGCATATTTCTATCATTTTCAACTTTAATATTAATTTGTATTATCACCCCGCTCAATAAATAAATAAATAAATAAATAGTAGTAATTTTAAAAAACATAGTGTTTTGTCAAATTTCGTGAGCTATAGCCATTTTATTTTATCAAAAAAAAACGAAAATCTAACTAATAACTCCGTTGACACACATATTCTTACATTTTCATCTTTAATATTCATTTGTATCATTAGACCGCTCTAAAAATAAAGAAAACAGTAGGAACTTTAAAAGCTTATTGCTTTTATCACGTTTCGTGAGCTATAACCTTTGGGTTTTGTCAAAAAAATGAAAATCTAACTAATATCTCTGTTGAAACACATAGGTTTAACATTTCCATCTTCAATACGCATTTGTATCTTGAGACGCTCAAAAAATAAATCAAACGTAAGAATTTTAAAAACTTAGTGTTTTTTTCAAATTTCGTGAGCTATAAGCCTTTGAATTTTATCAAAAAAATTAAAATCTTGCTAATATCTCCGTTGACACGCATAGGTTTAATATTTTCATCTTTAATATTCACTTGTATCATCAGACCGCTAAAAAGATAAAGAAAATAGTAAGAATGTTAAAAACTGAGTTTTTATATCACGTTTCGTGAGTTATAGCATTTGGATTTTATCACAAAATGAAAATCTAACTAATATCTCCGTCGACACGCATATTTCTAGCATTTTCAACTTTAATATTCATTTGTATTATCAGCTCGCTCAATAAATAAATAAATAGTAGTAATTTCAAAAACATAGTGTTTTGTTAAATTTCGTGAGCTATAGTCTTTCGATTTTATCAAAAAATTGAAAACCTATCTAATATCTCCGTTGACAAGGATATGGTTAGCATTTTCATCTTTAATACTCATTTGTATCATCAGACCGCTGAAAAATAAAGAAAATTGTAGAAACTTAAAAAACTTAGAGATTTATCATGTTTCGTGAGACATGGCCTTTGGATTTTACTAAAAAATTAAATCTAAATATAATCTTCGTTGAGAAGGATATGTTTAACATATTCATTTTTTTTCATTTATATCGTAATACCGCTCAAAAAACTAAAGAAAATGGTAAGAATTTAAAAAACTTAGTGTTTTTATCAAATTACGTGAGCTATAGCCTTTCGATTTTATCAAAAAAAATGAAAATCTAACTAATATCTATGTTGACACGCCTATGTTTAACATTTTCATCTTTAATACTCATTTGTATCTTGAGACGCTCAAAAAATGTAAGAATTAAAAAACTTAGTGTTTTTATCAAATTTCGTGAGCAGTGTAGCCGTTTGATTTTATCAAGAAAATGAAAATCTAACTAATATCTCCTTTGACACACATATTTAACATTTTCATCTTTAATACTCATTTCATTTTGAGACGCTTAAAAATAAATAAATAGTAAGAATTTTAAAACTTAGTGTTTTTATCAAAATTCGTGAGCTAGCCTTTGGATTTTATCAAAAAAGTAAAAATCTAACTAATATCTCCATTGAAACGTATAGGTTTAACAATTTAATATTTAATACTCATTTGTATCTTGAGATGCTCAAAAACTAAATAAAATAGTAATAATTTTAAAAACTTAGTGTTTTTATCAATTTTTGTGATCTATAGCCTTTGGATTTTTTTTCAAAAAAAATGAAAATCTAAATAATATATCTTGACACGTATATGTTTAATATTTTCATCTTTAATACACATTTGTATACTAAGACAGTAAGACCGTTAAAATAATTAAAGGATTAGTAAGAATTTTAAAAACTTATTGTTTTTATCAAATTAATGTGAGCTATATAGCCTTTGGATTTTATCCACAAAAAAATCTAACTAATATCTCCGTCGACACGCATATGTTTAACACTTTCATCTTTAATACTCATTTGTATCTTGAGACGCTAAAAAAAATAGTAAGAATTTTAAAAAATTAGTGTTTTTTTTTCAAATTTCGTGAGTTATAGCCTATGGATTTTATCAATAAAATGAAAAGTTAAATAATATCTACGTTGACACGCATGTGTTTAACATTTTCATATTTGTTATTCATTTGTATCTCGAGGCCGCTCAAAAAATAAAAACATAGTAAGAATTTTAAAAACTGGGTTGTTTTATCACACTTGGTGGCCTATAGCCTTTTGATTGTCTATAATAAATGAAAATCTAACTAATATCTCCGTTGATACACATATCTTTAATATTTTCATCTTTAATACTCATTTGTATATTGTGAAGCTCAATAAAAAAGAATTTTAAAAACGCAGTGTTTTTATCAAATTTCTTGAGCTATAAGTCTTTGGATTTTATCAAAATCTAACCAATATCTCCGTTGACACGTATATGTTTAACAATTTCATCTTTAATACTCATTTGTATCTTCAAACAGCTCAAAAATAATAAAATAGTAAGAATTTGCGAAACGTGGTGATTTTATCCCTTTGGATTTTATCAAAAAAAATGAAAATCTAAATAATATCTCTGTTGACACGCATATGTTTAGCTTTTTCATTTTTAGTACTCATTTTTATAACGAGACCGCTCCAAAAATAAAGAAATAGTAAGAATTTTTAAAACCGAGTGTTTTTATCACACTTCGTGGCCTATAGCCTTTGGATTTTATCCAAAAAATAAAAATCAAACTAATATGTCATTTGACACGCATATGTTTACAATTTTCGTTTTTAATATTCAATTGTATCTTTAGACGGCTTAAAACATAAGGAAATAGTAAGAATTTTAAAAACGGAATGTTTTTATCACATTTCGTGAGCTATAGCCTTTTGATTTTATCAAAAAAATGAAAATCTAACTAATATCTCCATTGACACACATATACTTAAGATTTTCATCTTTAATATTCATGTGTATCATCAGACCGCTCTAAAAATAAAGAAAAAAGTAAGAACTTTAAAAAGTGATTGCTTTTATCACGTTTCGTGAGGTATAGCCTTTGGGTTTAGTCAAAAAAATTAAAATCTAACTAATATCTCCATTGAAACGCCTAGGTTTAACGTTTTCATCTTCAATACTCATTTGTATCTTGAGACGCTCAAAAAATAAACAAAAAGTAAGCATTTTAAAAACTTAGTGTTTTTTTCAAATTTCGTGAGCTATAGCCTTTGAATTTTATCAAAAAAAATAAAATCTTGCTAATATCTCCGTTGACACGCATAGGTTTAATATTTTCATCTTTAATATTCACTTGTAACATCGGACCGCTCAAAAAATAAAGAAAACAGTAAGAATTTTCAAAACCGAGTGTTTTTATCACGTTTCGTGAGTTATAGTCTTTGGATTTTATCAAAAAATGAAAATCTAACTAATATCTCCGTTGACACGCATATTTCTATCATTTTCAACTTTAATATTAATTTGTATTATCACCCCGCTCAATAAATAAATAAATAGTAGTAATTTTAAAAAACATAGTGTTTTGTCAAATTTCGTGAGCTATAGCCATTTTATTTTATCAAAAAAAAAACGAAAATCTAACTAATAACTCCGTTGACACACATATTCTTACATTTTCATCTTTAATATTCATTTGTATCATTAGACCGCTCTAAAAATAAAGAAAACAGTAGGAACTTTAAAAGCTTATTGCTTTTATCACGTTTCGTGAGCTATAACCTTTGGGTTTTGTCAAAAAAATGAAAATCTAACTAATATCTCCGTTGAAACACATAGGTTTAACATTTCCATCTTCAATACGCATTTGTATCTTGAGACGCTCAAAAAATAAATCAAACGTAAGAATTTTAAAAACTTAGTGTTTTTTTCAAATTTCGTGAGCTATAAGCCTTTGAATTTTATCAAAAAAATTAAAATCTTGCTAATATCTCCGTTGACACGCATAGGTTTAATATTTTCATCTTTAATATTCACTTGTATCATCAGACCGCTAAAAAGATAAAGAAAATAGTAAGAATGTTAAAAACTGAGTTTTTATATCACGTTTCGTGAGTTATAGCATTTGGATTTTATCACAAAATGAAAATCTAACTAATATCTCCGTCGACACGCATATTTCTAGCATTTTCAACTTTAATATTCATTTGTATTATCAGCTCGCTCAATAAATAAATAAATAGTAGTAATTTCAAAAACATAGTGTTTTGTTAAATTTCGTGAGCTATAGTCTTTCGATTTTATCAAAAAATTGAAAACCTATCTAATATCTCCGTTGACAAGGATATGGTTAGCATTTTCATCTTTAATACTCATTTGTATCATCAGACCGCTGAAAAATAAAGAAAATTGTAGAAACTTAAAAAACTTAGAGATTTATCATGTTTCGTGAGACATGGCCTTTGGATTTTACTAAAAAATTAAATCTAAATATAATCTTCGTTGAGAAGGATATGTTTAACATATTCATTTTTTTTCATTTATATCGTAATACCGCTCAAAAAACTAAAGAAAATGGTAAGAATTTAAAAAACTTAGTGTTTTTATCAAATTACGTGAGCTATAGCCTTTCGATTTTATCAAAAAAAATGAAAATCTAACTAATATCTATGTTGACACGCCTATGTTTAACATTTTCATCTTTAATACTCATTTGTATCTTGAGACGCTCAAAAAATGTAAGAATTAAAAAACTTAGTGTTTTTATCAAATTTCGTGAGCAGTGTAGCCGTTTGATTTTATCAAGAAAATGAAAATCTAACTAATATCTCCTTTGACACACATATTTAACATTTTCATCTTTAATACTCATTTCATTTTGAGACGCTTAAAAATAAATAAATAGTAAGAATTTTAAAACTTAGTGTTTTTATCAAAATTCGTGAGCTAGCCTTTGGATTTTATCAAAAAAGTAAAAATCTAACTAATATCTCCATTGAAACGTATAGGTTTAACAATTTAATATTTAATACTCATTTGTATCTTGAGATGCTCAAAAACTAAATAAAATAGTAATAATTTTAAAAACTTAGTGTTTTTATCAATTTTTGTGATCTATAGCCTTTGGATTTTTTTTCAAAAAAAATGAAAATCTAAATAATATATCTTGACACGTATATGTTTAATATTTTCATCTTTAATACACATTTGTATACTAAGACAGTAAGACCGTTAAAATAATTAAAGGATTAGTAAGAATTTTAAAAACTTATTGTTTTTATCAAATTAATGTGAGCTATATAGCCTTTGGATTTTATCCACAAAAAAATCTAACTAATATCTCCGTCGACACGCATATGTTTAACACTTTCATCTTTAATACTCATTTGTATCTTGAGACGCTAAAAAAAATAGTAAGAATTTTAAAAAATTAGTGTTTTTTTTTCAAATTTCGTGAGTTATAGCCTATGGATTTTATCAATAAAATGAAAAGTTAAATAATATCTACGTTGACACGCATGTGTTTAACATTTTCATATTTGTTATTCATTTGTATCTCGAGGCCGCTCAAAAAATAAAAACATAGTAAGAATTTTAAAAACTGGGTTGTTTTATCACACTTGGTGGCCTATAGCCTTTTGATTGTCTATAATAAATGAAAATCTAACTAATATCTCCGTTGATACACATATCTTTAATATTTTCATCTTTAATACTCATTTGTATATTGTGAAGCTCAATAAAAAAGAATTTTAAAAACGCAGTGTTTTTATCAAATTTCTTGAGCTATAAGTCTTTGGATTTTATCAAAATCTAACCAATATCTCCGTTGACACGTATATGTTTAACAATTTCATCTTTAATACTCATTTGTATCTTCAAACAGCTCAAAAATAATAAAATAGTAAGAATTTGCGAAACGTGGTGATTTTATCCCTTTGGATTTTATCAAAAAAAATGAAAATCTAAATAATATCTCTGTTGACACGCATATGTTTAGCTTTTTCATTTTTAGTACTCATTTTTATAACGAGACCGCTCCAAAAATAAAGAAATAGTAAGAATTTTTAAAACCGAGTGTTTTTATCACACTTCGTGGCCTATAGCCTTTGGATTTTATCCAAAAAATAAAAATCAAACTAATATGTCATTTGACACGCATATGTTTACAATTTTCGTTTTTAATATTCAATTGTATCTTTAGACGGCTTAAAACATAAGGAAATAGTAAGAATTTTAAAAACGGAATGTTTTTATCACATTTCGTGAGCTATAGCCTTTTGATTTTATCAAAAAAATGAAAATCTAACTAATATCTCCATTGACACACATATACTTAAGATTTTCATCTTTAATATTCATGTGTATCATCAGACCGCTCTAAAAATAAAGAAAAAAGTAAGAACTTTAAAAAGTGATTGCTTTTATCACGTTTCGTGAGGTATAGCCTTTGGGTTTAGTCAAAAAAATTAAAATCTAACTAATATCTCCATTGAAACGCCTAGGTTTAACGTTTTCATCTTCAATACTCATTTGTATCTTGAGACGCTCAAAAAATAAACAAAAAGTAAGCATTTTAAAAACTTAGTGTTTTTTTCAAATTTCGTGAGCTATAGCCTTTGAATTTTATCAAAAAAAATAAAATCTTGCTAATATCTCCGTTGACACGCATAGGTTTAATATTTTCATCTTTAATATTCACTTGTAACATCGGACCGCTCAAAAAATAAAGAAAACAGTAAGAATTTTCAAAACCGAGTGTTTTTATCACGTTTCGTGAGTTATAGTCTTTGGATTTTATCAAAAAATGAAAATCTAACTAATATCTCCGTTGACACGCATATTTCTATCATTTTCAACTTTAATATTAATTTGTATTATCACCCCGCTCAATAAATAAATAAATAGTAGTAATTTTAAAAAACATAGTGTTTTGTCAAATTTCGTGAGCTATAGCCATTTTATTTTATCAAAAAAAAAACGAAAATCTAACTAATAACTCCGTTGACACACATATTCTTACATTTTCATCTTTAATATTCATTTGTATCATTAGACCGCTCTAAAAATAAAGAAAACAGTAGGAACTTTAAAAGCTTATTGCTTTTATCACGTTTCGTGAGCTATAACCTTTGGGTTTTGTCAAAAAAATGAAAATCTAACTAATATCTCCGTTGAAACACATAGGTTTAACATTTCCATCTTCAATACGCATTTGTATCTTGAGACGCTCAAAAAATAAATCAAACGTAAGAATTTTAAAAACTTAGTGTTTTTTTCAAATTTCGTGAGCTATAAGCCTTTGAATTTTATCAAAAAAATTAAAATCTTGCTAATATCTCCGTTGACACGCATAGGTTTAATATTTTCATCTTTAATATTCACTTGTATCATCAGACCGCTAAAAAGATAAAGAAAATAGTAAGAATGTTAAAAACTGAGTTTTTATATCACGTTTCGTGAGTTATAGCATTTGGATTTTATCACAAAATGAAAATCTAACTAATATCTCCGTCGACACGCATATTTCTAGCATTTTCAACTTTAATATTCATTTGTATTATCAGCTCGCTCAATAAATAAATAAATAGTAGTAATTTCAAAAACATAGTGTTTTGTTAAATTTCGTGAGCTATAGTCTTTCGATTTTATCAAAAAATTGAAAACCTATCTAATATCTCCGTTGACAAGGATATGGTTAGCATTTTCATCTTTAATACTCATTTGTATCATCAGACCGCTGAAAAATAAAGAAAATTGTAGAAACTTAAAAAACTTAGAGATTTATCATGTTTCGTGAGACATGGCCTTTGGATTTTACTAAAAAATTAAATCTAAATATAATCTTCGTTGAGAAGGATATGTTTAACATATTCATTTTTTTTCATTTATATCGTAATACCGCTCAAAAAACTAAAGAAAATGGTAAGAATTTAAAAAACTTAGTGTTTTTATCAAATTACGTGAGCTATAGCCTTTCGATTTTATCAAAAAAAATGAAAATCTAACTAATATCTATGTTGACACGCCTATGTTTAACATTTTCATCTTTAATACTCATTTGTATCTTGAGACGCTCAAAAAATGTAAGAATTAAAAAACTTAGTGTTTTTATCAAATTTCGTGAGCAGTGTAGCCGTTTGATTTTATCAAGAAAATGAAAATCTAACTAATATCTCCTTTGACACACATATTTAACATTTTCATCTTTAATACTCATTTCATTTTGAGACGCTTAAAAATAAATAAATAGTAAGAATTTTAAAACTTAGTGTTTTTATCAAAATTCGTGAGCTAGCCTTTGGATTTTATCAAAAAAGTAAAAATCTAACTAATATCTCCATTGAAACGTATAGGTTTAACAATTTAATATTTAATACTCATTTGTATCTTGAGATGCTCAAAAACTAAATAAAATAGTAATAATTTTAAAAACTTAGTGTTTTTATCAATTTTTGTGATCTATAGCCTTTGGATTTTTTTTCAAAAAAAATGAAAATCTAAATAATATATCTTGACACGTATATGTTTAATATTTTCATCTTTAATACACATTTGTATACTAAGACAGTAAGACCGTTAAAATAATTAAAGGATTAGTAAGAATTTTAAAAACTTATTGTTTTTATCAAATTAATGTGAGCTATATAGCCTTTGGATTTTATCCACAAAAAAATCTAACTAATATCTCCGTCGACACGCATATGTTTAACACTTTCATCTTTAATACTCATTTGTATCTTGAGACGCTAAAAAAAATAGTAAGAATTTTAAAAAATTAGTGTTTTTTTTTCAAATTTCGTGAGTTATAGCCTATGGATTTTATCAATAAAATGAAAAGTTAAATAATATCTACGTTGACACGCATGTGTTTAACATTTTCATATTTGTTATTCATTTGTATCTCGAGGCCGCTCAAAAAATAAAAACATAGTAAGAATTTTAAAAACTGGGTTGTTTTATCACACTTGGTGGCCTATAGCCTTTTGATTGTCTATAATAAATGAAAATCTAACTAATATCTCCGTTGATACACATATCTTTAATATTTTCATCTTTAATACTCATTTGTATATTGTGAAGCTCAATAAAAAAGAATTTTAAAAACGCAGTGTTTTTATCAAATTTCTTGAGCTATAAGTCTTTGGATTTTATCAAAATCTAACCAATATCTCCGTTGACACGTATATGTTTAACAATTTCATCTTTAATACTCATTTGTATCTTCAAACAGCTCAAAAATAATAAAATAGTAAGAATTTGCGAAACGTGGTGATTTTATCCCTTTGGATTTTATCAAAAAAAATGAAAATCTAAATAATATCTCTGTTGACACGCATATGTTTAGCTTTTTCATTTTTAGTACTCATTTTTATAACGAGACCGCTCCAAAAATAAAGAAATAGTAAGAATTTTTAAAACCGAGTGTTTTTATCACACTTCGTGGCCTATAGCCTTTGGATTTTATCCAAAAAATAAAAATCAAACTAATATGTCATTTGACACGCATATGTTTACAATTTTCGTTTTTAATATTCAATTGTATCTTTAGACGGCTTAAAACATAAGGAAATAGTAAGAATTTTAAAAACGGAATGTTTTTATCACATTTCGTGAGCTATAGCCTTTTGATTTTATCAAAAAAATGAAAATCTAACTAATATCTCCATTGACACACATATACTTAAGATTTTCATCTTTAATATTCATGTGTATCATCAGACCGCTCTAAAAATAAAGAAAAAAGTAAGAACTTTAAAAAGTGATTGCTTTTATCACGTTTCGTGAGGTATAGCCTTTGGGTTTAGTCAAAAAAATTAAAATCTAACTAATATCTCCATTGAAACGCCTAGGTTTAACGTTTTCATCTTCAATACTCATTTGTATCTTGAGACGCTCAAAAAATAAACAAAAAGTAAGCATTTTAAAAACTTAGTGTTTTTTTCAAATTTCGTGAGCTATAGCCTTTGAATTTTATCAAAAAAAATAAAATCTTGCTAATATCTCCGTTGACACGCATAGGTTTAATATTTTCATCTTTAATATTCACTTGTAACATCGGACCGCTCAAAAAATAAAGAAAACAGTAAGAATTTTCAAAACCGAGTGTTTTTATCACGTTTCGTGAGTTATAGTCTTTGGATTTTATCAAAAAATGAAAATCTAACTAATATCTCCGTTGACACGCATATTTCTATCATTTTCAACTTTAATATTAATTTGTATTATCACCCCGCTCAATAAATAAATAAATAGTAGTAATTTTAAAAAACATAGTGTTTTGTCAAATTTCGTGAGCTATAGCCATTTTATTTTATAAAAAAAACGAAAATCTAACTAATATCTCCGTTGACACACATATTCTTACATTTTCATCTTTAATATTCATTTGTATCATTAGACCGCTCTAAAAATAAAGAAAACAGTAGGAACTTTAAAAGCTGATTGCTTTTATCACGTTTCGTGAGCTATAACCTTTTGGTTTCGTCAAACAAATGAAAATCTAACTAATATCTCCGTTGAAACGCATAGGTTTAACATTTCCATCTTCAATACGCATTTGTATCTTGAGACGCTCAAAAAATAAATCAAAAGTAAGAATTTTAAAAACTTAGTGTTTTTTCAAATTTCGTGGGCTATAGCCTTTGAATTTTATCAAAAAAATTAAAATCTTGCTAATATCTCCGTTGACACGCATAGGTTTAATATTATCATCTTTAATATTCACTTGTATCATCAGACCGCAAAAGAGATAAAGAAAATAGTAAGAATGTTAAAAACTGAGTGTTTTTATCACGTTTCGTGAGTTATAGCATTTGGATTTTATCACAAAATGAAAATCTAACTAATATCTCCGTTGACACGCATATTTCTAACATTTTCAACTTTAATATTCATTTGTATTATCAGCTCGCCTAATAAATAAATAAATAGTAGTAATTTCAAAAACATAGTGTTTTGTCAAATTTCGAGAGCTATAGTCTTTCGATTTTATCAAAAAATTGAAAATCTATCTAATATCTCCGTTGACAAGGATATGGTTAGCATTTTCATCTTTAATACTCATTTGTATCATCAGACCGCTGAAAAATAAAGAAAATTGTAGAAACTTAAAAAACTTAGAGATTTATCATGTTTCGTAAGACATGGCCTTTGGATTTTACTAAAAAATTAAATCTAAATATAATCTTCGTTGAGAAGGATATGTTTAACATATTCATATTTTTTTTCATTTATATCGTAATACCGCTCAAAAAACTAAAGAAAATGGAAGAATTTAAAAAACTTAGTGTTTTTATCAAATTACGTGAGCTATAGCCTTTCGATTTTATCAAAAAAAATGAAAATCTAACTAATATCTATGTTGACACGCCTATGTTTAACATTTTCATCTTTAATACTCATTTGTATCTTGAGACGCTCAAAAAATGTTAGAATTAACAAAACTTAGTGTTTTTATCAAATTTCGTGAGCAGTGTAGCCGTTTGATTTTATCAAGAAAATGAAAATCTAACTAATATCTCCTTTGACACGCATATATTTAACATTTTCATTTTTAATACTCATTTCATTTTGAGACGCTTAAAAATAAATAAATAGTAAGAATTTTAAAAACTTAGTGTTTTTATCAAAATTCGTGAGCTAGCCTTTGGATTTTATCAAAAAAGTAAAAATCTAACTAATATCTCCCTTGAAACGTATAGGTTTAACAATTTAATATTTAATACTCATTTGTATCTTGAGATGCTCAAAAACTAAATAAAATAGTAATAATTTTAAAAACTTAGTGTTTTTATCAAATTTTGTGATCTATAGCCTTTGGATTTTTTTTCAAAAAAAATGAAAATCTAAATAATATATCTTGACACGTATATGTTTAATATTTTCATCTTTGATACACATTTGTATACTAAGACAGTAAGACCGTTAAAATAATTAAAGGATTAGTAAGAATTTTAAAAACTTATTGTTTTTATCAAATTAATGTGAGCTATATAGCCTTTGGATTTTATCCACAAAAAAATCTAACTAATATCTCCGCCGACACGCATATGTTTAACACTTTCATATTTAATACTCATTTGTATCTTGAGACGCTAAAAAATAGTAAGAATTTTAAAAAATTAGTGTTTTTTTCAAATTTCGTGAGTTATAGCCTATGGATTTTATCAATAAAATGAAAAGTTAAATAATATCTACGTTGACACGCATGTGTTTAACATTTTCATATTTGTTATTCATTTGTATCTCGAGGCCGCTCAAAAAATAAAAAGATAGTAAGAATTTTAAAAACTGGGTTGTTTTATCACATTTGGTGCCCTATAGCCTTTTGATTGTTTATAATAAATGAAAATCTAACTAATATCTCCGTTGATACACATATCTTTAATATTTTCATCTTTAATACTCATTTGTATATTGTGAAGCTCAATAAAAAAGAATTTTAAAAACGCAGTGTTTTTATCAAATTTCTTGAGCTATAAGTCTTTGGATTTTATCAAAATCTAACCAATATCTCCGTTGACACGTATATGTTTAACAATTTCATCTTTAATACTCATTTGTATCTTCAAACAGCTCAAAAATAATAAAATAGTAAGAATTTGCGAAACGTGGTGATTTTATCCCTTTGGATTTTATCAAAAAAATGAAAATCTAAATAATATCTCTGTTGACAGGCATATGTTTAGCTTTTTCATTTTTAGTACTCATTTTTATAACGGGACCGCTCCAAAAATAAAGAAATAGTAAGAATTTTTAAAACTGAGTGTTTTTATCACACTTCGTGGCCTATAGATTGGATTTTATCCAAAAAATGAAAATCAAACTAACATGTCCTTTGACACGCATATGTTTGCAATTTTCGTTTTTAATATTCAATTGTATCTTGAGACGGCTTAAAACATAAGGAAATAGTAAGAATTCTAAAAATGGAATGTTTTTATCACATTTCGTGAGTTACAGCCTTTTGATTTTATTAAAAAAATAAAAATTTAACTAATATCTCCATTGACACACATATACTTAAGATTATCATCTTTAATATTCATGTGTATCATCAGACCGCTCAAAAAACTGATTGTCTTTATCTAATATCGTGAGCTATTATAGCTTTTGGATTCTATCAAAAATCAAATTTCTAAATATCTCTCTTTACAGACATATGTTTAATAATTTACAGGAATTCTCTAGTGAGCTCAGTGCTTAATTTTTCTAAATTAATCCCCCACAATATCCACCACTCATTTTAAATTGTAAGGTAGATTAAGAAAAAAATGGTTATGCTAATGAATGGTAAGATTAACTGTAAATAAGATCCAATTGTGAGATTGTAGGGGGCTTAAACTAAATTTGATGAGTTCTGGGCTCACTAGAGCTTGACCCTAATAATTTAATCCCAAAAATATTCATCAGTATCATTACACAATTCTAAAAAATGAAGAAATATTAAGTATTTTAAAAGTTGTGTTTTAATTAAAATTCGTGACTATAGCCTTTGGATTTTATTGAGCAAAAAATATAATTTAAATATCACTTTTGACACGCATATGTTTAACATTTTTCATTTTAAAATATTCATTTTTATTATCAGACAACTCAAAAAATAAAGAAATAGTACGAAATTTAAAATAAAAATGGCACAACCCATGAAATTTGATATAAAAAATCTAAATTACAAAGTGCATGGTAATTTTTAATTTCACGGTGGTTTGAAATTACTTTTGATTATTTGAATGATAAAAACGAAAAAATGTGTATATATTGAGATATTCATATTTATACTTTTGGAAGAGAAATCAAAGGCTACAACACACCAAATTTGATAATAATAAAATTAACTTTCAAAACTCATGATTTTTTTCTTCTTGAGAGGTGTAATGATGTAATTTTTTTAAAGTTGAAAATGTTTAGTCATCTTATTTTTCCAAAGAAATTTAGAATTTATCATTTTCAATGAAGATCAAAGCCTATAGCGCACGAAATGGGATAAAAATTGCAATATTCAAAATTCATTATCATATTTAATTTCATGGAGGTGTGAAAGTACTATTGGATTATTTGAAAATTATCAAAAAAATTGTGTATATATTGAGATATTAATATTTTATCATTTTGAAATAAAATTCAAAAGTTATATAACACATGAAATTTGATAAAAAAATCTAAATTTCAAAATGCATGATCATAAATGTTTTGTGTTGTAGCGTGTTTTCTTCTTTCTTTTTATGTCGTGGACCGCTTAAAACCAGAGGTAATAATAACTCCATTAAATTCCAAGTTATTTAAAATTGATGAAGCTTGAAAAATCACATATTTAGTGATAGAAAAGAGTTGTTTATTGTTGATCTCAATTGAAGTTTGCACGGCCAGGATCTATTATGGAGTCTTTCATGAGGCACCTGCCACGTGGACTGTCTTGTTGTGACATGCAGAAGCAAGCTGACACGCGGGCCTTTCAAGCCAAGTGTATACTATCTGTCATACCATACTATTATTTGTGAAAATGTAAATTGCTTCCTTAGCAGAAGCAGAAGAACAAAATACAAACAAGAGTTTGTTATGGCAGAAGGGCATTTCTTCAAGTACATAATCCTTGGGGGTGGAGTTTCAGCTGTGAGTAAAACTAAACCAAACTTCAGTATTGTTAATTTAGCAACCATGCTTACATGCATGTATGTGGTTGAATTCTCAACTGCAAAACATCGTAAGAATCATTTGTCTGTCTTTTTTGTACTGACTGTTGAGGCCTCTCTTTACATAGCTAGCAGCTATTAGCTAGTTAAGGTTTCAAGTGATTTATCAAACACGTCCAATTGGGTATTAAACAAGTGACAACCTTCCTGTTTGCAAGAAAAAAAAATCTCTTTTTTTATTTTATTTTTTTGGAGAAAGGCGAAAATTTGTTACTGTTTGCACAGGGATATGCTACCAGAGAGTTTGCTAAACTTGGTGTTAATCCTGGAGATCTCGCGCTCATCTCCATGGATACTGTATGTCTTCATCCTTCATTACTGGTTTGTTTTAGTTTAATCAATACCTGGTTACATTCATTCATAATGTTTGCACTGGATTTAATCATGCGATTAACCTGACGATTGATTACAGTGGACTGCGCTAATATTAAAGCAGATGACTTACACTATTATTAATTATTAAGTGATGCTTTTGTAACTTAAAGGTCTGACATTTTTTCTTCTCTAGGTTGCTCCTTATGAACGGCCAACACTTAGCAAAGGCTACCTCTCTCCTGAAGGTAACTTTTTTTCCATTGTAGATTCTATTCCTTTTGTTTTGTACTGAAGTTCTTATATCAAAATTTTCTTAAAATCTCATTGTTTCTAATTCACAGTTTGGTTGGGGACATGATTTGAGGTGTTTTATCATCTTCGTAGCCGATCTCTTTCATTCTTTAGTTTATCTATCCAAATGGTTTACCTATTTTTTAGCTAACAGGGGCTGCTAGACTCCCAGGATTTCATGTTTGTGTAGGGACTGGAGGAGAGAAGCTAACTCCTGAGTGGTACATAGAGAAAGGTCTAGCGACTCCAATTCTGACTTTATTTTACTAGAAAAATATACTACTCCCTATCGAACTTTATTTTCCTACTCTTATAAGTCTATAGATTACTCTCTTTTCACAATGACAGGGGAATACTGAATGATAATTGAAAGTAGTTTTTCTTGATGACAATGTAAGAGACAACTGGTCCATATTTGCAAACTTTCCCCAATGCTTACTCTAATTCAACTCCCTATAGTGAACAGAACGCTTCCTGTCTTTCTGACAGTCTCAGTTCAAACTCATTCTTGCAGGCATCCATCTGTTTCTAAAAACTGAAATCGTGGAAGCTGATCTGTCTTCCAGGAAACTCATTAGTGCAGCTGGAGAAATCTTTCAATATCACATTTTGGTCATTGCAACTGGATCTACGGTATTATGTGCTCGAATTGGCATCTAGCTCCTTGGAATATGTTTGTCGCAACGCGCGAGTTCAGTATGACTTGCTTCTCATTTTCATTGCAGTTTAGAAGATTATCCGAGTTTGATGTTGAAGGCGACAATGCGAAGAATATATTTTACTTGAGAGTAGTGGATGATGCTGATCGAATAGTATCGGCCGTCCAAGCGAAGAAGGGTGGGAAGGCTGTAGTTATCGGAGGAGGATACATTGGTTTTGAACTTGGTGCAGCTTTAAGAATCAACAACTTTGATGTCACTGTGGTTTTCCCTCAACAGTGGCTACGTAAGTATTATTTTTTCAATGCACAAAAGAGCATAGATCCCAGAAAGCTGCCATTCATGTTTCTGATGCGACCTTCTTTTACATTCCAGTGACGAAGCTTTTTTCTTCCGGTTTGGCTCATTTCTATGAGAGTTATTATGAAAGCGAAGGAATCAAGCTGGTAGAAGATATGTCAGCTGCGGGATTTGAGTCTGATTCAAAAGGAAATGTGAGCCAAAGAAATTTTAATGTCATTCTCAAAGTTGGATCTTGTAATTGTCGTCGAAAACACCTTTAGTTAAAGTTTTGTTTGCCTTGTAACAGTTGCTTGAACCAAATTCGTTTCAGGTGAAAGCTGTGAAATTGAAGGATGGAAGAGTGTTAGATGCTGATATAGTTATTGTAACATCCCCGAACAGTGGAAAAATTAAACTTTTAAAATCAAGGGAAACACGTGGATAAAACTATCAAGAGTGATAACATTACTGAAAGAAATATCCAAATACATAAGGTGCACCATATTACATAAGAGTTTGTCAAAGAGTGATTACATTGGAATATAAAATACATAAAACATGTAATCACGACAACCTAAATAGGTAGACGACAGGATCCAGTCCCAAAGTGCAATCTCCCTCGGTCACCACCTGCTGGAACCTAACGCGGTCCTGAAAAAGATGCAACAACAATGCCTGAGTTTCCATAAGGAAATCCCGTATGACAAGCTCACCTATATGCCCTAACATACTAGTATAGCATGACATGGAATACAAAGCAGTAAACATCCACAAGGGTAAAACTGGACATCCGTCCTGCAATCGTTCCCGCTGCCACACAGGCCCCACGGTCTACAATCGTCACCGCTGCCACACAGGCCTCACGGTCCGCAACATCGTCGTCGCCACACAAGCCGCACGGTCCAACAACCACCGGTACCACACATGCCACACGGTCAAACATCACCGTCGCCACACAGGCTGCACGGTCCAACATCGGGTCCCCGTAGAGACCTACCGTAGGTACATACGGTCTAACGGACAGTACGCAACACATCTCCACACGCGACTACACAAGCCAAGGGATCGGTGAGGAGGCGTTCGCACTTCCGCGCAGGTAGAATCAGATCTGAAAACATCGTGGTCCACCACCACACCAACGGAGCCGTCGCTCAGGTCGGTCCATCAACCGGCGCCACACAGACCGCACGGGATATCACTCGATAGGTGCCCAGTCGAGCTACCTGCCGGAACACATCATCGGCAGTCCATCGCCGCAACCACACAGGCCACGCGCGATCCTCCCTGCCGCCACACACACCGCACGGCACGTGCAATCACTGTCATCAAGGCCAGTCGAACATATCCGCCACACAAAGGCCAGACAAACGACAGATCCGAACCGAAATCCGCAGGGTCAACGAGCTCCACGTGCTGACACCAACTCTGCCGCTATAAAAGCAGGGCAGCGACCTCCGTAGCCCCTCAGGCTGGTAGTCACTTCACCCAACGACAGTTGCGTGCCCGCTGAAGCAATGGGATCCGCAATCCCTCAGGCTGCTACTCTAACGCAAGTCAAACGAATCCACCAGATTGGTCACGATCCATACATGGAGGTGACGCGTTCCGGACACCCACACTCTTCCACACGGTTGTCCCTGGGCAGGCACGCGTAACGCGCCCACCGTCACCTCCTGGCTCACGCACAAGGCGATGACACGAGTTCCCGTGGACAGAGTTGGCATCCTAAGCGGAACCAGAAATTCTGTTATGTGCAAAGCGGTCGACCGAAAGAGACTCGGTCGACCGTTTCCTCAAGGGAATCGGTCGACCGCTTCCACAAGGGAAATCGGTCAACCGAAAGTGACAGCTCGGTCGACCGCTTCCACAAGAGAATCGGTCGACCGAAACGTCTGCAACGGTCGAACTATTTGCGCAACACATAATTCCTAACGGTCTACCGAAGGTCTAAAACCGGTCGACCGAACGAGGTCAAAATCCAGAGTCTGGTCAACATCAAAATCCAATCTATCGGTCGACCGACTCAGGGGTCTCGGTCGACCGAAAACTTACAGGGTCAACCTATTATTTTCTACGTCATCAACGGTCGACCGCAACCACACCAAGGGTCCGGTACACTTAAGTTCCGGTCGACCGAACACAAGGACCCGGGCGACCGAAACACAACAGACATGCAAATAACACTACGTTCGGTCGACCGTCCAAGGGACCCGGTCGACCGACAAACGTCTTCAACCTCACGCCAGCCGAGGTTTTGACGCCCAAACTCGTCGCCGGCGAGGTCTCCGACCTCCCGCGACCTACCAAAACATCACCCCAACGTGGGTGATCACTAAGGCCTCTAATGCAAGAACTTGGCATAGACGACGAACACCGGAGCTCACCGCCTAGCTTGCCTCCGACGCTCACCACCTCCTCGCACCTTCTTGCTCCTTCTCCTCGTGCCACACCACGCCCAGCACGCTCGCCTTGCTCCGCAACCCGCACCACCGGAGCTCAAGGATCTAGAAGGAGAGGAAGAAATATGGATGGAGAGAAGAATGGTTTGAAGAAGGAAAGAAACGTGAGAGGGAGAGAAGTAAAGGAGGGAGAGAGATAGGTGTTTCTTCCTTCACCAAAACCAACACCAACAGCAGCCTACAACCCTCACCTCAACCCAACACATCACCACAGCCGCACCCTACACCCCTGTCACTGTTCACCCAAGTCTCCACTATTGTTCCTCCATTCTCATGCAAACAACAACATTAGTCCACCTAATCATCATTAGAACCTTAATCAAGGTTAGGGTCTTAACAGTTATTGCTGGTGTCGGTGTGAAACCTCTAATAACACTCTTCAAGGATCAGCTTGATGTGGAAAAAGGAGCATTTAAGGTCAATTTGATTTCTTCCCGTTCCACCTCGCTGGAAACTTGGTTGGTTCAGTGCCCATTAATTAAAAGAGGCGATTGACCAACCAAATTTCCACCTCGCATTTAAGGTCAATTTGATTTTGGTATTAAAAGAGACGATTGACCAACCAAATTTCCCATTAATTACGATGGAAATTTAAACTAATCACCTAATTCGCGTATATTATGTGGTGCAGACAGATGGCTTCTTCAGGACAAGCGTCGATGATGTGTATGCTGTCGGGGACGTTGCAACATTTCCAATGATATGCAGAGGGTGGAGCATGTAGACCAACCATGCTAGGAAATCTGGACAGCATGTAGCGAAGGTCTGTACGTTTCCACGTGCATTATATCAGTTTTAATTGTAGAAGATATAATATGTGCATCCTGACATCTATATATACTTAATTAATTGTGGGCAGGTTATCATGGCAAGGGAGTCAGTTGGGGAGTATGATTACCTACCATTTTTCTATTCACGCATATTTAATCTGTCTTGGCAATTTTATGGGGACAACTCTGGGGATAATGTGTTTTTTGGCGACGCTGATCCTCCCACCGCATCTGCTGCTCATGAGAAACCAAAATTTGGAAGTTACTGGGTCAGGGAAGGTAGAGTGGTGGGAACCTTTCTGGAATCCGGAAGTCCCGATGAGAATGAAGCCATGGCTAAGGTTGCGAGAATGAAACCTCAAGTGGAAGATGTTGTTAAAACATACAAACGTACATGTTCACCTACATGCAGAGCGCCCCTTCACCAACCATCGCTTCCTCTCCCATACGATGCATCTCTTCACTCAGCTTTTACTTCAAACGGTCACCCAGCTTTCCCATGTATATATATATAAACTCATGTAAACCTCAGTACAAATATAATAGAAATCAATCCCTTTTTCCCTAATCCCGTTTAATATGGTATCAGAGCAATCGTTCCATCACTGGTGAATCTCAGAGTGCCCTCACTCATCATCGATCCACCTTAGAAAAAAACCAAAACCAAAAATCCCACCACCCATCACCTTCGCCTTTCAAGGGGGTTGAAGGAGACAAAACAAACCCCGACATCCAAAACCCCTGAAGGAAAAATCAAAAATGGCGGACTCAGAAACAAACGCTCCAAAACTGGTGTCACAGTTGCTCAATGGACAGAACTATCTGTCTTGGGCACGGGCTGTTACGCTAGCTCTCAGCGGGAAGGGAAAGCTGGGACACATCACCGGGACAGCAAAAAAACCAGAGGAGGATGCCACCGAAACAAAACAAGAAGAATGGCAGGCGACTGACCATCTTGTAATGTCATGGATAATCAACTCCATGACGTCCAAAATCGGGGCTATCTTTCTTTACAAAAATTCCGCAAAGGAGCTATGGGACGCCGCTCAAAGCATATACGGTAAAACCAACAACTTTGCTCACATATTTAAACTAAAACACGATCTGTCGCAGACAAAACGGCAAGGACAAACTATCACGGAGTATCTCGGGACACTGCAGCGTGGATGGGACGAGCTCGCCATCTACGAACCCACGACTGCTGACCCAAGAGTCCTACTCGAACGAAAGGAGCGAGATCAAATCTATCAGTTCCTCATCGGACTCGACGGCAGCTATGAAGCCATCCGAAGCCAAGTTTTGATGACCCCCACTGTCCCTGATCTCGCATCCATCATAGCAATGATCCAACGGGAGGAATCCCGTCGGACCACCGCTCAGATCGCGGACCGATCTTCGGAAAACCAGGCATTCTTCGCCGGAAAACCCCAAAATCAGACAAGAAAATATGGAAATAAACCTCAGGAAACATGTGACAACTGTAAAAAAACCGGGCACAACAGGAACTCATGTTGGTTCCTACACCCTCATCTTCGACCAACACGGGAAGGAGGTGATCATCGGAACAAAAAACGGAACGGCGGACCAAAAGGAAACAGCGCGGCGGCAAACCCTAACATGGAAGAGGAACAAAGAAAATGGGAAGGCGAATCGGTTATTCGCTCGGATCCACGAGGTTTTATAACCACGCGTGATTCGGGCGGATCCGGGTACTCGGGAGGATCCGGGTATGCGGGCGGAACCGGGTTTCCTTTAAACCGACCCGAAATCACAAACCGACCAGATGCTGCAACCGCTGGTCCCGGATCCAGCTCCAGATCCGACCCGATTCCACTAGATCAATTGCTGGGCCACCTCAGCGCATATTTGCAGTCCACCCCTCAGAGTTCAGGTAATTACGCAGGTATATCCTCTTGTTCCAAAAATTACTCTGCCAACAAAACAGAAAAAACACTTAGACACATAAATAATCAATGGATAATTGACTCAGGTGCTACTGATCATATGACCGGAAATTCTGGTCTAATAAGGAAAATAAAGAAACATGTGAACTCTCCTCATAATTTTGTGACTGTTGCAAATAATAATCAAGTAGAAATAAAAGGGATAGGAGAAACCACCATATTAGATCAAGTAAATAAAAATGTTTTATATATACCTACCTTCACCTCTAATCTTCTTTCAGTATCAAAAATCACACAAAATTTAAACTGTAATGTTATATTCACCCCTACTGATGTATTCTTTCAGGAGCGAACTACAGGGAAGACGATTGGTAAAGGGATTCATACCAATGGCCTTTATGTTTTAGAGGCTCAAAGCAAGAGTTTTCATACTACTAGTTTATCAAACCATATTCTATGGCACAAACGAATGGGACACCCATCTCATTTGGTTTTAAAAACGTTATTTCCTTCTATTTCTTCTGATTATGCATGTGATGTTTGTCAGTATTCTAAACAAACTAGATTACCTTTTTTTAACTCTAAAACCAAATCAAGTGTTCCTTTCGAAATAGTTCACTCCGATATTTGGGGACCCGCTCCTGTCGAGTCTTACAACGGTTTTAAATATTTTGTGTTGTTTATCGATGATTTCTCATGAAATACTTGGACTTATCTTCTCAAAAACAAATCCGAAGTTTTCCAAGTTTTTTGTGACTTTACAATTTTTGTTGAAAACATGTATGATTTTAAAATTAAGACCTTAAGGACAGATAACGGGACCGAATACACCAGCCACAACTTTCAAAATTTTTTGAAAAATCGGGGAATATTACACCAATTAACATGTATACATACCCCTGAACAAAATGGAGTTTCGGAACGGAAAAATCGTCATCTTCTAAATGTAACAAGGTCATTGCTCTTTCAAAATCATGTTCCCAAACGTTTTTGGTCTGACGCTATCTTAACTGCGACTTATCTAATAAATCGTCTTCCTAGTCCTACTATTCAGAATAAACAACCGCTTGAGATACTCTTAGGACGAAAACTAACCCTAGATCATCTTAAAATCTTCGGGTGTGTATGCTTTGTTCATAAGAAACGCTTAGATAAATTTGATAGCAATGCTGTAAAATGCTTATTTCTTGGTTATTCCTTTCAAAAAAAGGGTATAAATGCTTTGACCCTGAGTCGTGTAAAATGTATATCTCCCGAGATGTAATATTTAGGGAAACTGAACCCTACTACAACCCTACAACACAATCTCGCCCAGACTCCTCACAAGTTCTACCTGAGTTCAACATCAAAGGACACGAAGAAGGAGAAGGACAAGGAGAAGGACAAGGAGAAGGACACGAAGAAGGAGAAGGACAAGGAGAAGGACAAGGAGAAGGACACGAAGAAGGAGAAGGACAAGGAGAAACAAGAGCTCCAACCCCAAGGAGGTCTACCCGACCAAGACGTCCTCCCACTAGGTTTAATGATTTTATCACCTCTCAAGTAACTTATCCCATTCAGAACTACCTCACCTACAAACAAATACAGCCAAACTATAGGGTTTTTCTAAACCGAATAAACGAAACCCTAGAACCAAAAAACTACGAAGAAGCTAGTAGCAATCCTAAATGGCAAAAAGCAATGCAAGAAGAACTTAAAGCCCTAGAAACCAACAACACTTGGACTCTCATCCCTAGACCAAATAAAACAAAACCCGTTGGATGCAAATGGGTTTACAAAATAAAATATAATAGCGATGGTACTATCGAAAGGTATAAAGCTCGCCTTGTAGCAAAAGGGTATACTCAAACCTATGGGCTTGACTACCTAGAAACCTTCGCACCAATAGCAAAAATGAATATTGTTCGGGTTCTTCTTTCCATTGCAGTTAACAAAGGATGGAAGCTTTATCAAATGGATGTCAGAAATGCTTTTCTTCAAGGCACCCTTGAAGAAGAAGTATACATGGTACCCCCTCCAGGTTACAACACTTCTCCCAACCAGGTATGCAAACTCAATAAAGCCATCTATGGCCTAAAGCAATCACCCCGCGCATGGTATGCAAAACTCAGTCACTTCCTTCTTGCTTATGGTTTCTTTAAATCCTCTGCTGACGCATCTATGTTCACTAGGCATCATAAAGGAGAGATTCTCATAGTCTTGGTCTACGTAGATGATATCATCATTACTGGTGATAATAATGAACAAATTAATCAAGTTAAACACTATCTAAAAACCAAATTTGATATAAAAGATCTAGGATTCCTAAAATATTTCTTAGGAATAAAAATTGCATACTCAAAAAGGGGTCTATTTTTGTCACAAAGAAAATATGCCCTAGATCTCTTAAAAGAAACAGGAAAACTTGGGGCTAGACCAGCTAATACACCCATTGAGGCAAATCTCAAAACCAGTCCAACCAACGGTGAACCTATTAGAGACATTCACCAATACCAAAGACTTGTAGGAAAACTTATATATTTAACCGTAACCAGACCCGACATTACATTTGCTGTTAGTATAGTAAGTCAATTCATGCATGCACCTCGAACATCACATTTAGATATTATTGATAGAATTCTGAGGTACATAAAACAAACACCAGGACAAGGGTTGCTAATGAAAAATAACAATTCTAACAACATCATTGGTTTTTCAGATGCTGATTGGGCAGGAAGCCATGATCGTAGGTCAACTACCGGTTTTTGCACATTTGTTGGTGGAAATCTGGTTACTTGGAGAAGTAAGAAACAAAAGGTGGTTGCTCGATCAAGTGCAGAAGCAGAATATCGAGCAATGACGTCCACCACCAGTGAACTCATTTGGTTAAAGCAACTTCTTCACGATATGGGTCAAACTCACACTAAAGCTATGAATATGTTTTGCGACAACAACGCCGCACGACACATTGCTTCCAATCCCGTGTTCCACGAAAGGACCAAACACATTGAAGTTGACTGTCACTTCATCCGTGAGAAAATTCAAGCTGGAGAAATAGAAGTTCCGTATGTCTCCAGTAAAGAACAATTGGCGGACGTCTTCACCAAAGCCCTAAGTAAACAACCATTCGACACCATCATAAGCAAGTTAGGCACCTACAATCTCTTCCAGGCCCAACTTGAGGGGGAGTGTTAAAACATACAAACGCACCTGTTCACCTACATGCAGAGCGCCCCTTCACCAACCATCGCTTCCTCTCACATACGTACGATGCATCTCTTCACTCAGCTTTTACTTCAAACGGTCACCCAGCTTTCCCATGTATATATATATAAACTCATGTAAACCTCAGTACAAATATAATAGAAATCAATCCCTTTTTCCCTAATCCCATTATTACACAAACCAAAATTTGGAAGTTACTGGGTCAGGGAAGGTAGAGTGGTGGGAACCTTTCTGGAATCCGGAAGTCCTGATGAGAATGAAGCCATGGCTAAGGTTGCGAGAATGAAACCTCAAGTGGAAGATGTAGAACAGCTTGCCAAAGAAGGTCTCGCATTTGCATGCAAATTCAAATGAAAGAGCACCTATTGAACTTAAGTTGTTCCGAGTGTAGATTGTTGTATATAAGCAATAGTAGCAGCAGTAACATCTTAAGAACACTTTGTACGTTGTTAAATATGGTGAACATAGTAGCCAAAGTGACCCTTTTTTTTCTCCTAGCAGTGCAACTGAACGAGGGCGTGTACTGATTGTACTTCACTTTTGAATGTTTGAAGGAAGTCATATACTAGGATAGGACATTGATTTATTATGATATCATAATAAAGAGTGTCAACACAAGCAGAGCTAAACTCACTAGTTATTTTATCCTTAAAATAATCTTCAATCAAAATATGAGAACAAGGACACCAAGCTATCAAGTGCGCGCATGGCTCTATAAAATAAGAACAAGAATGTAAATAAATCTTTGAGAGAAATCAAAAAGTAGGGACAACACAATTTATATGTATAGTGTAGGTGTCCTAATTAAGTTGTTGGTGTCAAGAGACTAGAGAGAGAATGCCTAAGGGCAGAGAAGATGACTTCCCAACCAGCTTGAGTAGGATGTGAATTGTCCCAGTAGAAGGCAGTGTTGGGATCACTGCACACCTTGTACTTCTTCACCCCACTCAAGTCCTCGTATCCACAACTGTAATCGCTGCTCTCTGCCTCACAGCAAGGCCTCAGAACGTTGTTGTTGTTGTTGTTCCACTTTCTTATGCCTGCCATTATTACACAAACCAATTATATATTATACATATATACAGGTGTATATATATATATATATATATATATATATATATATATATATATATATTAATATATATATATATATATATATATATATATATATATATTAAGAGTCGATCGACTTTTAATTAACTTGTAATTTGTAAATGTATGTATGTGCATGCATGCATTTAACTAAGGAATTAATCTAGCTAATAAATCACGTACGTACCTTGGTTGATGACTGACATGAAGGCGTCGTAGAGGTTGATGAGAATAAAGGGTAGGTTAGGATTAGTGGTGTTGGCGTTCAACTCCATAACAGCTCGGTTAAGCAGGTTGTTGTGATACATGACAGCAAGATTGACTGAGGAGTTGCAGTCCTTGTAGGAAGAGGTGGTGGTGAAGGAGGGAAGACAACCAATGGGATGGAGGTTGGCCACAGCCACAGCCTTCAGCCCCATGTCTCCGAGTCGCTTGAGCTCCAACTTCAGCTTCTCCATGAGCTCCGGAGTGAAAGTCTTCAGACCCTCCATGGTGCCGCCACCGTCTTGGTAGTGTAAGTAGTCGTTGCCCGCAAGGAGCACCAATGCAGTGGAGTGGTGGAGGTCGAGATCGGAGAAGACACCTTCTTCCATTTGCTCCTTAAAAAGGGAGATTTGGACCGAGAGGCTGTCGTTGAGGGGGGCGCTTGTGGCCTCAAAAACGCCGGAACCTCCCACCGCAAAGTTCATGCCGTATCGGATCAATCTGTGACCGTATACTCTGTACTTGTATGGTATTGGAGACTTGGTTCCCACAAATGAAGCTGCCATTTCATGCAATAATTAAGTCTCTTAAATATGATCATCTGTTCGTAGATTTTTAGTTTTTTATTAACTTGTACCAAGGATCACCATTTTGTGATTTAATTAGACAAAATACTTTCGAAAATAATTAATTAATTGCATAAATAATAATGCACAGGGCAAATTAAGCAAACATAGGAAGACACAGTAGAAATTAAGTTCAGAACTAGGACTAGTAGGTAGAAAGTTGGATTATGTTCCTACTTAGATTGATACAGTAGCATCTTTTATAAGTAAACATTGCCGGGAAGAAACGTTATATATAGTGTTAGGAATTAAAACCAATTTCAAATACGCATAGCAAATCTAATCAGTTAAACTTGATAACACAACGTAAATCCACAATCCAAACCACACAAAGCACACAAGATTAACTTGGAAACCAAATGCGGGAAAACCACAGACGACACAACTCTAAATCCACTATAGAGAAACGTATTACAAGAGATGCTTACAGGAGACGCGAACGAACCGACGAAACGACCCAGCTCAAATCTCTCCAAACGAATCACAAGGATGCTCTCTCTCTTTTCTCTCAAGAATGCAAAAGTGAACAATAGGAATTAACCTTAAACAAAAGGGGACGAAATTGCATTTTTATAGTAGGTCTAAACAAGTATTAATTGTACAAAAATCGCGTGGAGAAATATGCAAAACGTGGGCAGAACTGGGTCCAAACGGTCGACCGAACGGTTGCTTCGGTCGACCGATCCAATAACCGTATCGCGAACGGTCGACCGAAATTGAAGTACCGGTTGACCGAAAAACGACAGTAACTTTTCTGGCTTGCGCGAGTGCATACCCGGTCGACCGTACACTTAAGTTCCGGTCGACCAAAATTCAACAGACACTTTTCTCTCAGCTCCTCGAATGTTTCCGGTCAACCGAATCCAAGGTTCTGGTCGACCGAAAACCGACAGTAACTTTTGTCCAGCTCCAATTGTGTGCCCGGTCGACCGAATCCTAGATTCCGGTCGACCGAAAAACGACATACACTTTGCTGGGCAATCCAACACACATCCGGTCGACCGAAACACTCCTTCCGGTCGACCGATCGTCTGTTTTTCTGCCCTAATACTTTAAACACGTATTCAAGGTAAACAACAACAATCTCCACCTTTACCTTGAATAGCCCCTGTAACTCTTTGAAGGAACACTTCCTTCCTCATTGTGTCGTCGTCTTAGCTCCACCTACTCGGAACTCAAACCAACCAAGTTCACGCATACCATGAACTTAGTCGAAATAACTGGCTTCGTCAACATATCAGCTGGATTATCTTCAATGTTCACCTTCTTCACCACCACACCTCCTTCAGCAACAACTTCCCGAATGAAGTGATAACGGACGTCGATATGCTACGTCCTCTCGTGGTACATCTGATCCTTCGTCAAATGAATGACACTCTGACTATCACAATAAACAACCACTGTATTCTGACCTGGAATAAGCTCTCCAAATAAACCTTTCAGCCAAAGAGCTTCCTTGATACCCTCGGTCGCTGTCATTTACTCTGCCTCCATTGTAGACAAAGCAACAGTGTGTTGCAACGTCGCTTTCCAGCTAATAGTCGTGCTCCCAGCAGTAAACACATAACCAGTCATAGATCTTCGTCTATCGCGGTCTCCTGCATAATCGGCATCAACAAACCCCATTAACGAATACGAAGATCGACCAAATTTCAGAGATAGCTTAGTTGTACCTTTTAGATACCGGAGAATCCACTTCACAGCTGACCAATGCTCCTTTCCTGGATTCAACATATAACAGCTCACCACACTGACCGCTTGAGCTATATCTGGACGAGTGCATATCATAGCATACATCAAACTGCCAACTGCACTAGTATAAGGCACACGTGACATGTATGCCTTATCCTCCTCCTTCTTGGGACACAAGTCTACCGAGAGCTTAAAATGCGCGGCGAGAGGAATTCTATCAGACTTGCCATTTTCCATGCCAAAACGATGCAAGACTTTCTCAATATATTGTTGTCGGGAAAGAAACAAACTCTTGCATGTACGATCGCGACGTATCTTGATGCATTGCATACATTGCATCATATGTCTTTCATTTAGATTAATTTTATATCAATAAATGCTACTAAGGTATGTGTTTAGTCTTATTTACAGAATACATGGACCTGAATGCAAATTACCCATATCCCGAGCATAAACGCGTGCAAGAGACTCGTTTATATCATAAAGACCAAGTCAAGATTATCGGGTTTCAAATGGGAAGTCCATCCAGGCATAAAAGCATTCAGAGACCTAAAAGGCCAAAGACTTAAGCACAAAAGTAGTCAGGGACTTAATTGCAAAAAGCCAAGGACCCGACTGCAAATTAAAGTACCAAAATATTATTTTGGAGAAGTTCTAAAGAAAAATCAATTTGGATCTCCAAATATTTGAAGAAATAAATTCGGAGCTCAAAAGAAAGGAAAGAAATCAATCCAGACGCGCAAATGACATTTAAATCATACCATAAACACACAGGAAAAATCCGGATCCAATCTGAGCACAAATTGCGGCGAAATCGCCGCACCTTACATGTAAAATGCGGCGGAAACACCGCACGCCTTGCGATCCGTGGTCCCGGATTTTGTCCAGTTGTGTCTTGACGCGTGTACTTTCCTATTTTATACTTGGGTCCGTGGTATCGGCTATAAATAGCCCCGAAATTATGTTGTAAAGACGTTCTTCTCTTTACCAATAAAATTCTGTTCTTTTATTTTGCGTTTTTTAGTTTTCTTTTGTAGTTTCTCTAGGACCCCTTCTACTTCCCTCCATCCATGAGTTTCTAACTCTCTCCAAAGGGTGGGGGTGACGGATTTAGGGTGATGAGAAGAAGAATGATGTTATTATTTTAATTTCGTGTTACTATATTTTGATTACTTGAGTTTATGTTGAATCATTTATTATAAGTTTCATATTTCTCTAAACAAAACCTGACATCTAAACCTCCACCCGCTGGACTCTCATCCATATTTGCTTTATTTTTAATTTGTTTTTGTTGTTCTTGCTTTACATAATTAAAAACCAAAAATCTCAAACCAAACTTATTTCTCTCTCTTTCTTTCCTAAATCGAAAATCACAAAAATAACAATATCTCTCCCTCCTTGTGTTCGACCTGTACTTGCCACGTCTTCATTGACGTTGTGCACTTGCGGTATAAATTTAATTCTCATCATATACCCATACCTAGAATCCTCTTTGCTGATCCGAGATCCTTCATCTCGAACTCAGCCTTTAACAACTCTTTAAGCTCAGAAATTTTAGATTTGTCCTTAGCTGCTATCAACATATCATCTACATAGAGTAATAACAAAGCAAGAGAGTCATCTGAAAATACCTTTCGGTAAACGCAGTAGTCATATTGGGACCTGTTGTACTCATGTCCAACCATAAAAGAATTAAATCTTTTATACCATTGTCGAGGTGACTGCTTTAACCCATAAAGAGACTTCTTCAGCAAACAGAACTGATTCTCCTTACCCTCGACCACAAAGCCCTCCGGCTGGGACATGTAAATTTGCTCCTCTAATTCTCCATGTAGGAAAGCGGTCTTCATATCTAGTTGCTCTAACTCTAAATCATGAATTGCAACCAAACTCAACAAAACACGAATAGAAGTATGCTTCACAACGGGTGAGAAAATATCGCTATAATCCACACCCTCCACCTGACTAAAACCACGAGCAACCAATCGAGCTTTGTACCTCACATCTGAGAGACCCTCGATTTTCTTCTTGAAAACTCATTTGCAGCTAACGACCTTTTTTTTCCTTTTGGAAGTTCTACCAACTTCCAAGTTTGGTTCTTATGAAGAGACTTCATCTCTTCATTCATTGCACCCACCCAAGCAGCTATATCGGGTGCCGAAATTGCCTCTGAATACTTGCTCGGCTCACCAGAGGTACCAATATCTTCAGCTGCACTAAGAGCATATGCAAGGACTGATTCGGCGTATCTACGGGGTTTCTTGGTCAGCCGCCTCTCTCTGTCACTTGCCAACAAATACTCTTCATCTTCCTCAGATTTCGAACTCTCCTTGTGTCACACCGGTATCCTCATCAGCAGTCACTACCGGTGGCTCCACCTGAACTGGAGTCCCACTTGACACGGGAGTAGAAATAACAGTGTCTTTCCTGGAAGGTAGCATAGCAAGCTCATTAAAGACAACATTTCTTTCAACCATGAGCTTCTGAGATTCTTTGCACCATAAACGATAACCCTTCACACCCAAATCGTAGCCAAGGAATATACACTTCAACGACCGAGCATTCAACTTTCCTTGATCTACATGTGCGTACACTGGACAACCGAAGACTCTCAACTTGGACAAATCTAAAGTTCCACCTGTCCAAACTTCTTCCGGTGTTCTCATATCCAAAACGGTGTGAGGCGAACAATTCACTAAATAACAAGCGGTACACACTGCTTCTGCCCAAAAATCCTTAGTCAAGTCAGCATTCAGAAGCATACATCTAGCTCTCTCCAAGAGAGTTCGATTCAGACGTTCCGCTACTCCGTTCTGTTGTGGTGTGTGACGTACGGTTCGGTGTCTCACGATTCCTTCATCCTTGCAGAAATCGTTAAACTCTGAGGAACAAAACTCCAAACCATTATCCGTCCGAAGAACCTTAATCTTCCCTTCTGTTTGATTCTCAATCATAACCTTCCAGTGCTGAAAATTCTGAAACACATCACTCTTTTGTTTCAGAATATAAACCCAAGTCTTGCTTCCTGGAGAAATCATCAATAAATGTGAGCATGTAGCGAGCTCCACCTTTTTATGGAACCTGAGAAGGTCCCCATAAATTAGAGTGGACATAATATAAAGTGGCCTTGGTGGTGTGCTTAGCTGCTGAGAAGCTAACCCTTTTCTGCTTCCCAAAAACACAAAATTCACAGAAGTCCAGACTGTCGATTTTCTGACTTCCAAACAAACCACGTTTGTTCAACACCGCCATGCCTTTCTCGCTCATGTGCCCCAACCTCATATGCCAAAGTTGGGCATTCTCCTCACCAGACAACGATGACGCTATAACTGCGTCACTCACAAAAGTTTCTCCTTTAAGCATATAAAGCTTGCCGGGCCCAAGCTTCTTCCCCTTCATCAGGATAAGTGATCCTTTGGTGATGGATATGCAGTCATCCTCACCACTGAATTTGTAGCCCTTTGCAGTCAGGCTACCTACTGAAATCAGATTCTTGCTCGCCTTCGGAACATGTCGCACATCCGATAAAATCTTGACTAGGCCATCATGGGTCCTCAATCTGACAGAACAAATTCCTGCAACCTCACACCTGTCACCATTGCCCATCACAACCATTCCACCTGACATTGTCTCATAAGATGAAAACCATTGTCTATTCGGAGTTAAGTGGAATGTACTGCCCGTGTCAATCACCCAACCGTCGGAAGCTTCAGAAGAACCATCAGACCTCTTCTCCATATCAGAAGAATCATGGGTCTTCTCCATATCTTTGAGAAACTCCTCTCTTTCCCCTTACCACGAGCAACAAGTGCTTCACTTTTGCTCAACTCAGAACCATCAGACCTCTTCTCCATATCAGATTTGGAGGAGAGTACGTTTTTGACATCCGCAAGAGAGATGTCGGTCCTGCTATACATCATTGTCTCCACGAAGTGATCATATGAAGAACTCAACGAGCAAAGTAAAAGGATCGCCTGATCCTCATCAGAAAAGCTTGCTTCAACCTTCTCCAAGTCCATGATGATTACATTGAAATCATCCAAGTGTTGCTGAAGGGGGATACCCGATTTCATCTTGAATATGAACAACTTCTTCTTCAAGATAATCCGGCTCGCAAGTGACTTTTTCATGTAGACTTCCTCTAATTTCTTCCACATACTTGCAGTCGTCTTCTCCTTCAACACCTCTCAAAACTTTGTCAAACAACGATAGCTTTATTGTTGACATTGCCTTACGATCAAGTTTTTGCCTATCTTTATCGGACATTTCTTTTGGCAACATGTCCATGCCCTCAAGAACGTCCTCCACCTCTTGCTACACCAGAATTGCGTGCATCTTGACTTGCCACAAGCTGAAATTAACATCTCGGCTCAACTTCTCAATCTTCCAATGATTTGCCATGAGTACTTGACAAAAGATCGATGAAAATCCCAAAATTCGGACCAAAAAGCTCTGATACCAATTGTTAGGAATTAAAACTAATCCCAAATACGCAGCGGAACGAAAACAACAAATCTAATCGGTTAAACTTGAGAACACAACGCAAATCCACAATCCAAACCACACAAAGCACGCAAGATTAACGTGGAAACCCAATGCGGGAAAAACAACGAACGACACAACTCTAAATCCACTATAGAGAAACGTATTACAAGAGATGTTTACAGGAGACGCGAACGAACCGACGAAACGATCTGACTCAAATCTCTCCAAACGAATCACAAGGATGCTCTCTCTCTCTTTTATCTCAAGAATGCAAAAGTGGACAATAAGAATTAACCTTAAACAAAAGGGGACGAAATTGCCTTTTTATAGTAGGCCTAAACAAGTATTAATTGCACAAAAATCGCGTGGAGAAATATGCAAAACGTGAGCAGAACTGGGTCCAAACGGTCGACCGAACGGTTGCTTCGGTCGACCGATCCAATAACCGTATCGCGAACGGTCGACCGAAATTGAAGTACCGTTCGACCGAAAAATGACAGTAACTTTTCTAGCTTGCGCGAGTGCATACCCGGTCAACCGTACACTTAAGTTCCGGTCGACCGAAATTCAACAAACACTTTTCTCCCAGCTCTTCGAATGTTTCCGGTCGTCCGAATCCTAGATTCCGGTCGACCGAAAAACGACAGACACTTTGCTGGGCAATCCAACACACATCCGGTCGACCGAAACACTCCTTCCGGTCGACCGATTGTTTGTTTTTCTGTCCTAATACTTTAAACGCATATTCAAGGCAAACAACAACATATGGTTTAAGTAATTAATTAGCAGGTAGATTCCGATTAAGAGTGGTGTTGAGGATTAGCGGAGTGCATGTGCATTTTTTGTTGAAACGGAACCTCTCATGTTGGTTGTTACTGGATCAAGAATTTACCAATTAAGTTTAATTACTAGATCACGAATGTAGCGGTGGACAGTGGTGAAGGCCCTTTCTTCCACACAATCAGTAGTTCTTCCCTTTCCATTGGTTAGTGCATGACAGATCAAAAGATGAGATCTTTAGGCTTTAGCCATGCATGGAATCTTGCAAATGACACAAAAAAACCAGATCTCCTCTCTTTGCTGAGCTTTCACGCATGTGTTGGTTCAGACGTCAAAGTTCTACAAATGTTGTTGTACAACTTGTACCATCACAAATTCATGACCATGAATTTATTTATTTTTTGATAAAAGACCATGAATATTAATATATCAGGAAAGGAAAATGTTTTCTACTTTTGAAGGCTATAAATAGGAATTAAAGATGAATTATGGGCTAAGGAATTAAGACCGACTTGATTTTTGTGTCCATCAGCACTCAGTAGCCACTAGTTGGTGAAACATTTAATAGGATTTTATGACGCTCTATTTAATACAACTACACCCAACTTATTTTAACTCTTACATCTAGTCTTTTCTTCTTCTTCTTTCTGAACTCGAACAGTACGGTGTGAAGCAATGAATCATGCCAAACAACAAAAAATTCTGAAGTAAAGAGATACCAAAAAACAGTGTGAAGCAAAGAATCATATGACAAAGTAAAAGGAAGCAATCTAGCATGGGCTAATTAGTTTCCCAACTGATGAGCTTGTACTCGATCTCAAGAGAATAATAAACCTTGGAATTTCATATTGCACGAGTCATCTCTAACTACTACTTGAAAAAAAAAAGTGAATAAATGAGAAGTGATACCAAAATAGTCGGTGAAGATACGACCATCGGAGAAACGTCCGGCAGGTCGCTTAGGAAAGGTGAGGCCATATGGTTGCCTCCAAGAAGGTGAAAAAATCTTGGGAAGATTGCCAGTGTCTGCATATGAATCTCCAAACACCAGCAGCTTCCCTCCACTACTATTGATGGCCTTAGCATTGCTAGCTTCCACTTTTACTCCAAAAATAGTTCACATATATATTAATTAGCATGCAACATCTATTCATAGTTAATTTCCATGTCTAAAAGCTACAACCAAACCAAACATACATACCCAAGATCAGCAAGTTGGCAATCACGCCTGAGATCTGTAGGAAGAAGAGGAGAGTTGGGGTTGGCTTACCCATTCCCATCAGAGGTGAGATCCAACTGACTGTCTCAGATGTTGAGTGAGAACAGAAACACCAACTGTATGTGTATGTCTATATAGACTGACTGAGGCAGAGCAGTAGTAGCTGACCTCTTTTTTTCAGTTTGCAGAAACAAATATTTAGCCTGGCTTGCATGTGGAAGGGAGGCAAAAGTGAGGGTGAAGGAATAAAACACTTAAACAATCAATTGGAAGAAGCTAGTACTCGTTGGTATCTTGGTTCAATTGTTCTATTTATAATGATCATTGTTAGACCCTAACCCTTGCTTACTGTTCTTAATTGTGTTTAGGAGAGGATTAGTGATGGATTGAGATGGACGGCTGAGATCGAGTCGGAGAAAAGTATATAAAAGTTGGTTTTACTCTCTCTCCTCACTCTCTCTCGCGTTCTCTCCTCTCTCACTCACTCACTCTCTCTCTAGACGCGTCTCTCTCTCCATCAGAGTTTCGTCGGCATTTGTGGAGGCGAGGGGGCTGTTGGAGACGCCGGAAGTGCGGGGATCGTCGTTGTGTTCGCCGGAGTTCGAGTTCATCGTGGAAAAGCTCGCCGTCGTTTCTTCAAAGGCTTCTTCAAGCCTTAAGGTATGTCAAACTTGCTTTCAAGCTCACCTAGTGTTAGTGTGGGAGTGGGAGCGGTCGACGGTAGGCCGTTTCGAGCTCGTCGGACCTGCACAGCCGTTTCTGAACTATAAACGCTCGACCGGTGTTTTGGTTCGGTCGACCGGTTATAGTGTATTTTGGGCGAATCCCTCGCACCGGTCGAACGATGCCATTTTGGGCGGTCGACCGGTTATGCAATTTTTAGTGAGAGAAAACGTCATGTGTATTTTCGGTCGAACGGGACCCCTTTGCCGGTCGACCGAAAGTACTGTTGTAGGTCGGTTGGGGCGTTGACCATCTAAACGGTCGACCGCCTGTTTGACTCGTTCGACCGACGTTTAAGTTAACTTAATGGCCGGTCGACCGGAAGTGTGGTTTCGGTCGACCGTGATGTGAGGACTCTGGGTGAGTTCTACTGGTGGTTTTCGGTCGACCGATAGGGTTCGGTTGTTCGACCGTCTTACTGTTGATTGCGAAAATGGATTTCTACTGGTGCTTTTCGGTCGACCGGGACCCCTTTGTCGGTCGACCGTTTGGCGGGTTTTTCGGTTGGGCCAGTTCTCTGGGTGAGGATCGGTCGACCGGAAGCCATGTTTTGTTTGACCGTTTTACACTGTTTTTGTGTGTGTGTGTGTGTTGCTATTGATTGGCTAGAAGGCAATGGGTCTCCGGCCCTTTTGGGGCGACGACACAGACATTCCAGCCCTATAGCGATTAGTGGTGACACGGGTTGTGATTTGTGGCCGTGGCTCCGGCGAATGAGGCAAAGCCGTGGCTCCGGCGAATGAGGCAAAGTCGTGGCTCCGGCGAATGATGCAAAACCGTGGCTCCAGTAACACTGAGGCAATGAGGGGGTTGTGTGGCCGTGTTTTGGACCGGCGGTGCCTTGTGTGCACGTGTGTTGGTGGGTTGGGGTGAGAGGACCCTTGAGACCCGTGTTGTTGGGCTATGGCCGGGAGAGAGGTCCCGGGAACTTAGCGGGTGTTTCTGTTGTGGTGTTTTATGTTTCCTTGCACATTTCATTTCTGTCCATATATGTGTTAGGGTTTGGCATACTGGGTTTCCTCCTGGAAACTCAGGCATTCATTGTCTGCTTTCAGGCCGAGAGCGACGTTAGGTGGGTGGCGTCGGCGGAGGGAGCACTCGAGACCTGATCCTGCTTCCCTACATTTTGAGGTGGTTGTGATTACTCGTGTATATTCTCTGTATATGATCTTTTGATGTAATCACATTCTTTTGTAAACTCGTTCACATATATATATATATTATATGTTGGTGCACCAGTGTGTGTATTTCTTTCGTAATGTCCTCGTTGATTGTATGATTTAAATTTGAAATTTTCCGCTGTGTTTGAGGACGTTACAATCATGGTACCCTTTCCTTGGTGAACAGAGACAATCAATATGTGATGTTACCCTTTGTTTGTTTTTGGGTAACTTAGTGATATTGGACCACCTAAATAAGTGAGCAGGTATTGTAATGAGACTGTGCATTGCAAGTAGCTGTTGAAAATTGATTTATATTTGTTAAGTAAGTTGAATCAGGTTAAAACGGTCGACCGGTGGAGGAGTTCGGTCGACTGAATTTTAATTGAAATTCACAAACTTGAAGGTTCGGTCGACCGGTGTTGGACACCAGTCGACCGAAAAATTCCAGGGACTTTCTTGGAGTCAAGAACGGTCGACCGATGGTGATTTCGATCAACCGAAATGTGGTTTGGAGCTGAAGACAATCGTGGAGCGGTCGACCAGGAAAGGGAGTCGGTCGACCGAAAACTAACATCAATTATTCATGTTAACTGGACGGTCGACCGTTGCACACGTTTTTGCGCGGTTTTGCATGTTTTAAGTTGTCTATTTAAGAGATTCTTTAGCCCTAATTTATTGAGAACGTATTATTCTCATGTTCTTCATTAAGTATTGAGATATTAGGGCTAGAGAGATATCTAGAGTACTTTGTAGGACATATTGCATCCATAAACTTGTAGTCTCAGTTGCTTCTCTTGTTGGAGAAAGCAAAAGAAGGAAAGGAAACCCACAGGAGACCCCCCAAGGACGTAGGCACGTTGCCGAGGCTTGTAAATCGCGTGTGTCGTGGTTATTTTCAGGTGTGCGTTCGTTATTGTTTGTTTGTTTCATCTTGTGTGTGTGTTTCTTGTTGCATGGAGTTTGGGAGATGACCAGATGTTAGTTTTTCTGCATGCAATATTCGTTTTTTGTGTTTCGGTGTGCATTCTTGATCCGCTATCGTGTAGCGCATCATTGTATCCCCTCCCAACAGTAGCAAAGTAGCACAACATGCCACCGTGATTCGGTCCGTCACGAAGGTTCACAAAGATATAAAAATATAAAAAATTGGAGAAGCAAAAAATCAGAAACAGTCCATAATAAATTAAATATAATGAGAAGGGTAAAATTTGATACCCAAATCTTGTATCTTCATCTACAACTACAACATCATGTGTGTAATGTTTGCAGTTGTGAGTGATTATGTCTCCACATGCACGCAACCCATATTCAGTCACACAACTTCTAGGCTTGCTTTTGTTTTGGTGTATATATACACACCCACTTTAGTTTTTCTTCTTCTTCTTCTTTTGCAGCATTTATCTGATGTCTACTACTTTCCATGTGTTTCTCTCGGACATATGTGTGTCTTAGCCTCAAACCCAAATTCAGACTTACTTGGTGATAGATGTAGCAATATAGTATTTCAGACAGATAGATAGTGGGGGAATGTTCTTGTTGCTAGGTGAATAAACATTGGCCTATGGCAATTGGGCAATTGGCAATTTCTTTCCCTCTGGTTTGGTACAAAGTGGTGTCATTCATATCTTAGCCTAATGTTGCTTTCTATCATGTCCACGTCTGAAATCAATGAGGCAGTTGATTCTTTTACTTTTCTTCTCCTCACTTCTTTCCAGCTTTAAATCTGGTCAAGCTCTTTCCATCTCTTAGTGGGGGGATGTTTCAATCACAAGTTAAATGCAACTTTATCATTCACATACCATAACCATATTGTAGCACCAACATTAAGCCATGTCAGCATGTGCAGGACCACCTTCAGTCATTACAGAAGTAGGCACCTCTGATTTATGCATTTCAGTGTGTATCACAAAAGCATACATATATATCCATCCCTCTATTGCTATTGATACGATATTATTATGTATACCCCCAACCTGCGCTAATATAATTCCAACCCTATCAGCTTATAGACTGCACGGGCCATGTCAGTCATGGGAGAGCTAATTTAAATTCTTATACGCATGCAATACACCCAGCTCTTTACATACATTCTTATAACAATTAAGACTTTAACTGTGGTAATCTTGGATGCTAGGCTGACGGTCTCATCATAATTCATACAATATTGTTGTGAAAATCTTTGAGCAATGAGACGAACTTTATACCTTTCTATATATAGATTTATTAGGGTGTGCCTTCAGCTCGTAGACTCACTTGCAAGAGATAGGTTTAACATCTACAGGTCTTGGGACCAGCTCTCATATCTCGTTATCTTTAAAGCTTTGTATTATTCTTTCATGACGCTCATCCATTGTTTACTCATTGATTTTTCTTTATATGTGACAGGCTCTTTGATCTCTTCTCTTTCTACTAGGGTTGTATTTATGTACCTTGGATTTGACTTTCTCTATCTATTAGATGGTCGTAACTTGCTTCCTGATTCTTCTTCGACCTTCATTTGAGATGACTGAGTCTCCTCTAAATCTTCCCGTGTACTCCAGTCTTCCAAGGATCTTTAGAGTATTTTGATAGTTTTGGTGAGCATTCTTCGGATTCTTCTCCTTCATCGCTTGAATCTTGCTCACCAAGATTCTCTTGTATTATGCTTTCCATTAATTCTCCTCTGAAAGCACTAGCTCGTCTGAGGACCACCAAGATAGAGCTTAGATCACATTCCTCGAAGTGTGACATCGATTGGTTGTGGGGTTGCAACACCTCCACCCATGTCTCTAATTGCCGTTAGGACCTGTCAATTGGGTCGTGTTCGTGTACTATCGTGTCTGACAGTTCTGCATTCGTGTCAGGATTTCGTGTTATCGTGTATAGTATAAATTGAAAAGATTTCATCATGTTTAAATTGAAAATAGTTAAGTGACATGTTATATTGATATTTTCATTCTAAATAACATCTTAAGTGACTATAATCAAGTAAAAACAATTGATTATCAAACAAAAGATGCAGTTCGTGTCTGTTTCGTGTACAAAAAAAACTTATCGTGTGTATCGTGTCGTGTTCGTGTCAAATCGTGTACCAATTATTTTATATTTATATGTTCACAAAAAATCGTAATAAATCATTTCAATCATACAAAAAATTTCGTGTAAAGTCGTGTCTATATCATGTCTCCTTATCGTGTCGTGTCTGTGTCGTGTAATCGTGTCGTGTCCAAAATTGACAGGTCTGATTGCCGTACTCAACAAAGATGCATCAAATTGCCGTACCCAACATTTTCTATGAATCAAATACTAGACTTCAATGTTTTCCACTGACCAATAATTATGATAACTCAATACCCATTTAACATTTTTGTTAACTAGTCATGGATATTTTTTTTCCAGTGATATTTCATACTAATTTAAAAATGCTAGTATTCTTTAGCAATGATATCAAACCGAAATTGTATGTCTACTAGCAAAGCCAATATAAAAAATTAGTAGAGCCTTATCCATTATTGTAGATGACCGACAACATAGCATTACCATGTGGTATGTATATTTGGGTATTTCTTTGAAAAACATTGCACTCTCAGTTTTCAAAACAAAAAATAAGCGATATTGTTTACAAGGATGGGTATTGACTGGAATGAAAGTAAACTGTGTTCCGTACTTTGCAATAGTATTTTTGTTTCACTTTATCATATACATCATACATACTTGTACTAGCATGGATAGTAATAATAATTTCTACAAACTATGGGAATATCACTTCTGCAGACCATTAGTTCTTTTTGTATATCGTAGCGTATATGACTTTTTGTACACTAAACAGAACGACATCTTATCAATATCTGATGTCCTTAATTGCATGCAAACATACAAAATCTCCAATTTTGCTATTGAAGCAACTATTGGGCTATCTATAACAAGCACGATCATGCAAGTAGTGGTGTTTTGATGTTCTCGGCTTCTGAATTTCTGCATGGAATTTTCTTGTCGTCAAGTTTTAGATAGCAAGCATGGCCAAAAGCAATCACCTGTAAACATGCACGTATGATTGAGAATGTGCATATATTCATGTTGTAACGTACCCGAAAACAGCGGAAAATTTAAACAATAATAAAGACCGTCAACGGTCAACACTGGGCACGTCACGGGAAACAAACCAACATATATAATATAAATATGATCCACGTGGAAATCAAATATACAAACTGACTGTGATTACGACAAAAGCTATACAATATGTAATCACCTCAAAAGGAAGAGACTGACAACTACAGGATCTGATCTCGGGGGCACCGTCCTCAGTCACCACCTCAAACCCTAACCCTGCTCGCTACCTGAAATGCAAACAAACAAACATGCCTGAGTTCCCTGCAGGAACCCCGTATACCAAACCTCCTAAAAATATAAAAAGGAATTAAAGACAATGCAATACAATGCACATGATCATCCGCCTCGGGCCCACAATAATGCCCTCACCGCCTCCACGGCACTGAACCACTCCTGCCACTAGGGTCAAGTCAGTCCACCGCTGCCTCACAAGGGTCAGTCGACACCACTGCTCCCCAAAAAGTGCAGGAAGGAACCCCTGGTACACGCCGCACCCAAAGAGCGAGTCAGCCCGCCGAATACACAACTCGGGTCAGACGACAGCCACTGCTCCCCCAAGAGTCGCCTAGCGCGCACCCTGCCGGAACATCCTCGGCCTACCGCTAAACCCTCGCAAACAGCCCAAGGTTTACGGTACACATCCCTCACACCCCGCTCGGTAAGAGAGGAAAAAGTACAACAATAATACGCCTTCGTCGAAGGTGAAATCCGTAGCTCTCAAAGCCGGTAATCAACCGTCGCCTCAGAGCCGGTAGTCGACCTGACATCGACGGCTCGCGTGTGGATAAATCCACCAACCTGCGGCAGATCGGTCGACCGCTACAAGCACTCCGGTCGACCGGTCCCCCACACAGTACACAGTACTGTACAAACAAATCGACCGGTCGAACCACGCCAACCGAATTACCGACCAATCGGTCGAACAAAAGTCATCTAGCGGTCGACCGTTTGGATGGTCTACGCTATACAGTTTTATATAATATATATATCCGACCGGTCGAACCAATGGGCCGTTCAACCGATAACAGGACTTTCCGCATTTTGCCTAAGTGCTATTCGGTCGACCGGAACTGCTATACAGTTCGACCGAATCAACACAGGCACTCTACCGCTTAAATAAAATGCTCAGTCGGTCGACCGAAAGTTAAAGAGCGGTCGACCGTTTTGATGGTCAAAGCTCCCAACCGACTAAGCATCAAATGGATCGGTCGAACAAGGTTAAGGACGTTCGACCGTTTAATAAGTCAAAATCCCCAACCGACCCATTCTCATTGTTATTCGGTCGACCGGCTAAGTGGTCCCGTTCGACCGATAACAGCATAACCCCTTTTTCCCGCACAAATCTGGCATAACGGTCGACCGTCTAACGACATCGTTCGACCGTTCGCGGGTAAACATCAATATAATAATAGGATCGGTCGACTGCCCACAGGCACCGGTCGACCGATCGTCGTCTTCAACCTCTGAATTGGTTGAATTCCGACGGGGAATTCGACACCAACGTCGATCCCCAACACTCACAAGGCACAAGTGAGTTATATTGAAGATTTGGCATACCTTTTTGACGGTTGTGGAAGTCTCCCGAGCTTGAATCACTTCACTCCTCTTCTTCTTCCTTCTTCTCCTCTTCTTCTACTTCACCTTCTTCTTCTCCAACGAAATCTCCTTTCTTTCACTCTCTGGTAAGGTGCAAGTGAAGAAAACGTCCAAACCCTTATCTCTCTACAACATCACCTTAAATAGACAAACCCACCTACACCTCATCCAATCACACTTAACCTAAAACCTAACCAACCAAAGCCATCCACCTCAATCTCCACATGTCCAACACCTCCACCTCTTCATGCATGATTAATTAGAGTTAATTAAGTTTAGTTTAATTTAATTAGGTTGCTTAGATTAAGTTATTACAATCTACCCTCCTTAAAAGAATTTCGTCCGCGAAATTCGAAACAAGTAACTTACCGAACAACTCTGGATACTGCTTCCTGACATCCTCCTCGATCTCCCAGGTAGCCTCTCTGTCAGTGTGATGCTGCCACCTGACCTTCACCATCGGGATCGCTCTCCTTCTGAGCTGATGTACCATCTGATCCACAATCTCAACTGGTCTCTCATCTAATGACAAATCCTGCTGGATCTCTGGTACTGATATCTCTATCACATGAGCTGGATCGGCCACGTACTTCCTCAGCATAGAAACATGGAAGACGTTGTGAAGTCCTGCGAACTGTGGTGGTAGTGCAATCCTATATGCCACCTCACCGACCCGATCCAATATCTCAAAAGGTCCAACATACCTCGGACTCAGCTTCCCCTTCTTCCCGAATCTCATCACCCCTCTGGAAGGCGAGATCTTCAGGAAGACATGATCTCCTACCTCAAAAGTCAGCTCACGCCTCCGCGTATCAGCATAACTCTTCTGCCTGCTCTGCGCCGTAGCTAGTCGTCTCCGAATCACGTCGACCTTCTCTGAATACAACTGAATAATGTCAGGTCCAACTAGCTGTCTCTCGCCCACATCACTCCAGCATACCGGCGATCTACACGGTCTCCCGTATAATGCCTCATAGGGTGCCATCCCAATACTCGAATGGTAGCTGTTGTTGTAGGCGAACTCGATCAACGGCAAATGCTCATCCCAATGCCCGGCCCAGTCAAGTGTACACGCTCTCAGCATGTCCTCCAATGTCTGTATCGTCCGCTCTGATTGGCCATCTGTCTGTGGGTGGAAAGCTGTGCTAAACTTCAGACGTGTCCCCAGTGCTCTGTGTAGACTCTCCCAAAATCTCGAAGTGAATCTGGGATCTCTGTCTGAAATGATACTGACTGGTACGCCATGAAGTCTGACAATCTCATCAATATATAACTTAGCTAGACCCTCCAGAGCAAGAGTGGTCTTAATAGCTAAGAAATGCGCCGACTTGGTCAGTCGATCGACTATAACCCAAATCGCATCGTGGAATCTCCGTGTCTTCGGTAGCCCCGTAACAAAATCCATCGTCACGTGCTCCCACTTCCACTCGGGCAACTCAATCCTCTGCATCTGTCCTGCTGGTCTCTGGTGCTCGATCTTCACCTGCTGACAGACCAAACACCTCGACACGAAGTCTGCAACGTCCTTCTTCATACCTCGCCACCAGAAGTTCCGCTGCAGGTCTTTGTACATCTTGGTGCTCCCTGGATGAATGGAATATCTCGATCTGTGTGCCTCCTCCATAATATCATGTCTCAGGTCCTCTGTCTTCGGCACCCAGATACGGTCTCTGAATCTCAAACCTCCATCCACTCCAACTCTGAAGTCTGACCCATCTCTGGCAGCTAACTGTAACAAACTGCTCAACTCCTCATCTGTAGTCTGAGCATGAATCACTGCTGATACTGTCTGAGGCTCTACTCTCAATCCGGCAATCACTGCGCCCTCAGCGCTATCAGCAAATGGCCTCCACTCTGCCAAGGACTCTAGCAGTCTCCACTCCTGAATGCATAGGCCTGCTACTGATACCTCCACCTTCCGGCTCAAAGCGTCTGCAACTGTGTTCGCCTTCCCCGGATGGTAAGAGATAGTGAAGTCCTAGTCCTTAATGAACTCAAGCAATCTGCGCTGCCTCATGTTCAGCTCCTTCTGCGAGAACAGGTACTTCAGACTCTGATGATCTGTAAACACCTCGAACTGCTCGCCATAAAGATAGTGTCTCCAGGTCTTCAGTGCGTGAACCACTGCTGCTAACTCCAAATCATGTGTCGGGTAATTCCTCTCATGGACCTTCAGCTGTCTGGATGCGTACGCGATCACCCTCCCGTGCTGCATAAGTACACATCCTAAGCCAACACCTGAAGCGTCGCTATAAATCACGAATCCACCCGTGCCACTCGGCAATGACAAAACTGGTGCTGTGGTCAACAGTCTCTTCAGCTCCTGAAAGCTGTCCTCGCACTTCTGCGACCAAACAAAAGTGACTCCCTTCTGCGTCAGAGCCGTCAGTGGTGCTGCCAATCTCGAGAAGTCTTTGATGAAGCGACGGTAATAACCCGCCAGTCCAACAAAGCTCCTAATTTCCGTCACGCTCGTAGGGGTCCTCCACTGTGTCACTGCCTCTACCTTCGCCGGATCCACTGATATCCCCTCTGCCGATACAATGTGTCCGAGGAATGCCACTCTGTCCAACCAAAACTCGCACTTTGAGAACTTAGCATATAACTGCTGAGCCCTCAAGATGCTGAGTACAATCCTCAAATGCTCTCTGTGCTGCTCCATATCTGATGAATAGATCAGAATGTCATCCACGAAGACAATCACAAATATATCAATATACTGCCTGAATGTCCGGTGCATCAGATCCATGAACGCTGCCGGAGCATTCGTCAATCCAAATGGCATCACCAAGAACTCATAGTGTCCATATCTCGTCCTGAAGGCTGTCTTCTGGATGTCCTCATCTCGAATCCTCAACTGGTGATATCCTGAACGCAGGTCAATCTTCGAGAAAACCTTCGCTGACTGCAGCTGGTCAAAGAGGTCCTCGATCCTAGGTAAGGGATACCTATTCTTCACCGTCACCTGGTTCAGCATCCTGTAGTCTATGCACATCCTCAAGGATCCGTCCTTCTTCTTCACAAACAAAACTGGTGCACCCCAAGGCGAGACGCTCGGTCTGATAAATCCAGAGTCCATCAACTCCTGCAACTGCTTCTTCAACTCTGTCAACTCAGCAGGTGCCATCCGGTATGGAGCCTTCGACTGTGGTGTAGTACCAGCTACCAACTCTATGCCGAACTCCAACTCCCGGTGTGGTGGTAAACCTGGAATCTCCGCTGGAAAAACATCCGCGAACTCCTGCACCACCTCAATGTCCTCTAGTCTCTGAGACTCTGCCTCCGTAACTACAAGTGTCGCCAGAAATGCTGCACAACCCTGCTGTAACAGTCTCTGAGCTCTCACAGCAGATACAATAATGCGACCCCCTCTGCTTCTGATCCCTCGAATCAGAATATCAGGCAAACCCTCCCTCGGAATCAAAATCTTCTTCTCACGGCACAAGACTCGAACATCATATTGGGACAGCCAATCCATCCCAAGTATGACATCAAAGTCCTCCATCGGTAGCAAGACCAGGTCTGCCGGAAACTCCTGATCTCCCGAAACAACCATGGCGCCGGGGACAAATCTCCCCACAGTGCCCACCAGACCCAGGGGTGTGCTGACCTCCAACGTGGCAGTCAACATCGCAAGGGTACAGCCCAACACTCCCGCAAATCGTTCTGAGATGAACGAGTGTGTCGCGCCACAATCAAATAACACCCTAGCTACTGAACCTGCGACAAGAAGTGTACCTTCCACAACAGCGCCTCCATCCCGAGCCTCCTCTGCCTGGATGGTGAAAACTCTGCCAGTGCGCTGCCCCTGCTGTGGTATGAAAGGTGGTCTACCTCCGCCTCCTCCTCTGCCTGGTGCGGGTAAACCCGGTGGTCTGCTCGGCCCAGCTCCTTGGCTCGGACAGCTCCTGATAAAGTGACCCAGCTGGCCACACCCATGACATGCTCCCGGGGCGAAGCACGGCCCGGAGTGAAACCTCCCACATCTACCACAAGGCTCAGATCGTGGTACTGCAACTCCTGCTCCCTCGAATCGGGGCCTCTTGCCCGGATTCCCTCCAGTCTGACCTCCTGGCCTCCCAGAGAACCTACCTGATGGCCTCCTCTCATCCTGATAGTTCTCCCTGTAGTCACGATCAAGAACAGAGGCACTCTTCACTGCATCGGCCAACATGCTCGGCATGTGTGTCAGCACCTTCGTCCTCAACTGCTTCTGGAGCCCTCGGACGAACTTCCCTGCTCTCTGCTCCTGTGTAATATACATCTCGGGACAGTAACGCTCAAGGGCGTTGAACTTCCCGATGTAGCCTGCCAAGGTCATGTCTCCCTGCTGAAGACTCAGAAACTCCTCCCTCTTCGCATCCTGGACATGCTGCGGAAAATATTGCTCGTTGAACTCGCCAACAAACTCCTCCCAGGCTATATCATCTCTGTCCGCAAACACCACTGCAGATGTGGACCTCCACCAGTTGGACGCAGCACCGCCCAAAACATAAGTAGCCAGGCCCACTCTCGCCTCTGGAGGACAACCAATAGCACTGAAGATCTTCTGCATCGTGAAGATCCACTCCTCCGCAGCCTCTGCGTCGTACTGCCCCAGAAAGGTAGGCGGATGCTGGCGCATAAACCGGTCATGCATAGCGCCAGTCCCCGTCTGCCCAGTCTGTGCTGTCTGCTGCTGTAGCATCTCTGTCAGACGTCCGACCGTATCGAACAACGTCCGACGCTCATCCTCCCAAGCCTCATCCCTCGCAGTCTCACTCTCACCGCGAGTATGGGCAACCGCCTTCCCCCGTCTAGGAGGCATCTGCCAAAGGAAACAAGACAATATCAATATAATCTGTGCATGCATGATCCTCTAGACCTAACTCCTAACTCAAAGGTGGTTTCTTTGGACAAGTACGCCGAGATCAACGCTCTGATACCAAATTGTAACGTACCCGAAAACAGCGGAAAATTTAAACAATAATAAAGACCGTCAACGGTCAACACTGGGCACGTCACGGGAAACAAACCAACATATATAATATAAATATGATCCACGTGGAAGTCAAATATACAAACTGACTGTGATTACGACAAAAGCTATACAATATGTAATCACCTCAAAAGGAAGAGACTGACAACTACAGGATCTGATCTCGGGGGCACCGTCCTCAGTCACCACCTCAAACCCTAACCCTGCTCGCTACCTGAAATGCAAACAAACAAACATGCCTGAGTTCCCTGCAGGAACCCCGTATACCAAACCTCCTAAAAATATAAAAAGGAATTAAAGACAATGCAATACAATGCACATGATCATCCGCCTCGGGCCCACAATAATGCCCTCACCGCCTCCACGGCACTGAACCACTCCTGCCACTAGGGTCAAGTCAGTCCACCGCTGCCTCACAAGGGTCAGTCGACACCACTGCTCCCCAAAAAGTGCAGGAAGGAACCCCTGGTACACGCCGCACCCAAAGAGCGAGTCAGCCCGCCGAATACACAACTCGGGTCAGACGACAGCCACTGCTCCCCCAAGAGTCGCCTAGCGCGCACCCTGCCGGAACATCCTCGGCCTACCGCTAAACCCTCGCAAACAGCCCAAGGTTTACGGTACACATCCCTCACACCCCGCTCGGTAAGAGAGGAAAAAGTACAACAATAATACGCCTTCGTCGAAGGTGAAATCCGTAGCTCTCAAAGCCGGTAATCAACCGTCGCCTCAGAGCCGGTAGTCGACCTGACATCGACGGCTCGCGTGTGGATAAATCCACCAACCTGCGGCAGATCGGTCGACCGCTACAAGCACTCCGGTCGACCGGTCCCCCACACAGTACACAGTACTGTACAAACAAATCGACCGGTCGAACCACGCCAACCGAATTACCGACCAATCGGTCGAACAAAAGTCATCTAGCGGTCGACCGTTTGGATGGTCTACGCTATACAGTTTTATATAATATATATATCCGACCGGTCGAACCAATGGGCCGTTCAACCGATAACAGGACTTTCCGCATTTTGCCTAAGTGCTATTCGGTCGACCGGAACTGCTATACAGTTCGACCGAATCAACACAGGCACTCTACCGCTTAAATAAAATGCTCAGTCGGTCGACCGAAAGTTAAAGAGCGGTCGACCGTTTTGATGGTCAAAGCTCCCAACCGACTAAGCATCAAATGGATCGGTCGAACAAGGTTAAGGACGTTCGACCGTTTAATAAGTCAAAATCCCCAACCGACCCATTCTCATTGTTATTCGGTCGACCGGCTAAGTGGTCCCGTTCGACCGATAACAGCATAACCCCTTTTTCCCGCACAAATCTGGCATAACGGTCGACCGTCTAACGACATCGTTCGACCGTTCGCGGGTAAACATCAATATAATAATAGGATCGGTCGACTGCCCACAGGCACCGGTCGACCGATCGTCGTCTTCAACCTCTGAATTGGTTGAATTCCGACGGGGAATTCGACACCAACGTCGATCCCCAACACTCACAAGGCACAAGTGAGTTATATTGAAGATTTGGCATACCTTTTTGACGGTTGTGGAAGTCTCCCGAGCTTGAATCACTTCACTCCTCTTCTTCTTCCTTCTTCTCCTCTTCTTCTACTTCACCTTCTTCTTCTCCAACGAAATCTCCTCTCTTTCACTCTCTGGTAAGGTGCAAGTGAAGAAAACGTCCAAACCCTTATCTCTCTACAACATCACCTTAAATAGACAAACCCACCTACACCTCATCCAATCACACTTAACCTAAAACCTAACCAACCAAAGCCATCCACCTCAATCTCCACATGTCCAACACCTCCACCTCTTCATGCATGATTAATTAGAGTTAATTAAGTTTAGTTTAATTTAATTAGGTTGCTTAGATTAAGTTATTACACATGTGTATAGGATGGTATGGTGGGGACTGGAGAGAGAGGGTTATATATATGCAAAATGATATATATATAGTACCAAAGCCATTGATCCGCATATGAGACTAAAACCTTTGCAATCAAAAGGGGCGCTGCTTGATATGAAAAGAGCTGAAACAAATGAACATATATTTGATAGTGGTATATTTACTTGTAAAATAGCCAAGTTTAGGTATTGGTAGAACTAAGATTGCACTAGCTTAATAATGCATAGTTATTTGTGAGGCTTACATGTGAGAGGGGTCATCACCAAGGGAGAAAGAAAGCTAGCAACAGATTGAACTCCTGCTACAAAGCCTTGTGCTTTCCCCTGCCATTATGCATTAAATGAGATACTGCATTTATGCACACTAAGGGATATGTGCATCATGGGCATGGATGTGTCAGGGGCGGAAGGTACGAGGGGGCAGTCGACCCCTCTGGATTTTTTTAAAGAAATAGTACTATATAATGTTTTTCAAAGAGTATAACAAAATATCATGGAAGTAGTCGCTTCTTGAACTTTAGAATTATTTAAGATATTAGTTTATAATATTTTCTAAAAGGTATAATAAAATATCATGGGGTAGTAATTTTGAAAATTTAAGGAACTAGTAACATGTAACATTTTTCTTTAAAAAGTTTGTTATGTTTCTTAATATTTCTTTACTTTGATGATGCATTCTTAGCTTCAGAATATGTATTTTCTAATAGTAGAACCGATAACATGGAGAGTGGACGCCCTCCTCTCTCTTTTAATCTTGAAATAAAGACCGGGCCAAAATTATAAGATAAAGACTCAAATGACATACTAAAGGAAATGCACTTATTTTATGTCAGGTTTGAAATTCCCATAATCACATTATGGATGAACAATTTATACTTCATGACCAACTAGCCGAAATGGTCAAGAATTCATAAGTCTTTATCATCATCATGTTAAGTTGTTTTACTTTGTCATAAATACAAAACTTCAAGAATTAAATAATTGGTTCAATGAAATAAATACAAAATTACTCATTTGCATGCCATGCTTAGATCCAAACTAGTTCATTTAACAAAACATAATTCTAATTAATGAATTCTCCACTATAGATCTATAGATCATGTCAGACTTTCTAATGATCTTAGACATATATTTTTGACATGAGTAGTCCATATGACTTTTGTAACATGGAAGAAGTTGATGCTTTAATTAAAAGAGAAACTGCTTTAAATTACTCATTTGCAAGTGCAACAGTTGAATGACTACAATTGGCAATAAATATTGTTTAAAACTGTTTGCACATGCAATTGAATAAAAGATCAATATTGGTTGAACGACAATTTGATTGTTTATATTCAAAAGAGATTTACTCGGTAAAGTTACAGATGAAGTAATCATGTATCATTTTCAAAATATAATTTGAAAACTCGTCGAGATCAATTTAAATTTTTCTAGAAATGCATATTAATCTTTTCCCTTTATATTCTCCCTCCCCCACACCAAAATTCCTAGTTCCGCCACTGGATGTAGTGAACCTAAGTCTGGTTGTAAAGAAAATTACCTGATCCTCAGAAATTGTAGCTTTTGAGATAACTGCGTAGGTCTGTTTAATTTGCAGCAAAACATAGATATGTGGGTATAAGAAGAAATTTTAATACAAAATGCAGATTAAGTTTACATTGGTATGCAAGGTGTGTGGTAGTACCCACAGCTGGTTTTACAAGGACATAGATGATTCCGAAGGAGGCGCTAAGATAAGGAACCTGCATGTGATGTATCAATTGATTAGATCAGTGGGGATATTTTTTAAGCTATCAGTCTCTGAGACTTTTTTTTTACAAAGTGATTGTATATAATTAGTTAGGAGAGCATCGAAATTCATGAATGAACTTTGCTAGTGTATACAGTATACTTACCCAAGGTGCCCAAGCCAAGCCATATAGCAAAGCCTGCAGTCAGTATAGATCAAAGTGAGTAACTTTACTTGTTTGATCTATAAACCTAATACATGATTGTGTATATATGATCTTTATTTGCTTACAAGATACTGAAAACAAACAGTGATATATAAGAAGAAATGGAACTTACATAGAAGACGGAAGCAACCAAGGCAATGCACAAAACTCCCTTCTCTCCCACTACCCTATTGATGATCGGTAGCACCAACGTCTAGAAGATAAGATAATATAATTAACGTACTAAAATCATTACTCTTAGCGAATAAAATCAATCTCAAATACGCAGCGGATAAAAAAACAACAAATCAAATGGAAGAAATAACCACACATGCAAATCCAAACACCTAATCACGCAAACACGCAAGATTTAACGTGAAAATCCAATACGGGAAAAACCACGGACGACATAACCTCAATCTACTATAGAGAAAACGAATTACAAGGAGAGACTTACAGAACACACGATAACCCGACGAGAATACCCGGTTGAATTTGCTCCCACCGAATCCATAAGGATGCTCTCTCTTTTCTCTCAAGAATGCAAAGTAGACAATAGAAATTGTTCTAAGACAAAAGAGGACGAAATTGCCTTTATATAGTAGGTCAAAACAAGTATTGATTGCATCAAAATTGCGTGGAGAAAAGTACAGACCGTGGGCGAAATTGAGTCGAACGGTCGACCGAACTTAAAACCGTAGCACAATCCAGGGCTCCATTGGTCGACCGGAACTTAAGTACCGGTCACCGAAAAACGACAGACACTTTTCCTGATTGTTCGAGCGCATACTCGGTCGACCAGAACTTAAAGTTCCGGTCGATTGAAAAATGACAGAAACTTTTGCACAACTCTGAATGTGCGCCCGGTCGACCGAATTGATCCCACCAGTCAACCGAAAAACGACAAACACTTTTCCTGGACGAGTTAAAACACACATCCGGTCGACCGAACGTCTGTTTTCTCCCACAGATACTTTAATCACATATTCAAAGGTAAACTACAACAATTACCATGCACTTTTTAAACAATATTCAAGAGTTTAAATTGAATCAATATAAATGTTGGGTATAAGAGCATGCTATATCGTATTGATTAATTAGTTACCTGGGAAAATATAGAACCAATGCTAACCATCATTAAAATTTCTGAGAACTGGTCCTTATCGAAGCCAAAAGCCGATTTCAGATAGTACTGCAAGCGCACCAACACCATTTAATTAATTAATCACTTTGTGCTGAGATTGGCCGTTAAGTCAAACTAAAGTGCACAAATAACACATCTAAATTTTATCTTTTAAACTAGTAGGTAGAAAGTGAGAGATGTTATGTACCAGTAGGATGCTGGTGATGCCAGACATTCCCAGCTCATAGAAGAAGGAAATGTAAGTTATGCGTTTCAATGTCTCACTGGAAATCATTCATATATAATATATATATTATCAGAGACAAGTGAAGTTAATTAATGTTAATTAGTAGTTAATAAAAGTGAACAATTAATGCGTCATATATATGGCTTAAGTACCTTGTAGAAACTAGGGATACAGTATCCCTAATGGAGTTGAATCTCTTCCTTAGGGCTTTACCAGCCAGACCTGCACAATTTCCTTGTAATTGATCTTCATCACTACTACTCTTTGGAGCTTTGTTTGGTGGGGTTTCTTTCAGAAATAGTTGGAGGTAGACTGTTGAACATGTCAGTAGAAATGTAGACAACTGAAGACAATGAAGCATTATTAATTAGTAGCAGTATCGGTTATATATAATTCGAGTTCCATATATATGTAAATAAAAAGTGTGCATGCATGAATGGATGAGTGTAAATATACCTGGAAAATGTATTTTTGTGGAAGAAAACGCGCACCCATGTTTCCCAGCAAGTGTGAAGCAGAAAAGAAACCAGTGATACATCCAAATGCCCCTGCCCTTTTGCTGCTCTCAACTACATCAGCCTAATAAATTAGAACAACAACTAAATTGATTTAATTAATGCTTGTACGTGTGTGTGTGTTTTTAATTTAACTGTGCTTCAGCTGTACGTATTTATGCATGTTACCACGTAGGCCACTGATATGCAGAAAATGCTTCCTTTCGATACAATGGAAGCCATGGTGCGAAGAACAAAGAAGACATATACGAACTCCTTCGACTGCCCGCAAACTAGCACAACTGATGCATACAGACCATATATATATATAGGGTCAAACTCTAGTGAGCTCAGGGCTCATCAAATTTAGTTTAAGCCCCCTACAATCTCACCATTGGATCTTATTTACAGTTAATCTCACCATTCATTAGCATAACCGTTTTTTTCTTAATCTACCTTACAATTTGAAATAAGTGATGGATATATATATATATATATATATATATATATATATATATATTAGCATGTGGAAATTAAGCTATGCGTGCAATAACGATGGAGGTACCAAATGGGAAAATGGCTGCAGAAAGAGTGAGAAGTAGCAACGGCTTGCGTCCATAGTCATCAGCAAGCTGCCCCAAGATGGTAAGCACCATCATTTGGAACACCCCCACAACCTACAAGTAAGTTAATTGGGCAAATTAATACATGCATGTTTATATGGTTGGTTTGTTGGTTAGTTAGATAGATAGATTGTTAAAGAACATACCTTCAATGCAACGGCTCTCCATTAAGACCTTCAATGCAACGACTCTCCATTAAGAGACACCTCTTGGGAGATCCAACTCCAGAATAAATGTATAACGGATATAACTCAATGTATAAGTATCTCTCATGTATTAGCAAACAAATAATCATCAAAATATACACTTATCTTCCTCCCGCACCGTTTTTAATATGGTATCAGAGCACTGATCCACTCAAAACCAGCCTCAGACTCCCCCGGAGTTCATCATCGACCTCACCTCATCAAGGGGGTTGAAAGTCGACCAAAACCCTCATCCAAACCCAAAAAATGTCGGACGGCAACAGAAGAAACCAATCAGAAAGCAACCCCCATCGCCTTGTCACAACGCTCCTCAATACCAACAACTATCTATCATGGGTGTGCCGCTTCTCTCTCCCTCAGCGGCCGGGGGAGATTAGGCCACATCACCGGGAAAACACAAAAACCAGAAACCGACGCCTCAGACAAAGACCAAGATGAGTGGCAAACCATGGACCACCAAGTAATGTCCTGGCTCCTGGCGTCCATGGAGGCCAACATTGCTGACATATTCATCTACAAAGAAAGTGCAAAAGACCTCTGGGAAGCGGTTCGAGAGCACTATGGAAAGGCTCAGAACTTCGCACATATCTTCAAAATAAAGCAGGAAATTTCACAAACTCGCCAAAATAGCCGCGGAGTCACTGAGTACCTTGGCACTCTCAGAAGGGCTTGGGATGAGTTAGGGGTTTACGAACCCCCAACTACCGAAATCAAAATAATCCAACAAAGAGCAGAACAAGACCGGATCTACCAGTTCCTGGTAGGTCTAGACACAAGCTACGAAAACATCAGGAGTCAGGTGATGATGGCACCAGAACTCCCTTCCCTTGCGTCAGTCACCACCATGGTCCTTCGCGAAGAAACACGAAGGCGAACCATGACTCATCCGCAAGGGACCCCAACAACCACTGAAGCAGAAAACCATGTCTTTTTTGCCGGAAAAAATCAAAACCAGAATGGAAAAAAAAGGTTCGGAAATCGCAAGGAAGAGAACTGCGAAAACTGCAAGAAAACTGGGCACAACAAAAATAACTGTTGGTTCCTCTACCCACATCTCCGACCACCAAGAAACGAAAGAAATGGGAAGGCTAATCTGGTGGAGGGAGTCGCCGGCAGAATCGCACAACACAACGGGAGCGGCGACCGCCGAATCAATTTCTCGCAAAACCCTAACCCTTCGGATTCCGCTGAAAAGAACGCGTTTTATACTAATGCCTCCGGATCCGCTGACCCGCTCCGCCCGCCAACCCATACCCGCTCAGATCCCGGATCTTCCAGATCCGAGTTTCTCGGGTCCACCAATGGATCCATTAACCCGATCCAGTTAAGCAACCTGGTGGACCAGCTTAATGTTTTATTGCAAAACAACCCTCCTGCTTCAGGTAATTACTCAGGTATGAAACAGAATCCTGTTTTTGCTAATGTCTCTAGCTTATTTACTAAATCAAATGAAAATTGGATTGTTGATACCGGTGCTACAGATCATATGACCGGTAATCCAAAACTTCTTAGTAACATTAACCAAAATTTAAGATGGTTAAATAATTTTGTTACCGTTGAAAATGGAGATAAAATTCAAATTCAAGGAATAGGAAAAGCAAACTTGATTAATAACACATGTGACAATATTTTGTATATTCCCAATCTTAATGCTAACCTAATTTCAGTTGCCAAAATTACTACTGAACTCAATTGTAATGTGATTTTTTTCCCCTAATAATGTGTTTTTTCAGGATCGTGCCACAGGGAGGATGATTGGTAATGGCATCCTCACAAATGGCTTATATGTCCTTGAAACAAACAAAAGGGCATATCATACCCAAACTCTTGATAATCACCTTCTCTGGCATAAGCGGACGGGTCATCCCTCATCAAATGTTCTAAAAAGTCTTTTTCCATATTTTAAATCTAATTTACTATGTGATGTGTGTCGTTTTGCTAAACAAACCCGATTACCGTTTTCAAATTCCAGTACAAAAAATTATGTTCCATTTACCATTATTCACTCCGATATTTGGGGACCTGCTCCCAAAGAATCCTACAATGGTTTTCGATATTTTATTAGTTTTATTGATGATTTTTCTAGAACCACCTGGATTTACTTATTAAAACATAAATCTGATGCTTATCCAGTGTTTTGTGAATTTTTACGTTTTATTGAAAATATGTTTGATGCAAAGATTAAAATTTTTCGATCTGATAATGGCTCCGAATATATGAGCAATATGTTTCAAAACCTTTTAAAACAAAAAGGTATTCTTCATCAAACATCTTGTATAAATACACCACAACAAAATGGGCTTTCAGAACGAAAAAATCGGCACCTTTTAAATGTTACTCGATCTCTTCTTTTTCAGAATAATGTTTCAACACATTTCTGGTCTGATGCTGTTCTCACTGCTGCTTATATAATTAATCGCATTCCTAGTCCTACAATTAATAATAAAAAACCTTTAGAACTCTTGTACGATAAAGAAATTAGTATTAATCATCTTAAAGTCTTTGGGTGTACATGTTTTGTTCACAAAAAAACGTGAACACGAACTTGACTACACCTCGGTTAAATGCATTTTCTTAGGATATTCCTTCAAGAAGAAAGGATACAAATGTTATGATCCAGCAAATAGGAAATTCTATGTCTCCAGAGACGTTTCCTTCTTTGAAGCTGAACCCTTCTTTAAAAGTTCCATCCCTGAAAACTCCTCCTCTTCCTCTGTTCTACCAAACTTTCCTCAAGAGATATCCGCTGCCTCACCCATTCTCGAGGAAGAAAACGAACAAAGGGAGGGAGAAGACGAAAACGAACAAAGGGAGGGAGAAGACGGAGAAGAACAAAGGGAGGGAGAAGACGGAGAAGAAGAACTTTCGAGAAGATCCTCTCGTACTTCACGACCTCCCCTAGATTTAATGACTATATTCTTTCACACGTCACGTATCCTATTCAGAATCACTTATCCTATCACCAATTCTCATCCAACCATCAGGCCTTCTTAGGAAAGCTAGATCAAAATAAGGAACCAACAACATATCAAGAGGCTATAGGAAACCAAAATTGGAAGAAAGCCATGAAAGATGAGTTACGTGCCTTAGAATCCAATCAAACTTGGACTCTAGTTCCTCTACAACCCAACATAAAGCTTGTCGGCTGCAGATGGGTCTACAAAATCAAATATCATAGCAATGGCAACATAGAAAGATATAAAGCCCGTCTTGTAGCTAAAGGCTACACTCAAACCTATGGTCTTGACTATCTAGAAACCTTTGCTCTCGTAGCCAAAATGAACACTGTTCGAGTCCTCCTATCAATTGCAGTTAATCAAGGTTGGAATCTCTTCCAAATGGATGTTACAAATGCTTTTCTACAGGGAAACCTTGAAGAAGAAGTTTATATGACTCCACCACCTGGCTACACCACACATCCAAATCAGGTATGCAAGCTTCATAAGTCTATATATGGACTAAAACAATCACCTCGAACATGGTATGCCAAACTTAGTCTCTCTCTTATTAGTTATGGATTCATTAAAAGTTCTGCTAATGCATCAATGTTTACAAAACATAGTCATAATACCACTATCATCGTACTCATTTATGTGGATGACATTATTATAACCGGGAATAATGATCACAAAATCACCTTAGTCAAGGAATATCTAAAATCTAAATTTGACATCAAAGACTTAAGGTTTATGAGATATTTTTTAGGAATAGAAATTGCACACTCCAAGAAAGGTCTGTTTCTTTCCCAACGCAAATACACCCTAGACCTACTCAAAGAAACTGGAAAACTAGGATCAAAACCCATAACTACTCCAATAGAAATCAACAAAAAACTAGGACCAACAGATGACACCCCTCTAACCAATATTAGACAATTCCAAAGATTAGTAGGAAAGTTCATCTATCTCACTGTTACTCGGCCCGACATTACTTATGTTGTTAGTCAAATAAGCCAATTCATGCATGCCCCTCACACTCATCACTTAGATCTGGTAAACAGAATCTTATGCTACCTTAAAGGAACCCCTGGACAATGACTTTTAATGAAACCTAATAACTCTAACTCAATAATTGGATATTCCGATGCAGATTGGGCTGGAAGCCATGATCGAAGATCAACTACCGGTTTTTGCACCTTTGTAGGAGGCAACTTGGTAACATGGCGAAGTAAGAAGCAAAATGTTGTTGCACGATCTAGTGCAGAAGCTGAATATCGAGGGATGACATCCACCACCAGTGAATTAATCTGGCTCCGACAACTCCTCAAAGACATGAATATCATAACTCAGGAACCAACAAAAATGTTCTGTGATAACAATGCAGCACGGCACATTGCCACAAATCCAGTCTTCCACGAAAGGACCAAGCATATAGAAGTTGACTGTCATTTCATCAGAGAAAAAATACAGTCAAAACAAATAGAAGTTCCCTATGTCTCAAGCAAAGAACAACTTGCAGATATCTTCACCAAAGCTCTTGATCGCAGAACCTTCTCCAACCTTCTCTTCAAGTTGGGATCTGTCAACCCGTTCCAGACACAACTTGAGGGGGCGTGTTAAAGAACATACCTTCAATGCAACGGCTCTCCATTAAGACTTTCAATGCAACGGCTCTCCATTAAGAGACACATCTTGGGAGATCCAACCCCAGAATAAATGTATAACGGATATAACTCAATGTATAAGTATCTCTCATGTATTAGCAAACAAATAATCATCAAAATATACACTTATCTTCCTCCCGCACCGTTTTTAATATAGATAGATAGATAGATAGATACAGTTTGTTGGAGACCGGTAAGATATATGGCTTGGGAGCAGGAGTCTTGGCCAGGGCAGAGTGCAGAGGTGGTGATGTCGACGAGCACAGGAACACTCATCTCCTCTGCAATCCAATGGATGCACAAACTCACCAGCAGATGCTTCAGAGGCAGCAGCAATGCTCTTATATCAACCAACCCCATCCTTCTAGCTAACTTGATCCTTCTTAATCTACTCTTCCTATTTTGTGTAATTGTGTTGTGTTTTTCTTTGCTAGCTTGTGAAGCAATGATATATATAGTTATTCATTTAGAAGGTGATGGAAATCAAATCAAAGTTAAAAGAACGTTTTCTGTTATTGTCGGGTATTAGTTTAGAGGGCTCGCGCCAACTCGTGCTTTGGACCCTTTTGCTTGTGGAACCACGTGCCATCGTGCGAATCATCTTATTTGCGATCTCGACCGTCCATGTGGGTCCACGTGTGATCTTGGACTCCATCCTTGTTGAAGTGGATTTCAGGAGAATAGTTTTCAATCCTTAGTGGAGCAAGTGATATGTTTGAAGATTCAAGGCGATCGATGTGAAATTTCCGTTGACACCCGGCCGGCCACTTTATTATAAAGTGCAATGACATTAACTAGTATATGGTTGGTTGGCGTAGACTTATAGATAACGTTGATGTTATGATAGTATACAATATCATCATCATCGTCATTGAGAAAAGGGAGGGTTAATACGTAGTGGTAAAGAATTCAAGACAGACTAACTTTTGTTGGTTGGTTTTCGTACGCTGATTGGTTGACCATATATATAGTTAACATGAGCCATGCTGTTTTTGGTCAATATTATTATTATTATATATATACAAGAATTATCTAGTGAGTTCGGAGTTTAATTTTTAATTTTAAGTCCCCACCGTATCCACCACACATCTGAAATTGTATGGTAGATTATAAGAAAAACAGTTATGCTAATTAAAAGTAAGATTAACCGTAATGAGATCCAATTGTGAGATTGTAGGAGACTTAAACTGAATAAGAAGAGTCATGAACTCATTAGAACTTAGTCCTATATATATCTTGTTTTGAGACCAACCAAATTTATCATTGAACAGAGATGGATGATTTTGGCAAAAGTAGTGTGTAGAATTAACTAGAAACCAAACATAATGTGTGTGAGGGTCTTTTATTTATAGAGTAGTGCTACACGAGCTCTAATTTTGGCCTCTTATTAGACTCTTTCTGACACTCCACTCATTCTCTTTCTTTTGATCTAACTGAAGGGAATGTGTTCTAAAAGTTTTACTTTTAAATGCCAATTATTATGAATTGAATGAGAAATCATTTTGTTCCTTGTTTATGTTATTCGTCTTTTAGAAGTGTTAAGGAAGAGGCTCTTGGTCCTTAACCGTAGAGCTCTAAAAGATATTGGTTTACATAAAACAAAAGATATTCGCAATCATGGTAATTAACATGGAACATTAATTACCGAGTTAAGATTGTCGTGTTGGTCATAGATCATTGTAGCTCTACAAGTGAGTGACAACACGGGTATGCAAAAGAGGAAAATATTACTTTTGTATACTGAATAGACCTAATAAGTAAAATATTATAGAAATGTGTTTCTGTGTCATTAATATTTTACTGTGTCTTTGGTCCTTTGATATGAGACTTATATCTAATCACTTAAGGAATACTTAATTAGATCAGTGTCTTGAACTATCGATCAGTGTAGTGTAAAGGCATTGGTTGGTTAAGTACAACTTTTGTTGGAGAAGATAGTTAGTCAAAAGATTATCATTGCCCCTCTTAATTGAGTGATGATATTAGTGGGCCCCTTGATAAAGCAAAGTTATAATGTGCACAATGTGATTTGAGTTAAGTCACATATTTATAACTAGCTTAAAGAGATCAAGAAATGAATACTAATACAAAGATGACACAATACTACTTTGTGTGTATTCTTAATATCATGAGGCAAGGGACGGACACAAGTGGTGCACTCCATCACTAAATGGATCGGGTTTTGGTTCGAGTGGAATTAAGACATCTAACTAATTGGGAGCTATAATGTGTAGCTAGATACCGCTTATAGCTTGTGATATTAAGCTCTTAATATCACTGCCAACTTAGTTTAGATCCTCCCATAGGTCACACCACAAAACTGGGAAACAAAAAATGAGGATTTTGAGTTCATAAGATGTGTCGGGTTTCATGTAGAAAATGACACATGAGGTGAACAAGCAAAATTAAAATTATGTTGTGATTAATAACATAATTAGAATCTAAATTAAATTCATATGTGATGTAAATATTATGGGGTGTAATGATTTATCATTACATAGGATAATATGTTACATAAGTTGTGAATTTACTACTAATCCTGAAATGTCAAATTTTGTAGGGGTTAAACCGAAATTTGACAAGTCTGCAGCACTGTGCAAAACGGTCGACCGGTTAACAGTAAACGGTCGACCGATCGGTGCACGGTCGACCGGACACGTCTCGACCGATAACAGGGATTTTTGGTTCATATGATGTGTCAGGTTTCTTATAGAAAATAAGACACATGTGGTGAACAAGTAATTATGTTTATATACAACATAATTGATTTTACTTGTTCACCATATGTGTCATATTTTCTATGAGAAACCCGACACATCCTATGAACCAAAAATCAAGCTTCTTGTTTCACGGTTTTTGCGGTGTGACCTATGGGAGGATCTAAACTAAGTTGGCAGTGATATTAAAAGCTTAATATCACAAGCTATAAGCGGTATCTAGCTACACATTATAGCTCCCAATTAGTTAGATGTCTTAATTCCACTCGAACCAAAACCCGATCCATTTAGTGATGGAGTGCACCACTTGTGTCCGTCCCTTGCCTCATGATATTAAGAATACACACAAAGTAGTATTGTGTCATCTTTGTATTAGTATTCATTTCTTGATCTCTTTAAGCTAGTTATAAATATGTGACTTAACTCAAATCACATTGTGCACATTATAACTTTGCTTTATCAAGGGGCCCACTAATATCATCACTCAATTAAGAGGGGCAATGATAATCTTTTGACTAACTATCTTCTCCAACAAAAGTTGTACTTAACCAACCAATGCCTTTACACTACACTGATCGATAGTTCAAGACACTGATCTAATTAAGTATTCCTTAAGTGATTAGATATAAGTCTCATATCAAAGGACCAAAGACACAGTAAAATATTAATGACACAGAAACACATTTCTATAATATTTTACTTATTAGGTCTATTCAGTATACAAAAGTAATATTTTCCTCTTTTGCATACCCGTGTTGTCACTCACTTGTAGAGCTACAATGATCTATGACCAACACGACAATCTTAACTCGGTAATTAATGTTCCATGTTAATTACCATGATTGCGAATATCTTTTGTTTTATGTAAACCAATATCTTTTAGAGCTCTACGGTTAAGGACCAAGAACCTCTTCCTTAACACTTCTAAAAGATGAATAACATAAACAAAGAACAAAATGATTTCTCATTCAATTCATAATAATTGACATTTAAAAGTAAAACTTTTAGAACACATTCCCTTCACCAACTTCTCATGTCTGTTATCTGATATATCTCGACCAAGTGAAAGGAAAGCAGAAGATTACTCTCAATTCACCAAAGTTAAAGGCAATCACGCTGCTCAGTAACACAACTACAACACATATATATCACAGTGAATGATTACACTAGAAGTTAGATATTACTGCGCTGTGTTGATGAATCAGATATATTTGATGCAACTTGATTAATTTGACAACAAAATGAGAGATATCTGAGTGTAAAAACAAGTAATATCTGGGTCAGATATATTCACATCTGGATGTGTGGAGCTGCAGATATATCTGACTACTCCATAAACACATAAGTATAATCTATGCATAAGCTATAGATATATCTCATTCACCACATGCATAAACTCCGGATATATCTGATTATTTAGGGCAACCACAATGATGTCGATAGCCAGAAATTTCTGGGGTAACCATAGAGATGTTAGTAATAAGATATATCTGTATTGGTAATAAGATTATCTAGGGTAACCGAATATATCTAAAGTAACCAGATTTTTCTTGTTTTGTTTTTTTGAAAAATTTAACTAACACAGATATATCACAAAAAATGCTCAATGAGATATATCCGACGATGACAACGTGTATCTTGTCAGAAATGAGACCAGATATATCTGCCTAAGTAGCTCGTATGTAGCTTCAAATTCATCAAGTAGCATCATATATGTCTGAAAAAATGCAGTAATTTACAGCTCCACGAGTTCACGAAATTCAAAGTTCCACTTTAGCAATCATTTGTTCTGCAGTGGGATAATAAAATAAGAAACTAAAAAATTATGAGTGTGAGAGAGTAAGTGGACGAGGCATTTTGAAGGAGAGCCCGAAAAAAAGCCCGCAAAAAACTTTCGAAATATTTTTATCACATTTTATTTTGGTCATTTTTCTATGTAAGGTATGCATTTGAATTTTAGACCGAACCAGAAGGTATTGACCAATAACCACACAACCCGGGTGTCCAACCAACATATCATCATCCCTTAATGACTGAACTTCGTACTAATGTGGTGAAATAGTTTTAGAACCCAATTAACAAAAGTGACTAACGAAAAATCACAACATTTTCACCAAATCTATTCTTATTTCAAATGATACTCTGGTCAAAGGATATTACAACCCAATTAGCATATTGTTAGCCTTTTGGCTTAATCCGTGTTTTGATGATTTAACTAACACAATTCTAATTACAATCAAATGTAGTCTAGCACACATTATGCATGAAATATATATTGTATTGTACTAACATTTACAGGTGATTAAGACTCAATGGAGAATAGAATGAAGTCAAAACATGTAATTTTGCCTTTATTTTTAGTCTTAAGAATATATGTGAACTTAAGAATATATCTGGATATCCACACATCCATATATATCCACACATCCAAATATATATGCACATTCATACATTCAGTTGTAGATATATATGGATATTCAGACATCCATATATATCTGCATATCCACACATCCAGTATATATGCACATCCACATGTGGCTACCCCCAGATATATCTGACTACCGATATTCTTATGATTACTTTAGATAATCAGATATATCCAGAGTTTATGCATGTAGTGAATGAGATAAAATGAGTGAAGTAAAGTTAATGGAGATTGTCTAGGGTGGATGTGTGGATATGCAGATATATCTACATCTGAATGTGTGGATGTGCATATATATTTGGATGTGTGGATATGGAGATATATTCATATATCTGATTACTCGACAAACACATAAGTAGAACACATATATATCCAACTACTCAACCAATCTTCATTAACTTCACTCATTTCATTTCATTCACCACATGCAAACTCAATCCACATGCATAAATTCCGGATATATTTGATCATCTAGGGTAACCACAATGATGTCGGTAACCAGATATATCTGGTTAGCCACATATGCAAAATAATAAAAAATTGAATTGAGTGGAAGTGTCAATAGAGAGAGAGAAATGAATAAAAAATAAAAGGACTATATGTAAAAGAAGAGAGTGAATAAGCAGGAGACAAGCCTAAATAATGAACTCACGTATCATTTCCCTTGGTTACATACAAAGTGAAAGTTTGGGTAGATGTGGAAAATCTATGATAATAGGCCATAGTATTGTATTGTAGACTTCAACGTATATATGAAAAGAAAGAATTAAGAATATTATTCTGATATGGGCCTATAAATAGACTGGACTGGACTGGACTGGAAATGGAAATCCAATTCGTTGATTCCCATCTGACATCTCATCTCATCCATCGCCGTCCGGACCGGTGGTGGTGGTGGTTGTGGATGGACAAACAAAAAAACCAAAGCAAATCGAATCGAATCAAATCAAATAGGTGATAGATAGATGACATCGCCGTCCGATGGCGTCCCGCCGGAGTCGTGGGAGGAGATGGCGGCGGCGGATCTGGAGGCTAGGTTAATCATCCAGCAGCCACCCTCCAACTCCAATTCTTCTTCTTCTTCTCTCGGTGTCGGTCTGGGCTTCGTAGACGACGACGACGACGACGACAACCTTAAGACGATTCCAACATCCATCCCCTCATCTTCCAACTCTTCCTCTTCCAACAGTTGGAGTTCAATAATGGTGGACCAATTCCTCCGCGAAGCCCTCCAAAAACCACGTGAACGCCTCTCCATACTTCGAATGGAAAATGATATCCTCAACTTCATCCGTGATCCAAGACAGCAACACCTCGAGTTTGAAGCTCTGCCCACTTCCTACCTGAGATTGGCCGCCCATCGCGTTGCCCAACACTACTCCCTCCACTCACTTGCTGTGCCCCCCGATCCCAATCCCAATCCCAATCCAAATCCCGATGCTTCCAGGATTCTTCTTACCAAAAATACTACTTCCACACAATGCCGTCTGCCCCCCGTTCGTCTCGCTGACATACCTCTTAACCTGCCCACCAATCAAGACGACGACAACAATGTCGTCGTTAAGGTAGCAGCCATCAAGCAACGCTCCCAAACACATTCCCATTCCCATTTCGGCACCACAACCAACAATCCTTCCACGGTCAACCACCTTAAGACCGTTGAGGAGAGAAAACAAGAGTACAATCGCGCACGTGCTAGGATTTTCAATTCTGGTTCCACCACCACTCCCTCGCCTTTGCCTGCAAATTCCCAGCACCATTTCGACGCTGCACCATCCACCCCACAAGCCCAACATACGTCTGTTAATGAATCAGAATCAGAATTACACCCTGATTATAAGTCTAACCTAGGAGCAAGACAATCCCAACTACCTAATACCACTAGGTCTCCTAGAGTGGACACCAGGGACAAGGGAAACAACAAAGTAGCCATTCTTCGTGATCGTGAAGTTGAACGCAAAGATCCCGATTATGACAGGAGCTATGACAGGTATCCACCTTTTTCCTTCTTCTTTTCTTTATTCAGCTTTTCCAATCCAATTTTTCTATTACATGATGCTATGTCTGAATGATATGTTATATACTCTGGTGTGGTGTAGATTGCTTGCTTGTATTCGTGGATCATACATAACTCCACCTTTTTCCCTTAAAATTTGGTTTTGAGTAGCCTGTGTTTTTCAGGTACATGCAACGATTTGATCCTGGTTTTGGGTTTAATGGTGGTGGACAGTATGCAATGCCAGCAATGTATACACCAGTTTTGAATTATAACACGGAATTCCCTCAGCTTGGAGCGGTTAGTCCAGGTCACAGACCACGCCTCACCATTGAACACCAGCCAAGGCAGATGTCACCACACATGCATAGCTCTTGGGTACCAGCATCTTCCCCTACTTCAGCTCATGGATACGGGCCTCCGGAAGCCATGATCCCACCCTTCAATAGTAATCATGTTTCAATCCATTCTGCTCCAGGAATGTACCTGCATTCTCCTCAGTATGTAACCTCACCCCGTCCCCATCCTGGAATGGCATTTCTGCATCCTCGGGACCAACTCCAATCTTTTCCCCAGGTAAGTTGTCAAAGAATTTCATTATTAAATTGCAATTGCACCTTCTGAAGAGTAACTGTATTATTTGTTGTGACTTTCTGTTTTCTCTTCCTTCTCATTGTATTTTCTCCTCTGCTGTCATTGTTGAGAACCAAAAAAGTTGTTTGAAGGCATATATTTTTACTTGGAGAAGTGCTGGTGGCTTGAATTGATCAAAGTGACATAAATAAAAAATCGGGTTTTAAGATATTTTCGAAAAGGTTCAAGAGTAAACAATGTACGTGTTTCAAGAGATATGGGTATTGGTACCTGTAATGTAAGCTACTAATATATGCTTCCAGTTGGGGATGGGAGTACTAATTCTAATTGTGAAGAAAGTATGTCTACTTTGTGACATCAAAATGTTCGAAGACTAAAGAGTAACTTTAACTTATGGAGACGATTTACCGTGTTTACTTATGGCTATCTGCTTTTCTTCTTCTGCCTGGAGGGCGGAACTAAATGCATATTTGCAGATTCTACATCAATACGTAAGTTTACAATCTCAAAATATGGTATTCACCCTTATCCAATATCTGACCGCTAGATTGGAAGAACCAAATTCTGTTCAGTCAGTTTAGGTATAAATTGAATGCTATGCTTATTAAGATACACACAAAAGCTCACAGATCCTCCATATTGTCACATTAGAAAGAGACAAACACATATCTATCAGAACTGGTCCTTTAGCTCGACTTTCAGGTACCTATATAGCAGGCAGCATATACTTCATGCATGCTAGGTGCATGTCTGTTAGTGCACTTAATTGAGGATAAAAGACCAATCTCGTAGTTTTTTTCTTCTTTTGTGCCCCACAGTAATCTCTTGATTCATTGTCCCTTTCATGTGATAGGTTCTCCCGTCTTTTTGAGGTCTGGACCTCTATTGCAAAACTAATTTGTTGTGTTTTATATAATTATAATTTTCTCCTTTGATTTACCTTGCCCTTTGTTAACCTTTAGACAATGTGAATCATCTCATTTTGCCCGGCCCTTCCTTTTTTTTCCTCTTACATCCTGAGTTAATTTTTTGTTCTCTTTATGCAGCCTCAGCAGCAGCAGCCTGAAGGTAGTTTTGGATTAGCCCGGCCCCGATAGGGGCCCTGGGTATGCCTGCACCTGCCAGCATGAACTTCAACTTGAAGTTTATGATCATCATGGGCATTGCAGATATTATGAGCTGGCAGGAGTGCAGGCATAAAAATCGAAGTGGACCAGGGCATGATCCTCTATGGTTTTATCAACAAGTGTGCTTGGTCTTCTTCGATCTTCCATGCTTCTTGGATCTCAATCACCAGGAAGTAAATTTGGATATGGGGTTCTCAATTTTTGCTCAATTTCCGGAGCTGTTTGTGTCCCGTTCTTGGAGGAAAATAGTTTTGTGGTCCCTGAAAGACTGCCCCGTGACAATGTTTCTTTAGGTATAGGTATTCCTAAGTTTCCCATGTTCCGGGATACTTTTCCTGATATTTCTTTTAATATTTCAAAGGTTTAGTGACTTTAGTCATGAAAATCCGGAACCTAGCAGGAAGGCTACAATAGCGTCTGAGAGAGACCATCACAATAAAGGTTTGTTTTCCTGTACTTCACCTCTGTTATTTGAAGTTCTATTCCTTTTTATCTTCTATCTTTTGGTATTCTATATGAACCTAGTAGTATGTGATCTGGGGAAGCAATTACCATGCATGCCTCTGCACTTCTGTACTGACGTGATGAAATAGTTTTTTTTGCTGTTTTGTCATTTAGCTACTTGCACTGAAATGAGGATGTAATCTTTTCCCCTTCCCCTGCAGGGGCTATGAGTGATGGTCTTTTGTGGTAACTGCGGGATCTGCTCCCAAAAAGTTTCTGGATTTTACCAAATCAAAAAACAGAATGTGATTCCCTTTGACGTTCCGAATCACCAGTCCACTCTCCTTGACATTGATGTGCAAAAGAGACAAGGCTGAAACTGAAGGACCAAAGAATGTGCTCTGGTAACTACTTTTTTTAATCCATCCAACCTTTAAGTGAGTACTTACACCTTGTTACATATTCAGATTTCTGGGACTAGTTTATGACAAATTTAGCAACAGTTATCAAAGGGTGGATCTTTAACTGCCTTCATCTTAAAATTCGTTTTTATTTCTATAGAGGCCCGCTTTCAAGCTTAGATTTTTTTTTTCTGATTAGCAAATTGATTGGTTGGAAGATGAAGGGTAGGGTGCAACTGTTCACTGGCAGCTCAGATTATTGATAACCTTAATTCAATGAACCATACATTTGTTACAAACGTGAAAAATAGTTGAAGCAAAATGCCTGAATAGTCACGGAGCAAATGATTATAGTATCTTTCTTATTTTTATTGATTTCGAATAATAACAAATTGCAGTTTGCACCTGATATCTTCATTTGTTTATCATACCTGTATTACTTCAGTAGGAAAAACAAAGTCTACTTTAAACCATCTTGTTACTTCCAAAATGATTCCAGCAGTATGTTTAATTTTTTTGAAGGTGAACCTGCTGTTGACTCATAGTTATTGTGCAGAGGTACTCCTTCACTCATATCGTGATGGCGGTGTTGCTGCACTTACTGGACAAGGAGTTTGAAACATTTCAAATTCCTGATAGTGAGGCTTCGGTCTGCTGATGCTTGGTGTGAAAAAGGAGAACCAGTTAATTCTGCTCATCTCTTACACAACTTTTGTATGGCATGCCAAACAACTACAAATGCCATTAGTTTAGTGTAGTTTCTCATCAAAAAAGATGCTTAATGCTGTAATTAATATGATCCTGATTGATGTTTATTTTATTTCCTGTTTCTCTCAAACGAATCAATGAATGGTTATTTCCTTTTTCAGTGATAAATCAACTGGGATCTACTTGGTTTGTTTATCAAATGCAATGCCAATGCTAGGTTGGAGTGTGGACGCTTATGGTGAGAAAGGTCACAAGTCATAACCTCCTGCATTCCCCCAATAATTGGTATGTTAGTTTTTTAGTACTTTATTAGATCTGCTTTTGGAACTTGTACTAATTTAATATGTTGTAGCCTGAGATGATGGAAAAGCCTTCAAACCACTTTTTACCAAATCTTCTTTCTTCAATTTTTATATAGCATTTATTTATTAGAGATGACACCATCAAGACTCATTCTGAGTTTTGATGACAATCAACTAGGCTGAAGATATTTGAGATGCTCACCCACTCTTTTTCTATCATCTACATCACTGAAACTACATGGTGGTCAAATGAGGTGTTCTGTTTGGGCAGACCATTTCCTTTTCATCCAAATGGATGTGAAGGTACTCAAGGTTGCTTACCTGGTATGAAGTTCAAATATAAATATATAGAATGTATATAAACTATGTTTTCATACTGCACCAATCTAATGAACATGTCTTCTACCACATTATGATATGATATCAGATTTTTCGTCAGGAGTACCAAATCTTACCAGTCCGATCTACTTCTGATCTGCAGTGTATAAACAATATAAATATATAACTAAAGCCTAATTTAAAACAAATACTTCTGATGATGGATGTGGTAAAAGTCCATGTACATCACCCAACATTAGGACAGGAACTTGTTCCAATTGCCTAACAAAACCTACCACTAGTAGGTTTGGTAGAAAACAGTTGCACTCCCCATCTGCTCATTGCATAGTGCATACTATATTGTTGGGAGAAACTATATAAGCCAGCATCCACCAAAAGTGGTGATTAACAAAACAAATACACGCCTCTTACTCTTAAAAGACATGCATAGAGATAACCACAACCAGAACATAGCAGCCATGGGATCCAACCAAGTGCATGACCTTATTGTTGGTCTGTATGATGCAGACAATGATGAAGATCTGTTCGAGATCGACCTGCAAATAGTGAGCACGACAAAACCAGGAGTGATGAAGAGCCAACGCCAGCCCCATTTCGACAGCAGAGAAGCATTGCTCGCCAACTGTATACTTCCCATATCGTACCTGAGCAATGCCATTCCTTTGGAGAAATCACTACCTGACAACAAGAGCTTTCCTCGACTCACCACCACTGACCAACAGCTCTTCTTCAAAAGGCCAGCAAGAAAAGTTTCCTGAAAAAGAAGTTGTAATTCGTATTTGAATCAGGCATGGGTCTGTTTGTGCGAAGGCATTGGCATAAATTGGATTTCTTGCAACCCAGTAGAGAGTGGATTGTTTGTGCTTTTTCATGAACCTAATTAAGCATTGTAGTTGCCCTGTGAAAAAATATATTTGCAAGTTGAACATTCAAGTGAATGGTTAATTATTTTGGATCACGTTTGATCGGATCTAATCTACCCAGACAGATGTTCATAAATCATACTTTATTTTAGGAATTTGGTGTTCTACTAAAGAAAGAAAACAACCAAAATGCCGAATTTTTTTATAAGCTTAAAAATTGAATTTCTTGAGGATAATACAACGAGAACAAAGCTTTTAAGCTTTTTAAAACTAATAGATTTTTACTAATTATAATCTTGATGGTAATGTTTTCAGATCTGTTCCACCTTATCACCTAAGTAGGCAAAACCTCGAGTGCCCAGCACATGGTTTTGTGTTTGTGGTAAACGAACTGAACTCGTGAAGCCTCCCTCAAGTTGGAATCTTATGACCTCTTCTGTTCTGTTGCGTTTTGTTCCACCTCTTTGATCTCTTCTCTCCAACCTTACCTGAGTAAGACTTCACTTCACAAACAAAAAGGTGCCTCCTTATCTACTTACTATTTCCCAACATTTTCCTTTTGGTTGTAGGGTTTATCATATTTCTCTCTTTTCTTTCCAAAATCCTACTTAATTAAGAACTAGTATTGTGTCACTCCAGAAGCACATGAAATTGGATTTTGTAGGCACTTCATGTTGGTTTTGTTGTCAAAACTTGTGTTTCTGCAATTATACTATGTATACATGATGTAGGTAGGATATGTTTCATGTGAATTTGGGATTGGAAGTTAATAGAATTTAGGGTTACATTATCCTCTCCATTTCATTTCTAGTGTGTCAAAGATTGGCCTGGGAGCCTCTTTTAATTTGAAGCATTTGGGTAATGTTCTTGCAATAGAGACATTAGATTTTGTTTGTAAAACCATGTCAAAGATTGGTCTGGTTGCATATTTTTCCCTAAGCCGATTTGGCGTATTCTGAGCCTTTTCTGCAATGTGATAATAGGTCTAGTAGTATAAACGTACAATATGGCTTCTGAGCTTTTAACCTTATTTTGTTTGTGCAAACAAAATTGATACGTATTGTTCAGTGTTCTTGCTCACATCACTTTAATACTTGTGTTGGTAGAACGGGTTTAAACCATAATTGGCTACTTCTTCATTGAACAAGTTGCACATTACCATGTATAATATGAACATGGCTTTTGAATGATAGTTGAGCCTGAGTGAGAAACATGAAGTGGTGTGACTCACATGCAAGCTAGAACTAGTACATCACTTCCAGTGGCAATTTTGTTGCCAATCTACGAATGAATCATTTATTTCCGTAAGAAACATGCACGATCATACCAATATGTGTTGTTTGGATATATATATTTTTGAGTTGATATTGTGCAGTGCAGCACTGGCAATGGCAATGGCAACGACCACCCTTGCAATGACCTGCATGCTTGGAAATGGAGTCAGTTGTAGGAACAATCGTACCTGCACTGTTGTGAGAAGAAGTCCTTATACACTCGGCAGCTCTGTGAAGAGTGTTTGGAGGACCTTCGGCTTAAAGGTACAGAACAGTTTCACTGCAACTGCAATGGCAACTTACAAGGTGAAGTTGATAGGACCCAAAGGAGAAGAGAAGGAGTTTGAGGCAGCAGACGACGCATACATATTGGACTCTGCCGAGAATGCTGGGCTGGAGCTGCCATACTCCTGCCGGGCAGGGGCATGCTCCACTTGCGCCGGCCTCATTGCCTCTGGTTCTGTAGATCAATCTGACGGCTCCTTCCTCGACGACACCCAGCTGGACAAGGGATATGTTCTTACTTGTGTTGCCTACCCAACCCAAAATTGTGTCATCCAAACACACAAGGAGCCCGATCTCTATTAATCACCACATCCAACTTAGGTAGATATAGCAATCAACAATAGTAGCTTGTTGGCAAGGGGAAGTAAGTACTTGCTCTTGTAGCTTATCGAGTTTTTTGTGTGCAAACCGTATTGTCTTTAATTTGGTCAATGTGTCAAGTCTAGTCTTTTATTTATCTGGTAGTAAACTAAACTTTCATGAAATAATAGTGACTTGCTAATTAATGGTAATATCATATTTGATCTCTAGAGTTGAAGACTTGCTTCAGCAGCATTCGAGTTGCAGGTTTCTCATGTTAAGCTGGTGGCTTCAAGTTCATATGGTAAAACTAGCTGTTTCTCTTTGACCTTTATTGTTTGTGGTTGTGAGGTTGGGGCCTTGGGGGGACATTATGTACGTTGTATCCTTCAAACAAAAGTTTGATATCATAATGTCCTTTTGTGATGATACAAGAAATCAAGAACAAAAGATGATTCCTTACCTCCCCTTTTTTTGGTTAGTAAGGCTCCTTACCATCTTTGGAGGTTTGGATTGTTGAGAACCTCATCTACTAAGTAAACAAGCTTCCATTTTTGTTTTGTTTTGAATTTCAGATTGAAATTTTGATGGCCATATCACTAATGGCACCAACAGTCTGATTGTAGTTTCAGACAAATGTTGATATGTTTTTGCCTTTACATGCTTAACTGATTATATTCAACCATGCACATACTAACAATTCCAAAAGCTGGTCAGGCGCTGCTGTTGATCTTTACACATATTTTGCACCCTCCACTAGCTTCATGGTCGTCTTAAAAGTAAATTTTGCTGGTGAGAAAAGTTGCATAAGACCAAACTTTTAAAAGCATGTTGGGTTCCCATTAGGTTGGATTTTTGTGCAGACTCACACTAACAATTTTTTTTATGACTCACGATTCTCCGGCACCCACTCCACTTGGGTTAAGTAGACTAAAATTTCAAACTTAACGTGGTTCAACACCATTTTTACCAAGATGCAGTTAACTCGGATTCGAATTAAGGATACCCTGGGACCAACAAGTTATTGTTAATTTCTTGTAGTCTCTCACCAAATTGGTTTCCATGATATTGAAAGGATTGTGGGCACATGACTATATATCAGATGTAGACATGTAGTCAATAACGATGTTAGTTCTTCACGTTACACTTTGATCTTAACAATCATGTTGACTTATGATTTTTTGTACTTCGTTTGGTTGAGATTTTGTGATGTCAAGTTGAAACCATCAAGCAGTGAGTTGTTGATAAGTATTCTGTGGTGTTTGTTTCACATGGAGGAGGTGGATAACACCACCACCACCTTGGAAACTTTGGCCTCTTTCTCTTCTCCGTGTTCTGTTGCCAACTTGCCATCATGCAAAATTTGGACTTTTCTGAGAGGGAGAAGAACCCGTGGGCAGGACATTGGTCAAATGCAATCTAAAGGATCATTTATTTATGTTATGTAAATAATGTATGCCCCCACAAAAGTAAAAGTATGTCAGCAATGATGCATGCAATCTCTCACGTTAGAGTATCATTGATCCCAACCCAAAAATCCCCTCCAACTCAGTTTCTTTCTCAATCACGTCAGCAGAAAACACTATACAACCCACAACCCAACCCAACACATTTTTCATCTCTTAACCCCAACCCCACTTTCAACACACTCTCTCCTCCAATTTATTTCTTTTTACCTCATTTTTTATTCAACCGCAAAAATACACAAAGTCACAAACTATTAAATAAATTATTTTTACAACGATTTTATATTATTAAAAATTTCATTTATTTTAATTCTTAGAAATTAATTCTAATTATATAAAGCAATATACATATCAATTAAATAATTTACCTAATTTTTTTAATATTGATAATAGTTAATAATGTTAATATATTTATTTTAAAGACGTTTTAAATCTTTTTTTCAAATCTTTTTTTTCTGAAAATATGTTTTTTATTTGTTTTTATTTTTTAAGATTTTTTAAAATTAATTTTTTTCCAAAGATTGATATCCAAATAACGTAGAGGGGAGAAAAGGTAGGGTATTCGATTATTTGTTTTAATTTTCAAAATATAATTATAATTATATAAAAATATATATATCAATAAAAAATATTAAACAAATAAAAAATTAATTTTTAATAATTTATTTTAAAAAAAACGTGGCAAACCCGGGTCCCAAATCAGGTCGAGTCGTCGACCCAGATTGGGACCCGACCTCCAAGTTTCGCGCGCTAAGAGAACTAGGGGTGGGTTGAATCTCGCTCCGCCCCCAGTTTTTTAGTTTTTTCAGCATTAAAGATGCTCTTAGACTCACTTTCAATGGAGTGTTCTGCAAAGTGAGAAGTCAAATTGAATTTGATATTTTCATCCAAACAATTTAACCTCTTGACTTTTTTTGCTAATAATCGTTAATTTATTTTGATAATTAATTAACATATCAATAAACACATGTATATCTAGTTTAATATCACATGCATGTGTATACATATATGTGGTTTACTAACACTTTAGGAGACAAGTGTTCACAAGACAAGAAATCAAGTTGAAGATTAGATAGGAATTTTGTTTCTTGTTCTTAGGATCAATATATAACTTGGGCACTTAGAATCTTGATTGAATTGCATGACAGATATAAAACCTATAGAAGTATCATACTTAATTCCATATGAAACCGACTTTGTTAGCTAACCGATCACACTTAGAAATTCCACTTAGAACATGAATTCTGCTTTAACCGGTCGACCATCTCGTTTCACCGGATTTAACAAACTCTTGTCTCGTTCCCAGAACGGTCGAACTATTCTCATCTGGTTTGACCAGTGTTCTGAAATACAGCCGGATGCGGGAGAGAAGCGCATTATATCTCCCCGATGCGGCCCAATGTGGCCGCATTTCAAAACACTTAGTTTTTATTTTTGGTTATTTTTGTTTTTTTTACTCTGATTTGTTTAATATTGAATTAATGATCTTAGAAATTATTCAAAAATTTACCTTAATTTTTAGTTACATGTATATAATTTATAATTAATATATTTATATTATATTATTTAATTATTAAATCGCAAACCACATTATGCACTCACTCGCGTCTGCATCCCGCATATGTCGGATGAGGTGCCTCGCCGCATCGCATCCGCATCCCGTATTTCTGAACCTTGGGTTTGACCGATTCTTGCAAACAATATTCAGTCCCAAACGATCGACCATTTATTCATCATCGTTCGACTGTTTTCATGTGTCAACCGAGAATTCCAAGTTTGACCGTTTCAATATTTGTTCATCGGTTATATCTTGACACATGTCCCATAACCGGTTGACTGAAACTCTACTTTTATTCGATCGTTTGACACTTCGTATTTCATTTAAATATAACCGTTATACTTGTCGTATTATATAACGGGCATATACACATACTTCAACTAACTCAATTCGTATTTTTGGTCACCAGTCGAACAATGACATGACGGTGGTCGACCGAATCAAACACAATTCGATTTCGCAAACTTCATGTTATTTTCGGTCGAATAAAATTCTTATTTGGTTCAACCGTTACATCTATTGTTTATTATTATTCTCGCCAAAACTCACTCAACGGTCGACCGATCCGATATCTAATTCAACCTTTCACTAGGTTATTGCCTTGGTGGATCGACCGGTAAACACTTAATCTCGACCATTTTCTTATTTACAAGAAACCAGTCGACCGTTTAGCTCGATCTGGTCGACCGTTTGTGTCGTGATTTGAGTTCTGAACTTACTTGTTTTATGTATCTTGCTCAAATCACTATCACTTCAATCCCAAAGCTAGATTATATTTGGAGCTTATAAATAGAGTTCAGAACACACTTTTCAAGTCACCAATCATTTCTCTAAGCTCATACACTCATATTACTCTCAAATTGCTCTAAATCACTTTTTGTGCTCAATCTTTCCACTTGAATCACTCATTGTATTCATCAATCATTCAAGTGTTCAAGATTAGAAGTTGTTACTCAATTCTTCAACAAGTGTTGTATTAACTTCCAGAGTGAAGTTCTTCTCGGATTGTGAGAAAGTGGTCCAAGTTTGGCGAGAGTGTTTGCAAACTTGAAGTGTAAATGTTTGATCTCAACCAAAAACAGATATCGGAATAGTAGAGTACACGAAGTTGCACGAAGAAGAGCAATTCGTAAGAGATGATTATGATCCGGTGGTTGAATCCAAATCTCTATACATCCGTGTCATGGTTTGTCTCTCTTTGTTCTTTACTTTACTTGTTCTTGTTTTAATATAGCTTAAACTTTTTAAGAACTTAATTAATTCGCTCGACTAATCCTACGACATGAACCAGTCTTTCAAAGGTTTACCAAAATTACATGCAGAAAAAATGGACCTTCATTTGTAGATTTTGATTAGTATAGAAACATATCAGTTATCAATAAGATCAAGATGGAGACAAAGTATGCATAATTCAATTTGGATGGTGACATCTAAATTTATTTATTTTTTGATAAGACATCTCAATATATATAAGCAGAAGAAGTCAAACAGCATTGGTTTGGTTTTGGCCTTTTGGGTGTGAATTCATTGATTGAGTTTGGTCAAAATTACCCACCAATCAAAAACATTATTGACTTTGTACTGTTCTGACATAAAAAGTATTATTAATTGGTTTGATGGATCTCACCAAAAGTTGACCAATTACTGCATGTTGGTGACTACGTCTCCATTTATTTGATCATTCAATAGATGTGGTTTGACATTTTCAAGAGAATAAAAAATACTTATTATAACTTAATTGATGTTCATCATATATTTGAAAGAATTTTCTACTTTAAAAGATGCAACCTATATTCTATATTCTTCAGTACTACTACAAAACTATAAATCTATTGACTGAAGTTAGGCAAATGTGCATCTTAATTAGAGTCTTAATCATGATATATCGTATGATAAGTGTACTAGATCTACTTCTTGTCTTGAATGGAGATAAGCATAAAGTATTGGATTGTCAAGGCTTGCCAACAACCATGTCTATAATTGTCTCCATAAAATAATGCATTGGTCCACTCCACTCCGACCCACCCAAATATTCCACCTTTAAAAGTCTTTAGTATATTGAAAGGTAAACAGGAGTGCAAACGTACTTAAATCAAGATATCTCTTCATTTTATATTTGGTTCTGTATCAAAGATTTGGGCAAGATAATTTTGTGAAATGAGCGTTGACTGCCGCTTCCACTTCCCACTATGGAGGCTAATTTATAAGACCGGTCATGATTATTGAAATTAAGATCATAATCTACCTTTTAGGTACATTGTTTTGAGGAAAAAATATTGACTAACACATTAAGTGAACATACACAGTAGTCGTTTAATTAGAGTGTGATCCACTTCAATGAAAACACACATTATAATGTGAGACATTGAATACCCCACAGACCCTAATCTTTTATTGACAACACACATCATTTTGATTTTGAAAGAATACAGGCATAAACAAAGTTGTAGATTCCAACCATTTCCACTATAATAATAATATTTGATGGCAGGAGTGGAGCACAAAACCAATCACACAACCTACACTTAATTGGTCTCATCTTCTCTTCTTCACTTCTCACACACAAACCATCAAAAACTCAAAGAAGAAGACGATGAAGATGAAGAACAACTCCAACACCACAACATTAAAACTAACCATGATATTACTGTTATCATTAGCAAGTGCAATAACAAGAGCACAAGAAGAAGAAGAAGAAGAAGAAGTGATAATTAGAAAGGGTTATAGTGCAAAGGCAAGTTCAACCCCACAACCCTTCCAACCACTTGTAACAACCAACCACTTCTCCCTCGGCTTCCTCCTCGTCGGAGACAACCACCTCGACCTCGCCGTCGTCCACCTCCCCTCCCACTTCCCACTATGGAGGGCTCTCTCCACAACCACCACCACCACTACTACCAAATGGTCACCCACCACCACTCTATCTTTCGACGGGCAGCGCCTCCTCCTCTCGTCCGAAAATCACCTCTTCTGGTCGGCCCATCTCGACAACGAAGATGCAGATATCGTGGGAGAGTCGAAAGTTGTCCTACTCAACACCTCCAACCTCCAAATCATCACCAACAACAATAGAATTCTATGGCAGTCCTTCGACTTCCCGTCCGACACTATTGTGGAAGCCCAGAACTTCACCTCCACGTCCCAACTCCGGTCGGACGACCGCCGCTTCACCATGCGACTCGGGCCCACCTTCCTTGCACTGTACATGGAGGGCGATTCGCCATCCATGTATTGGAGAGAGACGGCCATGCAGGCTCGAGCGGAGATAGTCGAGGGAAAGGGCCCTCTCCATGCTAGGATCAACGCCTCCTCAGGGTACTTTGCCTTGTACCAGACCGAAGGTGAACCGGTCGATGTTATACCCTTCGACACCTTCAACCGGGGAATTCCTGCCGGATTCCGACGTCTCACTCTCGAGAACGACGCCAACTTGCTTGGGTAATTAATTAAGTTAGATCATAACAATAGTACTATACTATACTTATATATGTATGACAATTTCTTGTTTGTTTGCGTTTAGTAACGTGAAACTATTTTATTATTATTTTCCAATAGATACTACTGGAACGGGACGTCTTGGGTGGTGGATTACAAGGCTATCTCAGACAAATGCGATTTGCCAAGTGCGTGTGGTGCTTACGGAGTTTGCAAGAGCAACATCACCGGAGACACATGCGAGTGCCTTCTCAACAGTAACAATAACAATAACAATATGTGCACCTCCGAGGAATTAACAGTGCATGACGAAGATGGTGGATTGTGTGGTGAAGGACAACATGATAATTACTATGTAGTGAGGAGGAAAGGAGTGGATTTGGCGTACACGGACTTGATGAGTAAGGAGTTGATAAAGACTATGTCTTCTTTGGAAGATTGTGAGAGTTGGTGCCAACAAAATTGTAGTTGTTGGGGTGCCATCTTTAGCAACTCCTCGAACTCATGCTACATCATGCCTTTTCCTATCCAAACATTGCAACATGTGGAAGGGGTCGAGAAAATCGGCTACTTCAAGGTGCAAAAGAAGAATCATGCTGTTTCCGATTCCGAGAGAAGGAAGAGATACTTCTACTGGAAGCTGGGTTTAGCGGGAATTCTGGTGGTGGTGTCTGTTGGATTAGTGATTGTATTATTTCTAGTTTGTATACATAGGAGGAGAAAGAGTAGTGATGGTGAATATTGGAGGTGGCACCGTCGACGATCGGAAGTAGGACGGATTGGGCTAGAGGAGGAGGGTCTCACGCCGGGTGTTGGTAATTACAAGGATCTAAACAACACCAGCTTTCGGTCAACGGTCGAGCTCTCAGCCAAGTAGAGTAGTTGAGTTAGTGTACGCCCAAAAGATCTTATAATATTCTTGGTTGAAGTAGTTTGTAATCCAATGGATGGATGGATTTGTATGTTGTAAGAGATCGATATTAATCTTCTAATTAGTTTGAGCCTAGCTTGTAGTCAATTCTTAAATTTATGAGGGTGTTCTGGAATACGTACGTACGTACGTACGTTGCATTAATATTTAAGTCAAATGTGAGTAATAGACAGACTAAGTGTGTTTTGTGGACCACAAACAATATTGTATATACGTGGGATATTTGAAACCACAAAAGATAAATATCAGTAGAAATTAAATTAGAGGCATGCAAAAGGTTGTTGAAGGTAAAGATCGAATTGAAAGAGAGGATCAATGTTGGTGTGTCAAATTCAGCTGTGTTATACAGTAACACAGACTGATGCTCATGGTGGTCCGATTTTAGTCCATAATAACGTGCAATTCAGACCACAAAGGAGAGGAAGATCAGCAGCCGAGACTCGGATATCTCTGGCGGTTGCGTTGGCTTCGCAAGGGAAAAACTTTTAAAATCTTCATCTTTAGTTTCTTAAATGGGAAAACACATTTATCATCTAACTGTAATTTTAATTCCCAAACAGCCATATTTTATTGCTGAAACAACAATGCCCGGGAAATCAGGGTTCGACTTCAACGGGTCGGGTCGGGCCTTCAATGTATTGGCTGCTTATCTCTTTGGTAAGGTACATCTACTTTAATTTCAAATTAGCGTTGATCATACAAAATTATACTGCCAACTTCAATTTTTGATTACTGATGTTTATTGCTTTAATTCATGTTAGAACGCTAGAAATGAAGGAATGGAGATGACAACACCTGTCTACACCAAAAAGGGCGACTCAGACGGTGAGAAAATGGATATGACCACTCCAGTTATAACACAGAAGGTGTAATTCTTAACCGAAAATCTTAATTGTATCCCTTTCATTTTTCCTGAGTTACCCAACAGATCCAACAATTTAGTTATTTATGTGTGTGTGTGTTTTGTTAAACTTTTAACAGTCAAGTGACAGTTGGAATATGTCATTTGTGATGCCCTCTAAGTATGGTGCTGATCTGCCCATCCCAAAGGACCAATCTGTGAAGATCAAAGAGATTCCTAGAAAAATTGTGGCAGTCTCTGCATTTTCAGGTATGCCCACGTACAAAATTATATATATTTCTTGATGGCTATCATAAATTTTATCAAATACCTCCAATTGGTGGAAATATCACAACAACAAAAAATGTTATTATGTGTGTTATATGTAGTTGTTTGCAGAGATTGATTGGCGTCATTGGTTGTAAGTATCCTAGCTAAATCATCCTTTTATGTCGTAATACTTAGGTTTCGTAACAGACGAGGAGGTTAGCCGGAGGGAATTCAACTTGAGGAATGCTTTGATGTCAGATACCGAGTTTCAGGTGAAACCAAATGCACTAGTGGAGGTTGCTCAGGTAGTTAAAACTCTTGATGTATTTCTTTTCTCTTTTCTCCCCCTTAATTCTTTGAATGCTTATTCATTCTCTTTTTGTGCAGTTTAATCCCCCATTCACTCTTCCATTTTCACGGCGCAACGAAATCTCCCTTGAAGTGGAAATTAGAAAGAATGAAAGAGACAATTAGGAATCTGTACTACGATCGATCGATGAAATTGGTTGAGCTTCACTCGTTTAAAAGGCTGAAAGTTTTCTTATACTTCAATCAGTTGAGGATGGACGTAGAATCACAAATTACAACTTGTCTGTCCAATATACATATGTAAACTTCAGTTATGTGAATGGTTTTCTATCTTTGTGATATTTAAACTCCCTTTTATGCTGCCTTTTATTTTTGTGGACCTTGATTGTATTGAAGAAAGTTACTATTTAATTACAGCCAACAAGAAAGATACGTATTAAGGAGTCAACCAATACATTATTGCTGGTGAGTTGGGATTTTTCTACCTGTTGTCGGTCGACCGGTCCTTGTTGTGTCCGACCGAAACTTAAGTGTATCTGTTAGTTTTGCATGTTTGTTCGACCGATTTCATGTGACGTTCGACCGATCGTTTGTGGTTCGACCGTTGGAGGTTTGCGTTCGACCGATTATATGACTTAGAATAATAGGTTGACCCTGTCTGTTTTCGGTCGACCGAGACCCCTGAGTCGGTCGATCGATAGAGTTGAATTTAATGTTGACCAGACTCCGGATTTTGACCTCGTTCGGTCGACCGGTTTTAGACCTTTGTTCGACCGTTGGGGGGTTCTGTTTTGAGCGCAGCGGTAGACCGTTTTAGGAGTACGGTCGACCGATTCCTTTCTGGAACCGGTCGACCGAATCACCTCTTCCGGTCGACCGTTTGGGCCCAGGACAGAATTCCTGGTTCCCTTTTTGAACGCCAACTTTGTCCACGGAAACCCGTGTCCTCGCCTTGTGCGTGAGCCGGGAGGTGACGGTGGGCGCGTGATGCGTGCCTGCCCAGGGACCGCCGTTGGGAAGAGTGTGGGTGTTCGGGACGCGTCACCTCCATGTATGGACCGTGACTTTTGAGATGATTGTTGGCACTTTGTAGTATAGCAGGCCTGAGGGATCGCGGATCCCAGTGTTGATGTTGTGCGGGCACGCAACTGGCGTTGGGTGAGGTGACTACCGGCCCACGGGCTACGGAGGTCGCTGCCCTGCTTTTATAGCATCGCGGTTGGTGTTTGCGGATCGAGGAGCCTGATGACCTGGCAGACTTCGGTCTGGTTTTGTCCGATGCTGTGCCGGACTGTTGTGATGGACCACCGATGCTGTGCCGGTGATGCCGCCGAGGTTGTGCCGGCGATGGTGATTGTTGAGCCGAGGCTGTTCCGGCTGTGTTGTTTTCCTCGGCTGGGCACCTACCGAGATGTTGTTGTTATACCTTCCGGGCGACGGCCCCGTTGGTCCCTGTGGCTCCGACCACTGAGATTTGCAGATCTGTATTCTATCGGCCCGCAGGCGTGACAGAGGCTCCCTGCCGAACCCTTGAGTAGTGTAGCTGTGTGTGGGGGGTGCGATGTCGCGTGCTGTAAGACTGCATGTGCCTGCAGTAGGTCTCCTCGGGAGACTCGTTGTTGATTGTCGGACTGATGTCCTGTTTTACCCTTCGGGAAAACTGTTTTCCATTTCTGTCGATGACATGACATGCTACTAGTATGATAGGTTCATTGTGTAATGCATGCATATATAGGTGGGTTGGCATACGAGGTTCCTTCTGGAAACTCAGGCATTGTTGTTATATATTTTCAGGACCGCAGTAGGTCCAGTGGGGTGGTGATCGGCGGGCGCGCGCGTTTGGAGTCGGATCCTCTAGTCAGACCACTGAGGTCCACATGATTACATTTATCTTCCCTTATCGTTTTGTTGTAATCATGTATTCATTTTGGCAAACTCTGATGTATTATGGTGCACCGCTTATTTGTTTATGAGAAGTAACAGTCCCGCCTTGATTATTGTGTTCTTTGTCTTGTTTATGAATTTTTAAATTTTCCGCTGTTTCGGGATGTTACATTAACAATATATATATGTGTGTGTGTTCATTCACACTTTTATACATGAGGTCATTGCATGAAAATGGTTGTGTGAACAATGACCCCCGTACGATTGTGGAGGGTTGTTGGTTAATATCTGGTTTTGATTGGACTGTAATCCTCTAATCTCTCACTACTACAGACAGCCACAAGTTAGTTTTCCCATCAACAAATTTAGAAGAGCTACAGACCCTCAAATAGCAACACATACTAAAATTAGAGAATGGAGGAGAAGCAATGAAACATGGGCCTGAGCAACCTCCTCCTATCCTATATGTATAAACCAAAAATTGCTGTTTAATTTGAAAAATTGCAATCAAGTTTGTAACATATTAACATACAATGAGGAATCTTCACCTTATCTTCTTTGCTATCGGAATTGCTTTGCTTCTCATCGCATACACCAATGCCCATCGTAAGATATAACACATTCCATTTTGTGTTTTATTTGAATTTTGTCTTTCAAATCACCATATATTTAATTACAGAAATGACGTCGTTTGGTTACTCGGGGTCGATTGGGCCTTGGAACTGGGGAAGCCTGAGCGCATTCTACTCGACTTGTTCGAAAGGGAAATACCAATCTCCGATCGACATTTTGAAGGAAAAAGCTGTTGTAGACACCAAGTTGACATCTCTGGACAGAAATTACAACAACCCTGCTGCTAATGCCACCCTCATCAACAATGGATTCAACATCATGGTACCATTTCATGAATAATTAACATTAATCCATATTATTTCTGGTCTGGATAATATATGTACATACATGACATTGTTATATATGAATGTTACTTTTTGCATGCATGCAGTTGAAATACGATAGTAATGTGGGATCAATTTTGGTTGAGGGGAAGAACTACAGTCTGAGACAGATGCACTGGCACACACCCTCAGAGCACACCATTGATGGAGAAAGGTTTTATTTGTTACATTACATGCATGATAAAACATTTATGACTGGAGATTAATCTCAAAATATATATGTTGTCACAAAATTATTCTCTGCCTAGCTATAATCACAATGCGTCAATGTAAAATCAGGTTTGCAGCAGAACTCCAACTTGTTCATGTCAGCGACGACGAAAACATCACTGTGGTATCAATTCTGTACAAGTTGGGTGACTCCGATAAGTTTCTTGCTAAGGTCGATATATAACTTTTTTTTTTTTCTTGTTCAAATAATTATAAGAAATACATGCATGATTAGTTGAATTGATTGATATTAACAGGTGATGGATAAGGTGGAGGAACTGAAAGCAGAGGCCTGTTCCAGCGAAGAAGAGGCGCACATTCCAATCGATATGGTGGACACAAAGCCTCTCAGACGCAACACCCGTAAGTACTACAGATATGTGGGATCCCTCACAACTCCACCTTGCACGGAGAACGTCGTCTGGAGCATCCTTGGCAAGGTAAAATTAAACGTATGATCAATCGAATTAATTTAAAAACTAACTAACTTTCACAATATTAATGAACCAGTCGATCGATCTGAATGGGTCGATTGATTTGTAGGTTTAAATTAACATGAATTTTTTATTTGTATAACTTCAGGTTAGAGAAATTGGGAAGGATCAAGTGAAGATGCTCGAGGAGACTGTGGGAAATGGATATCACAACAACTCGAGGCCCACACAACCATTAAATGGAAGGAAGGTGTCCCTCTATGCTGAAAATACTGACGATTCCAAAAAATCTGATTAATCCATCCATCTTCTTCTTAATTCTTCCTTGTCTGGTACAAACAAACAAGCACGTACGATTCGGCTGATTATATATGTCAAACTGTTTTGCACAAACTAGTACGAATGTGCTTGTTTAATGAAATCTAATCTATATTTTGAACACAAGGTAGACAACTACTTCATTTGTCTTATGCTTCGTGACAATTAAATGAATGTATTGATGGTTTTTAGAATGTCAAGGTGACTTGGTTTTAATTTGAGGTGTTTTGAATGTCAGTATTTGAAAGGTTAAACGTCCATAACAATCAATCATAACATCCAAAACAATCAAAGTTAAACATCCATACCAGACAAACGTAACACCCAAAACAACCAAAGATTAAAAACATCCATAAGGGGTGCATATAGGGGTGCAAATGGTTACCAACTATCTGAGTATTCGATTCGAATATTTCTATTTAGTTGCTATTTGGTTAGGTTCATGTTATCAATTTAATTTCGGATACAGATTTGGTTTTAAAAAAAAAACCCAATTAGAAATCGGATACGAATTCGGATACAAGGTATTTCAAATTCGAATTATCCTAATTATTCGGATATATGACCAAATACACATTAGTATTCGAAAATGTAGTATTCAAAAATTTAGTATTCAAAAATATTGATTCGAAAATTAATTACAATATACATATCTATTTAATTTTGGATAATATTCAAATATCAATTAGTATTCGAAAATTTTGAAGATTCGGATTCGAATTCGGATAGTTATACTGATTTCGGATTCAAATTCAAATTTAGTAAGGATTATGAAATTTGAATTCGAATTCGGATATACCAGATATCTGAGTCAAATTATCCGAGTTGCACCCCTAGGTGCATATGTAAGCACAGGGGGAAAACAATTTCCTTTTACCAGAATTTTTCCTGGTGTTTGTGTCAGACTTGAAAAAGGAAAATATTTTCATTCTATTTCTCTCTACCATCCAGAATGTACTGAAATCTTTTCCCTCAGTTTCTCATACCCCCTAGGAAACCAACGGAAAGTGCAAGAAAGTTGTAAAAAATGTACACGTGTTACAAAATCATATTTTAAAAATTAAATAATATCATTATCTTAAAAAAAACCATGACAATATGTTACAAAATTATACCATAAAATTCTAAATTAAATTTAATATAAAATATTATTTAAAATTTAATTTAGTGTATTGTTTAAAAATGTATGACTACAATAATATTATATATATAATATATAATTCACACATCACATTCTTGAGTTAAATTAAACTAAAATGTGCAATGCTTATTTAAATCATAACGTACACCATACTTTTCATAATAAAATTATACATTTAGATATACAATATTTACAAATAATATCAATTTTTCGGAAATGATAGTTAATGATTTCAATTTTTTTAAATTTTTCAGTAGATTCAAGTGGTTTGCACAAAGAATATAATCTTAGTCATAGGAAAACTAATTTCTCTGATTTTTATTTTATGTTGTTTTTCTTTTGACCACATAATCCATTTTTCGAGGGTTTCCTGTGTACAAACACGCCATAAGATCCAAAACATTCGACAATAACATTTAATACATTCACTTTCATTAACCCAAAAGTTCAACCATTACACCTTTCCCAGAAAACTACAACAACCACTTCGTTAGGACATGAACACAGACAACTTACAACCACAACAACATAACAATTAAACAACACAACCACATGCCTTGACTGAAACACAAATTACATCATCCTTGCACACACAAACCCGACAATGACAACAAATTAAACATAACTTTGAGAATAACATTCAACTTGGTAATGAAACCCCTAAATTGAACAACAAATGGGTTAAAGTCGCCAACAAACGCATGCACCTACAACATTTCTTGGTTGAGATTGTCAACCTTACTTTCAATCACCTTTAACCTGTCCATGACTGCCTCCTGGTGTTGCTAAGGCGAATGACATCCATCACTCGACGCCTTAGAAAAATCGAGCCACCGGACGGTGGACCGTTTCCTCGTCTACCTATCATGTGAAACACACATCTCATCAAACACAAAGGGGGTTAGGCAAACAAAAAAGTTCATAAATATTTCAACTTTTAAAGTGAGATTTTGTGTTATAAACCCACCAGTAGTTTGGACAATGAAAAATCGACAGGCGTAAGTGTTGGATTTCGTGCCCTATAGTATGTATATATTTTCGAAGTTTTATAGACATATAGGATCGAAACATTCATATTTTCTTCGATTTTCATATAGACATGCATTTGTTTGTCCTAATTATTTAACATGCATTAGAACAAACAAACAATTGCAAAGAGGATCATACCTAGAGGTTCTCTAAAACCTCTTGAAGATCCGGAGTCGCGTTGCCGGTCGAATCGCCCGGTGGATTGCCTCCGAGTATTCACCAAACTCTAAACGAGATTGGAGAGAGAAGAGCTAGCCTCTCAATCTCCAATAGAGTTTAGAATCCAATTACTAACCCATCTTTAGTTCCCTTGAGAAGAATATCTCTGAAAACTAAAACTAATCTTTAAGAATTAAGGAAATTTCGTGGAGAATTATGGAGAGAGATTTGTGCATGAGAAAATAATGAATCAAATTAATGAGGTAATGAGATAAACTTGTATTTATAAGTTCTCTCCAAATTACCTATTCATGTGCAACCTCTTGCCCATGATTTCATGCAAACTTCCATCTAACCATCCATTATTTGCTAACAAATCATCTTAGCCACGAGTTAAATCAATTGTGGACCAATTCCATACATGATCTAATTAATTCTTAAATTAATTCTGCAGATAACTATCTGGACCGGTCAACCGTTTGGAGGTTTGGTCGACCGCTCGAACCAAGTTTCGGTCGACCGTTCGCAACTCGGTCGACCGTTCTCAACAGTAAAATATTTCATCGCAATGTTCGGTCGACCGACCGATAGATTCGGTCGACCGTTCCGAACAGATGAAAATTCCCTGTTATCGGTCGAGACGTGTCCGGTCGACCGTGCACCGATCGGTCGACCGTTTACTGTTAACCGGTCGACCGTTTTGCACAGTGCTGCAGACTTGTCAAATTTCGGTTTAACCCCTACAAAATTTGACATTTCGGGATTAGTAGTAAATTCACAACTTATGTAACATATTATCCTATGTAATGATAAATCATTACACCCCATAATATTTACATCACATATGAATTTAATTTAGATTCTGATTATGTTATTAATCACAACATAATTTTAATTTTGCTTGTTCACCCCATGTGTCATATTTTCTACATGAAACCCGACACATCTTATGAACTCAAAATCCTCATTTCTTGTTTCCCAGTTTTGTGGTGTGGCCTATGGGAGGATCTAAACTAAGTTGACAGTGATATTAAGAGCTTAATATCACAAGCTATAAGCGGTATCTAGCTACACATTATAGCTCCCAATTAGTTAGATGTCTTAATTCCACTCGAATCAAAAGTCGATCCATTTAGTGATGGAGTGCACCACTTGTGTCCGTCCCTTGTCTCATGATATTAAGAATACACACAAAGTAGTATTGTGTCATCTTTGTATCAGTATTCATTTCTTGATCTCTTTAAGCTAGTTATAAATATGTGACTTAACTCAAATCACATTGTGCACATTATAACTCTGCTTTATCAAGGGGTCCACTAATATCATCACTCAATTAAGATGGGCAAAAATAATCTTTTTGACTAACTATCTTCTCCAACAAAAGTCATACTTAACCAACTAATGTTTTTGCACTACACTCATTGATAGCTTAAGACACTAGTCTGATTAAGCACTCCTTAGGCGATCGGATATAAGTCTCATATCAAAGGACCAAGGACACAGTAAAATATTAATGACACAGAAACACATTTCTATAATATTTTACTTGTTAGGTCAATTCAGTATACAAAAGTACTATTTTCCTCTTTTGTGTACCCGTGTTGTCACTCACTTGTAGAGCTACAATGATCTATGACTAACACGACAATCTTAACTCGGTAATTAATGTCCCATGTTAATTACCATGATTGCGAATATCTTTTGTTTTATGTAAACCAATATCTTTTAGAGCTCTACGGTTAAGGACCAAGAGTCTCTTCCTTAACACTTCTAAAAGATGAATAATATAAACAAGGAGCAAAATGATTTCTCATTCAATTCATAACAATTGACATTTAAAAGTAAAACTTTTAGAACATATTCCCTTCAGTAAGACCTCTGGTTTAACAACGGGGTTGACAACGGGCTGATGGTGTTTGCCAGTGTGAGGGTCGGGGTGTACCTAAGAAAACAGAATGTAAGGTGCACTCAACTAATATTGAAAATGTGGGGGTATTTTGGAGATTGAAAACTGCAGTCTTGGTCATATTTGTACCAATACTTTATGATTTAGTGATGACATTATGCCGAATATTATGTAAAACAAATCAAATGAAATTATAACAAATATAATGAAACCAATCAAACAAAAATACAATGGAAAGATTATCCGAAGATGAAAAAAAAGACAAACAAACATGTCGGTTTGACCAATCTGGAATGATAAAACTTTCGTAATAATTCAAATTGAGACGTACTAATACAACTTCAATTTCATTTACCTTCTTAATTTAATGCATGTTTTCAAATCAATTCCAATCTGTCTAAGAGGGTGTTAGTGACGCGGAAAGTTTTGAGAGTGTGGTTTTCGGAGTCAAACGGAAAGCTAAAGAAAATAGAATCCAATGGAAAATAATTTCTCTTTAGCTAAATTATGTTGTTTTTGAATATTTTGACAAATAATTTCGGAACGATTTGGATACCAAAAACGGATAACCGAACGATTTTCTGTCTACTGAAATGAGAATTTCAATGAATTTCAGTGATTTCTAAAAATGGAGGACCGAATGAATTTTGGTCATTCAAGTTATGAATTCCGAGACCGAAATATATCCGGTCGTCTGTCAAAATCATTTCAGTAGACCGAATGATTGACGGTTCACCAAAAAAGTTTGATTTTTGTTGCTTTCCGATCTTGAACGTTGAGAAAATCTAAAGAAAATTTTGTACATTCCACGGAAACCGGTCATAGATTCCCAAGAGTGCACAGACAATTCCCTTTCCACGGAATCAAATGGAATCTCTTTTCACTGATTGAGATAGGAGGAGCTATTAATTCACTTGGTGACACATGAGAACTTTGAAATGGTTGTCGTGTTTGAAGACCGTGAAGAACACTGTTGTTCTCTCTCTTAGATCCTCTGAGGACCAAACGTAGAGCCCAACCGGTCCGACATTTCCTCCAACTTCCACACCCTTTGCTTGGCATAAATGCTGAGGATCCTTCCATTTTGTATCAAAAGTCTAGCTTTCTCCATATCTTTCAACTTGAATGTCACTTCAACGTCAGCCTGCACCATTAATTCGTTATACTAATTAATTATATATCCTTCCCATAAGCAAATTGCTACGTACGCACTTACTGTTTATATATTCTGAGATCGATTTAGTTAGAAAAATTAAGTAGAACTAACTTTTACATGACAATGGTTGTGTCCAATACTCCAATATTGATACTGGACTTATAATATATTGTGTACTGTTTGTGTCAAGTAGTTAATTATATGTTTGGAGAAATGTTGAACTCCAGACATATATATAATTCAGGTACGTACCTCAGATGTATAAAAGTGTTGGACATGGATTCAACCCAGTTCCGACGACGAAGATCTGTGTTTCTGGCGACGCTCGATAGGTTCGATAGGAACTCGATTCAACCCAGTCCACGAAACACTCAATCAAAACCAATAAATGTGGGTAATTAACTACATTTTTGATAGACACAACAACTTAACCTTCAAAATCAGCAGATCTATATCAAAAAACTAAAAACAAATGTGTCATAAAATTGATCTTCGTCGTCGGTTGGCTTCAATGGAGGAGTTGTTCTCCGATATGGCTTGGACTACACAGGGAAAGCTCGATATGGGTTCAATTGAGGGTTCGAGTGCGAGAGAGAAATGATGCACATTTGGAGAGAGAGAGGCAATGATGCGTGAGAGAGACATTTCTTTGGTAAGTTAAAAGGCAGGAGTATTTTTAGGATAAATGGAAACATAAACATATTTTTCAAAGGATGTCAATGTGGTGGGAGAGTTTTCCAGAGAATGCGTCACTTTAAGCATAGAAAGTCAAATTTTCCCAATATGTATATATATCTGTACCCATTTATTAGATGAGTATAAGTATAAGTATGGTCTCACGCAAGAGCGGCGCCACATTCAGCTAGGGAGGATCAAGCAACCCCCTGAGTTTTGGAAATCCACCTATTTGATCCCTACGATGATGAAATTTTGTACATTTTGTATTGACCTTTTAAGATTATGATCTCAGTAAATTTTAAAAATCAACCTAGTTTGTGAACATATTTGAGACCTTATTTGATTTTGGAATCTTTTAAATTTTACTTTTTAAATTATTTCCACAAATTCTGACCTCCTTGAACTAATTTCTAATTCTTATCACTACTCGTTTATAAATCTCGCTCCCACCTGTGGCTCAACTGATAAAATCTCACAAAAAATCAAAGGTCACTAGTTTGAATCCTGCAGGTATCTCTAGTCCCTTTTCTAGTGAGCGGGGCCTCTATTGGTCACGGGGTAATAAAAGGGGTGGGTCCTACGAACCCCTGGGTTTATAGCGTGGTGGACGTTCAAAGTGCAGTGGTCCGGTGAGTTCCCTGGTCATCGAAAAAAACATTTATAAATTTCAAACTTTTATTAAAAAGTGGTTTGTCAGCAAAATTGGCACAATTTTTTTCCTAAATACAACATTGACAAATCTAATAAGGATGGGGAGATAACTGGAACCATGTGACTTTGCGAATGTTAATAAACAAATTTCAGGGAGAACTCAATGAGGTCGAGGAAGAAGAGCTTGCTACCAGTGACCGCACCCACCCCGTTTACATGCCTAAAATTAGCCTCTCTTTTTGCTTGCTTTGAAATCATAGGAGTATTAGGTTGCTAGACTCTCTTTCTCTCCACTACAACACTAGTACACCATCACTCCCCATCTTTTCACTCTCATCTCTATTCTTGGAGAGAAAGCACTCTTTGTGGAAGGTGAGTTATATGTTAATCTACTTGAATACTTTTTTGCTTTCTATTGGTGTATTGTCGGGTTCCTATTTGTTATAGCTCATTCTTATTCATCTTGTTTTGCTTTAAGCACCTTCAGTGTAGTCTAGCGTACCGTGTGTCGTGCACGACACGACGATCGTGCCGCAGGCACTGGCACGCCGTGCCGAAAACGGGTTGCGCCGACAATTCCCGTTACGCATGTCTATGGTTGTGTCCTAACTAAGTATATTCTCACCTATGTGGTTTTTGTTAATTTTTATCCTATGGCGTTATCTTCTACAATACACAATGGATTCCGTCGGATTTTGAAATAACCATGTCCTTTGATGAGCCTATAAAGACAACAACGTTCTCCAACTCTACAGGTAAAATGGTATATGAATTTTTAAAATTGTTTTTCTAGCATAATTTGTTACAATAATTCATCTTAATCTATTGGAAATGAGATAATACTATAATTTTTTGTTTTTAATAAGTTCGTTGTGTGAAGAACTTCCATCGACATCATTTCTCACAATTTCAGCAACAAGAACAACCTCTTTTTATTCCATTGTAACATTGGAACTCTCATGCTAATCATGGAGATCATGGTAAAATATTACACGATAATTTAGATATTGTAATGGTAACATTTATAAATCTCGCCCTCCACCTGTGGCTCAACTGATAAGGTCTCACCAAAAATGAGAGGTCACCGGCTCTTGTTAATAAAATTTTCAAATTCTTTTATTAACAAAAGGTTTGTCAGCAAAATTGGCACATTTTTTTCCTAAATACAACATCGAGAAATCTAATACGGATGGAGAGATAACTGGGTACGACGAATGTTAATAAGCAAACTTCATGGAGAACTCAATGAGTCAAGGAGGAGAGTTCGCAAGAAACATGTTCAGGTAAAATCTTTTTGGTTGTAATAGTATATGTTAACATATTTTTTGCTCTTTTAAACATCAATTTTCATTGATTGAATTTATTTTTTACAGAGTTTAGTATTTTAACGTGAATACTTATCTTGTTTTGCTTTAAGCACCTTCAGTGTAGTCTAGCGTACCGTGTGCCGTGCACGACACGACGATCGGGCCGCAGGCACTGGCACGCCGTGCCGAAAACGGGATGGGCCGACACATCACGTTACGCATGTCTATGGTTGTGTCCTAACTAAGTTTATTCTCACTTCCGTGGTTCTTGTTAATTTTTATCCTATGGCGTTATCTTCTACAATACGCAATGGATTCCGTCGGATTTTGAAATAATCATGTCCTTTGATGAGCCTATTGAGACAACAACGTTCTCCAACTCTACAGGTAAAATGGTATATGAATTTTTAAAATTGTTTTTCTAGCATAATTTGTTTACAATAATTCATCTTAATCAATTGGAAATGAGATAATACTATAAATTTTTGTTTTTAATAAGTTTCGTTTTGTGAAAAAATTCCATCGACATCATTTCTCACAATTTCAGCAACATGGACAACCTCTTTTTATTCCATTGTAACATTGGAACTGTCATGCTAATCCTGGAGATCATGGTAAAATATTACACGATAATTTAGATATTGTAATGGTAACATTTATAAATCTCGTCCTCCACCTGTGGCTCAACTGATAAGGTCTCACAAAAAATGAGAGGTCACCGACTCTTGTTAATAAAATTCTCAAATTCTTTTATTAACAAGAGGTTTGTCAGCAAAATTGGCACAATTTTTTCCTAAATACAACATCGAGAAATCTAATACGGATGGAGAGATAACTGGGTACGATGTGACCTTACGAATGTTAATAAGCAAATTCATGGAGAACTCAATGAGTCAAGGAAGGAGAGTTCGCAAGAGACATGTTCACGTAAAATCTTTTTGGTTGTAATAGTATATGTTAACATAATTTATTGCTCTTTTAAACCACAATTTTCTTTGATTGAATTTATTGTTTACAGAGTTTAGTATTTTAACGTGAATACTTATCTTGTTTTGCTTTAAGCACCTTCAGTGTAGTCTAGCGTACCGTATGTCGTGCACGACAAGACGATCGTGCCGCAGGCACTGGCACGTCGTGCCGAAAACAGGCTGGGCCGACACATCACAATGGATTCCGTCGGATTTTGAAACAACCATGTCCTTTGATGAGCCTATTGAGACAACAACGTTCTCCAACTCTACAGATAAATGGTATATGAATTTTTAAAATTGTTTTTCTATTATAATTTGTTTACAATAATTCATCTTAATCTATTGGAAATGAGATAATACTATAATTTTTTTGTTTTTTACAAGAGGTTTGTCAGCAAAATTGGCACATTTTTTTCCTAAATACAACATCGAGAAATCTAATACGGATGGAGAGATAACTGGGTACGATGTGACCTTACGAATTTTAATAAGCAAACTTTATGGAGAACTCAATGAGTCAAGGAAGAAGAGTTCGCAAGAGACATGTTCAGGTAAAATCTTTTTGGTTGTACTAATATATGTTAACATAATTTTTTGCTATTTTAAACCACAATTTTCATTGATTGAATTTATTGTTTACAAAGTTTAGTATTTTAACGTGAATACTTATCTTGTTTTGCTTTAAACACCTTCAGTGTAGTCTAGCGTACCGTGTGCCGTGCACGACACGACGATCGTGCCGCAGGCACTGGCACGCCGTGCCGAAAACGGGCTGGGCCGACACATCACGTTACGCATGTCTTTGGTTGTGTCCTAACTAAGTTTATTCTCACTTCCGTGGTTCTTGTTAATTTTTATTATATGGCGTTATCTTCTACAATACGTAATGGATTCCGTCGGATTTTGAAATAATCATGTCCTTTGATGAGCCTATTGAGACAACAACGTTCTCCAACTCTATAGGTAAAATGGTATATGAATTTTTAAAATTGTTTTTCTAGCATAATTTGTTACAATAATTCATCTTAATCTGTTGGAAATGAGATAATACTATAATTTTTTGTTTTTAATAAGTTTTGTTGTGTAAATAACTTCCATCGACATCATTTCTCACAATTTCAGCAACAAGAACAACCTCTTTTTATTCCATTGTAACATTGGAACTCTCATGCTAATCCTGAAGATCATGGTAAAATATTACACGATAATTTAGATATTGTAATGGTAACATTTATAAATCTCGTCCTCCACCTGTGGCTCAACTGATAAGGTTTCACCAAAAATGAGAGGTCACCGGCTCTTGTTAATAAAATTCTCAAATTCTTTTATTAACAAGAGGTTTGTCAGCAAAATTGGCACAATTTTTTCCTAAATACAACATCGAGAAATCTAATACGGATGGAGAGATAACTGGGTACGATGTGACCTTACGAATGTTAATAAGCAAATTCATGGAGAACTCAATGAGTCAAGGAAGGAGAGTTCGCAAGAGACATGTTCACGTAAAATCTTTTTGGTTGTAATAGTATATGTTAACATAATTTATTGCTCTTTTAAACCACAATTTTCTTTGATTGAATTTATTGTTTACAGAGTTTAGTATTTTAACGTGAATATTTATCTTGTTTTGCTTTAAGCACCTTCAGTGTAGTCTAGCGTACCGTATGTCGTGCACGACAAGACGATCGTGCCGCAGGCACTGGCACGTCGTGCCGAAAACAGGCTGGGCCGACACATCACATGGATTCCGTCGGATTTTGAAACAACCATGTCCTTTGATGAGCCTATTGAGACAACAATGTTCTCCAACTCTACAGATAAATGGTATATGAATTTTTAAAATTGTTTTTCTATTATAATTTGTTTACAATAATTCATCTTAATCTATTGGAAATGAGATAATACTATAATTTTTTTGTTTTTTACAAGAGGTTTGTCAGCAAAATTGGCACATTTTTTTCCTAAATACAACATCGAGAAATCTAATACGGATGGAGAGATAACTGGGTACGATGTGACCTTACGAATGTTAATAAGCAAACTTTATGGAGAACTCAATGAGTCAAGGAAGAAGAGTTCGCAAGAGACATGTTCAGGTAAAATCTTTTTGGTTGTACTAATATATGTTAACATAATTTTTTGCTATTTTAAACCACAATTTTCATTGATTGAATTTATTGTTTACAAAGTTTAGTATTTTAACGTGAATACTTATCTTGTTTTGCTTTAAGCACCTTCAGTGTAGTCTAGCGTACCGTGTGCCGTGCACGACACGACGATCGTGCCGCAGGCACTGGCACGCCGTGCCGAAAACGGGCTGGGCCGACACATCACGTTACGCATGTCTTTGGTTGTGTCCTAACTAAGTTTATTCTCACTTCCGTGGTTCTTGTTAATTTTTATTATATGGCGTTATCTTCTACAATACGCAATGGATTCCGTCGGATTTTGAAATAATCATGTCCTTTGATGAGCCTATTGAGACAACAACGTTCTCCAACTCTACAGGTAAAATGGTATATGAATTTTTAAAATTGTTTTTCTAGCATAATTTGTTACAATAATTCATCTTAATCTGTTGGAAATGAGATAATACTATAATTTTTTTGTTTTTAATAAGTTTTGTTGTGTAAATAACTTCCATCGACATCATTTCTCACAATTTCAGCAACAAGAACAACCTCTTTTTATTCCATTGTAACATTGGAACTCTCATGCTAATCCTGAAGATCATGGTAAAATATTACACGATAATTTAGATATTGTAATGGTAACATTTATAAATCTCGTCCTCCACCTGTGGCTCAACTGATAAGGTCTCACCAAAAATGAGAGGTCACCGGCTCTTGTTAATAAAATTCTCAAATTCTTTTATTAACAAGAGGTTTGTCAGCAAAATTGGCACAATTGTTTCCTAAATACAACATCGAGAAATCTAATACGGATGGAGAGACAACTGGGTACGATGTGACCTTACGAATGTTAATAAGCAAATTCATGGAGAACTCAATGAGTCAAGGAAGGAGAGTTCGCAAGAGACATGTTCACGTAAAATCTTTTTGGTTGTACTAATATATGTTAACATAAATTTTTTGCTCTTTTAAACCACAATTTTCTTTGATTGAATTTATTGTTTACAGAGTTTAGTATTTTAATGTGAATACTTATGTGTAGTGAAATAAACTCGAGAACAAAAGTGTTCTTTCTGTAGACACCCCCGCCTAGGTCCGAATTGGGTCGATTTGAGTATATTTTCTATCGATAGCTGGCAAGATAATGTAACGGAAACCGAAACCCGAAACACAACTTAGGGGGTGTTTGTGCACCTGAAAACAGATATAAAAGAAAATAGTTTCTATTTAACCAGGACTTTTCCTGGTGTTTGTGTTAGTCTTGGAAAAAGAAATTTTTTCCCTCTGTTTTCCTCTACCATCCAGAATGTACTAAAATATTTTCCCTCAGTTTCTCCACCCATGAGTCGAAAACAAGGAATGCCAGATTCATGTGTCATAAGATGTAACCACTTCATGAACAATTGTTGTCTTATCACTGCGTCCTTGATATTGTCTCTTCCAAGCGGATGGATAATTTTTCCATTCCCAATGCATTCAATCGATGTTTCCCATCATGTTTGGAAACCCCCGTTGCTCACCAACATGGAGTAGTCTTGTTAAGTCCTCTAGAGTGGGCCTTCGTAGATATTCAACGTCAAAATTGGTAATGACACCTTCCATAATTTTTGGAGAGTTACTCTTGTTGTTGTTTCGCTAAATCGCAAGTACTTATCAATCACATCAGTCGCTACGCCGTATTCTAGCATTCAGAGTGCTGCAATACATTTTTGTATACCTGATATGCCAAGCCTACCTGCAACGCCTGACCTTTGTTGAAAGAAGATATCAGATGCCTCAAGGGTGGTTAGAAATCGAGGTAAGACATGCTTCCTCATTCGAAAACTCATTTTGAAAATATGATCACAGTAGACAGGGTTGTCAGAAAAATAATCTGAAAGTAAACGATTATAACTAACCGTACGATCTTTGTCCAGGTTGCGAGTTCGTAACATCCTTCTCGGGGCATTTGCAGTGAGCCTAGAGGTTAAAAACCGACGAACCATTTTCGTTTCCTGGTCGTCGTCTCGTCAGATGACGAAGAGGATGAATTTGAGCTAAAGGAATCCATACTTGTGAAAACATTTGATGCGAACACCTTTATTTATAATGCACTCCATAGATTTGAAATATCTGTTGGAAGATGCTCCGTGACTTTACAGAAAACATGTGATACTGCTGAAAAATGACAATTAACAATTCTACATTGTTCACATTTATCAGACGAATCTACATTGTTCACCTTTGTCAAACGAATCCACAATGTTCACCTATATAAACCCTCATCTCCTACTTCAATTCTCACAAACACTTACTCATCTCCTACCCTCATCTCTTATACCGAAATGTCTTCTCCTGACCACAACTGTGAATCAGAATGTCCAAATACCAATCCTCGTCCACTATTTCCCTCTTCATTTCCCCAATTCACATACCCAGACCCATATCAACCACAAAACCCATAACAACCACAAAAACCATACCCAAACCCATACCAACCACAAAACCCATACCAACCACAAAACCCACCAAGACAATATCAAATGTATGTCCAAATGCTAAGGGGGAAGACAAGTGCAAACATGACTGATACTACAAGTGATGACGAAGACAAAAACGATGTTTACGAATTCCCTACTCATCTCTCACAAAATAAGTCATCTCGACCACCGCCCGGAGGCCAAAAACCCAACAAGGCAAATATGTGGTCCACATTGGAAGACGAAGTATTGATCTTTGCATATATCGAGGTGAGTATCAATGCAGAGGTTGGCACCAATTAAAGAGTGTTTACGAACCATACCCAAACCTCGTACCAACCACAAAACACATACTCGCAGAATCCACCAAGGCAATATAAAATGTATGTCCAATAAAAACCCACCACAGGTGCCATTAGAGCATCCGTAACGGGGTCGTCCCGGAAGGACGACCCCACGCCGACCGGGTCGTCGGTCCCTCACAGGGGGAGCAACGACCTGGTCGGGGTCCACATGGTTGTCGACCAGGTCGTTTGAACGACTTGGTCGACGATCGGGTTGACTGAGGGACGCGTCGTGTGGCGCGTCCATGTTGGTTTTTATTTTTTAATCTTTTTTGTTTTAATTTTTTGTTGTTGTGTATATAATTGAGTTTAAATGATTTGAGGGTATTATTAAGATTTAATATGTGGAGGAGAGAGATAGATTGTGGTGGGTTGTGGTTAAGAAGTGAATAATGTTGGAAAGAGAAAAAAATAGGTTGTGTAGAGAGAAAACTGACGCGGATGAGAGAAAAAAGTTGATGTGGAAGAGAGAGAAGAAAGAAAAATCTAATGACCGGATTGACCCTGATCATGATTACGGATGATCTTAGACACACCAAATCCATTTGCATTCTTGTTTGTACTTCCAAACTTGCTGACTTACTATTAGTATTAGTGTGTGTAAACACACACGAAAACAGAGAGAAAGAAAAAGCTGAGCAGAAAGAATGAAACTTGTCTTGTTATGGAGTCCAAGTGGAATTGCCACTAGATTCCGACCTTATCCATTACGAATCCCATCCAATTAAATTAAATTGAATTACACACAACAAAACATCCTCACGTCTCTGAGTTATGAAAAAGTTGAACACCACCCTTTATGTCATGTAATACGGTACGTATATAATTAAGAAGATGGTTATGCTAGACGAGGGTGGGTACTTGTGTTGTGCGACGTGTTTTTGCAGCAACAACAAGAAGGACAAGGCGTTGGAGAACTACTGCCTTGGACGGTTTTTGGATGGACCGGAGAGGTTGGGGGAAAGGAGACTCCAAATAACTCGTACACGTCTTCAAGATAAATAGATTAACAGCCTAAATCTGGCGCATTTTAGACCACTCGGCCAAACTGTCACCTCACAAATTAAATAAATAGTTAAGTTTGATATCAAAACATAATCTAAAATGTGGTAATTTTTTTTAAACTTCTAAGAAGAGAAAAGAAAGAGAAGAAAAGAGAGAGAGTGAGGAGAAGTTTTTAAAAATATTAGTTTATATAAAATAGATTTTGTAAATTATAATTTGTTAATAATTAATTAACAGTAAATTATACTTCAACTAACGAGCATTATGGTGGATGACCGGCGGAATGATACTTTCGAAAGTTTAATGGTAATATGTATATTGTTTATTTTCAACATATAAGCAAATATGTGTAGAATAGTAGTCGTTCAAATGACAACCTTTTAAAAATGATAGGAAATCAATTAACTATGTTGGGGTGGTTCCGACTTCAAAGTATACATGCATCATCAACCAAGCACTTAAGTATTTAAATGACCATTAATAATAACGTCACTAATGCAAGACAAGGTACGTAGATTTGCATCCACATAATAATTTTGTAACATTCCGGTCTTGAGAGCATAAACAAATAGCGTCTGGGGTAACAATAATGCTCGGGTTACCATCGGGCGTCTTGTTCTCTCTCTGTCACGTCAGTTTTTCTCTCTACCACGTCAGCTCACCCAAACCATCCAAAAAAATCATTAACCACGTGCTGATTACACTCATCCAAATTATATTCTCTCACATCCACGTCATTTGGATATTAATCCTGGGTAAATATATTAAAAAATCACAAAAAGTTAGGCAAAATCAAAACAAATAAAAAACATTTTTTCAGAAAAAATAATTGAAAATCCTGCTTTGACTGCCGACATCCCTGGCCCATGCATATATATATATATGTAGTGTTTGTGTTTGTGTGTGACTAAGATACATAAAACAAAAGAAATACCAGAACGTTGGTTCGGTCCAACAGCAAATTAAAGCAGTTAAGCACACCAAATCAACAAAAGCAGCAAGCACAACACATCCATCCATCCATGCATTGCATTCCTGTTCGTCCTTCCAATTCCAAATCTGCTGACTTAATAGACAAATTAAAGCAGAGCAGGAAGAATCAAACTTGTCTTGTTATGTCGACGTGAAATTGCCACTAGATCCCGACCTTATCCATTGCGCGCGAATCCATTGCCATATATAAATTTAATTTCAAACAACAAATTTAATTTCCTCACGTCTCTTACTTATAATGTTCAAAATAAACCAACGACACCACTTTAAGTTCATATATGTATATATATATAATACCATACCATCAATCGATTTCTCAAATCTGAAACAGACAAACACACACATAATAAGTAAGTAGAGTGGGTTTTGTCAATAGAGGGCAGAGCAGAACAGAGCAGAGCAGACCAGAACAGGGTTTCACCGTCTATCTATAGCGAGATGTGGTTGAACCAACACGTACGCCCGGTGGTGTGGAGTAGAGCGGAGGACAAGGTGTTGGAGAACTGCCTGGTCAGCTTCCCGGACGAGACCCCCGACCGGTGGTGGAGAATCGCCGCCCAACTCCCCGGAAAGTCCCCGCAAGACGTGCTAGACCACTACAAAGCCCTCCTCCAGGACGTGTCCGACATCGAAAACGGTCTAATCCACCCACCGCCATACCAGGACGAATATTATCCTGCGCCGGTGCCGGTGCCGGTGGCCTTCTCTAAGACCAAAGATCAGGAGCGCAAGAAAGGGATCCCTTGGACCGAGGAAGAGCACAGGTTGGTCGGTCGGTCGGTCTGTCTACCCATATATCGATCATCCATGCACTATTAATATTATTGAATATTGTTGCATGCATGCCTAATTACTTTGAATTGAACATCATTAATTAATTAATTGACAGGAGGTTTTTGGATGGATTGGAGAGGTTCGGGAAGGGGGACTGGAGGAGCATATCTAGGAACGCCGTCGTCACCAGAACTCCGACTCAGGTTGCCAGTCATGCCCAGAAGTACTTCATAAGGCTCAATAATAATAGTCGTGTTGGGAAGAGAGATCAAAACAACAAAAACATCAACAAAAAGAAGAGGGGAAGCATCCATGACATCACCACCAACTCTTTCTATTCTAGCTCACAATAATTAATTAGTCATCATATATATCTATTGCCTATTGGGGGCTTAATTACTAATTAGTGTAATTTGAATATGTCACTAGCTCGCAGACAGACATTTTTGTTTGACTGATGTGCATATGTATGTATGTATGTATGTATAGCTAGATGGATTCAGGCATAAAGAATTATTCCTTAAGTTTGAGTTCATTTGTGTATAATTTGTTTTTAATTAAGAGGGTAGAAATAATATTAAGTTAATTTGTATGTATGTTGGTTTGTAAACTTTTTAATTTGTTTTGAATGGAAAAAAATGATGGTGATTCTGAAGTGAAGAGAACAGAACTGAGCTGATCATCCCATGATTCCCATAACATAAATGTCCAATTCCAATTCCAATTCCAATTCCAATTACAGCAGGTATCGATAAACAGGAAGTGAATTGGATGGATGGATGGTTTGCAAATCCAATGTGCATTGCATGGCATGGTCAAACCTTCCATACTTAAAATTAATCAATGAATTAATGTTTTGTGGAAGTAATATAAAAGGGATGTGGCACTGACTTACTGCACTACAGTCAACAAACATGTAAAATGTCAAATGAAATATATGGGCCGTGTTGGGCCGGACTGGGCTGGGCTGGGCTTATTAATGGAATGGATAGAGATGATGATGATGATGTGGGAATCGAATTGGGGGAATCAAATCAAATCAAATCAGATCGGGAGGTGGGAGGGATTGAATGGCGATCGTGTACGCGGTGGTTGCGCGTGGGACGGTGGTTCTGGCGGAGTTCAGCGCCGTGACGGGAAACACAGGGATCGTCGCCCGACGGATCTTGGAGAAGCTATCGACGACTTCTTATGATTCAACCTCAACCTCAACTCATCATCAGACTCCTCATCAGAGTAGTCGGATGATGTGCTTCTCCCAGGACAGGTACATCTTCCACGTCCTCATCGCCGAAGACGATTCCAACAACATCACCTTCATGTGCATGGCCAACGACACCTTCGGAAGAAGGATTCCCTTCTCCTACTTGGAGGAAATCCAGATGAGGTTCATGAAGAACTACGGCCGGATCGCCCAAACCGCCCTCGCCTACGCCGTAAACGACGAGTTCTCCAGAGTCCTCCACCAGCAGATGGAGTACTTCTCCTCCACCACCAATTATGACACTCTCAACCGCGTTCGCAACGAGGTCAACGAGATCCGCACCGTCATGGTGGACAACATCGACAAGATACTCGACAGGGGCGAACGGATCCAGCTTCTCGTAGATAAAACCTCTACCATGCAGGATAACTCCTCCCACTTCAGGAAGCAGTCCAGACGCCTCCACCGCGCTCTCTGCTTCAAAAACGTTAAGCTCTTGTATGTTTGTTTCTATGTTTGTTTGTTGTTATTCTTCTCTTCCTTCAATTTCTCAACATTTGTTGGTTGAAAATCATTGCAGGGCATTGCTGACATGCACCATTTTGCTGCTCCTCTATTTCATTATTGCCGCATTCTGTGGCGGAATCACTCTTCCGTCTTGCAGATCATGACTTCCTACTTCTGTTTTCTTCTATTCTGTTCACGTGAGTAAATTATGTATAGTTCCATCTTATCTTAATATGTGATGTATTTCTTGCTTTGCTTGTTCTATACATGGTGATGGTAAGACGATGATTTCAACATGCAATTCTTCTTCATTCTTAAATATTCTATGAATCAACACAGACACACATCTTAATTGTCACTCACACTCCCATATCATCTTTGAATTTAAAGTAGAAGAATTCGACATAAACACAGTACGATACAAAGAGAACAAAACAGGACACGACGGACATTATGGCAACCAAGCAGTCACCTAACATCAAGCTCAATGCCTGCGCATGGTGAGAACAGCCAGGAAAACCATCATCATGGTGAAGAGAGTGCCAAGGAAGGAGACCACCACAGCTCCACTACTCTGGCGACAAAAGTCATGGAACTCCCTACAAATGGGCACCCAGTTGGCCTTCTCGATCCCAGTATGAGCCAAGTACACCACTGCAGCTGCAGATGCCCCTGCTGCAGTTGTGAGTGCAACCATCACAACATCGAAGATGATAAGCAGCACCCTAAGTCCGATCAAATGTGGGCGAATGATGCCAACAATGGAGAATAGGAGGGACAAGGCAAAGTAGGCTCCTGCTATTGCATTCCCAACCACGAAAAACCTGTTTGATATATAAATTCACCGCAAACAACAAACATATGTTATTCAGTATTGTATGTATGTATGTATGTATGTATGAAATGGATGGGCGAATGTTTGAAAGAGGAATGATTAATGAATGAATACATGTAAGCATCAAAGTCGGAGAAGGTGGCGTAGAACTGGAAATGGTGTGTGAAGAATGGCAGGGTTTCATCGTCGGTGCCCATGGAGACAGTAGCAGAGATGGTGGCAGCAAGGGCCAAAAGCCTGAGTAAGAAGTCGACTACTGCCATCCCTCTCTTCCAACCTCCCCTGGCCTGACCAAAGGACTTGATGGCGGCGAAAGGTGCAACACGAGCAGTAGCAGTAGGTGGGGGTGGGGCTGTGGGAACGGCAGTGGAGGTGTTAGCAGCCTTGGAGTTGGTGGTGTCCTCTCCATGCAGGATGTTGATGGTTGTTGCTGCTGCAGCCTCTCCACTGGCCATTGTTAGCTGATGCAATAGTAGTAGTGTTGAAGGCAATGAGATTGATTGAGTGATGCGATGCAAGAGAAGTGAAGATGGGTTTTAATATATAGGGAGGAGGAAACGATTGTTTGATGTATTGGTGTACGTTGTGGGAGTAGTTGTGTAGTGGTGGTGCGGTTCAGAATTGGAGAGTAGTTAGTATAGTTAAATTAATTACATTACATTAGATATACTGCTAATATAATAAAGGAGTAGTGAGTGAGTGAGTGATATGATGATGAGATCGAGACGGACCTGCTCCATGAACAACAAACTTTGGTTTGGTTCCAATTTCCAAATCATGAACCAACCAACCAACTTGCTGGCTGCTGCTGCTATACAATGTACATACATAATATATCAAGTGTTTGGTCCATGAATAATAATAAGTAAGGCCCATGGAGGCCCAAGATTAAAAAAAGAGTGTTTGGTCCATGAATAATAAGTTAGGCCCACGGAAGCCCAAGATAAAAAGAGTGTTGGTCAGGTCACGTCGGCGTCGTCGATCATCGTCCTCACCTGATCAGTGGAAGGAAGTCCAACTCCAACACGACTGCAGATAGATAGATAGATAATATATATATGATCACCTGATCAATGTCGTCATCGTCTTCGTGGGGGAGAAGTAGAAGTAGAAGTAGAAGAGATGTTAGTTTGACGCCGCAGCTTGACGAGGAGAGCACTCGTGTGTTGAATCTGAGGGTGCTTCAGAGATCGGACCCACACGTGGAGGAGATCCTTATGACGGCCGCACATGTCACTCTTTACCAATTCGACATCGATCGAAGCCAATGGGTGAGCCGCAGCCGCAATCTTCTTCTTCTTCTTCTTCTTCTTCTTCTTCTTCTTCTTCTGATCTAACAATAATCTAAAAAGATTCTTTCTTTTTCTTTGTTCGTAATTAAAGAGCCGGAAGGACATCGAGGGATCTCTGTTCGTTGTCAAGAGGTATCGTATCGTTTCTTCTTTCCAATCCAATAATTCACCCATTCCCTAACAATCATATCATTTAATTTTCAGGAATTGGGAGCCAATATTCCAGTTTGTTGTCATGAACCGCCGCAGCACAGGTTCTTTCTTTCTTTCTTTCTTTCTTTTTCAACTAATTACATCATTTGCATGCATCATTGTCAATTTGGAATTCGATAATATCCGTCTTCATTCCCACATGTCCTCATCAATCAACCAGATAATCTGGTGGAAAATCTCCTTGGCGAATTCGAATTCGAACTTCAAGTTCCATATTTGTTGTATCGTAATGCACACCAGGAGGTCAATGGTATTTGGTTTTACAACCCTCCTGAATGCCATGCCGTTGCTACCCTCTTCAACAGGTTTTTTTTTTGCTTTTCCTTTTTTTCTGCATACATCTCGGGTTCTCCATTTCTTTCATCCATTCCATTACTTGCCCTCTTTTTTTCTTCTCTCTTTTCTGCAGGATCCTTACTGATTTCTCCAAACTTCCACCTAAAACTCAACCATCTGCTTTAAAAGGGTAATTCCTCTAATAACCAACATTGTGTTTATTTCTCATGGGCGGTTGGTTAGTTTATTCATTGTACCAAACCATCCCTACTTCTTTTTTGCTATCATAACATACATTGTGATAATAAAGTCATAATTATGATATATGCCTTGCCACAACTCTTATTGACATTGCAAACAATACCATCAAGCTTTGGAATATATGTAGATTATAATGGGTCTTGTTACCAAAGTAACTAAAATGGACGGGCAAGTCATACCTTCAGGGTTGTTTTTCTTTAATCCTTGTTCTACATTTCTAGTTAATGTAACGGAGGATCTAATGATAGAGCTGAACCAATGTATGAAGCGTGATTGGAGTAACAATTCGTCTTTCATAAGACGGTAGGACCACCATTATCATAAAATGAAATCAGAACATGTTTGATCGTTCCTAACCCAAATCAGCAATTGCAGTTTGTGCTTCTTTGTGAATTTAGTATTTCACATGTTAGAATACCAAGATGGTCACTTTTTTTACTCAAGAAAATACATCAATATTAATTCATATTATCATCTTCTTGTTTTCATCAACTAAATAAATTTTTTTTGTTTCCAGTGAATTTGAGGAGCTTGAAGCTTCTCCAAACTTGTCTGTAGTGGAAGCTCCTCCGGAGTCACAAACATCAGCATCGGCATCTGGCCCTGATGTTTCCGAAGATTCTTTAGTCAACTTCTTCACTGTAGGTGTTTCTGTGAAAATGTGCAGCCTATGCGTAGTCTTAAATGATTTTATCATCTTAAACGTATCTGATTTCCTCTACTCGGTTTATTTATTTGGAATCATTATGGTCTGCAGGCTGCACTTAATGGCGGGAATGCATCTAATCTTAAAGTTAGTTCTGGATATCCGTCCACCAGTACAACAGTATCTGTAGCACCAAATCAGCTTCCTTCTTCGCCAGAAACTATCAACCAAGCTGCCACTACCACTGTCCTCTCAGCCCTTCAGAAGAATGCTCACTTGCCAACTTCATCTACTCCTCAGATGCCGCTGGTTGACACATTTGAACAGGGTGTCACCGGCCACGTGACAAATCTTCTGAAACCTTCATTTTTTGCACCTCCTCGGTCTTCTTCTCCGTTAATGATGCCACCTGCGGTTTCATCCTCTCTGCCTGCTGCTCCACCACTCCAGCCCCCAGCACATTATCTTCAAGGCTCATCGTATGGGGCTACTTTGCTTCAGCCATTTCCACCTCCTGCCCCAACGTCGTCTCTTGCTTCTGCTTCAAATTATGCTCCTGTAATATCCAGAGACAAGGTTCGAGACGCACTAGTGCGACTTGCACAGGTAAACAAGCATTGCCATGATCATGTATCTTTTGCTCCGTAATTGACAGGTTTTTATGTTCGGATTGTACTATGGTCTTCTGATTTGTGGTGTTATTTTTTTTATTTTTTTCACAGAACGACCAATTCATCGATATGGTTTACCGAGAGATTAATTCTTACTCATAATGGAGAGAGATTGATGGCAATTGGGTGTGGCTTAGGATCTGTGTACAGAAGCAGCCTTAGGTTATGATATCTGTTATGTAACTTCTGAGTTGTACATCTTTTGCTTGCCTTCTTTGTTTTGGTTATATAATACGAGGTGAAGAGAATGTTGAACACAAAGAAGTACATCTCATTTTGATGTCTCCTCATCAATCGTCTATTGGGTTCCTGGACAGGATTAGAAATTAAATAGATGATATCTTAGATTGTAACTATATGATTTTGTTGTTGTGATTTGACCTTTCAAGATTCTAGCATTCACAAGAGGTCAGCATGTAAGCTAAATAAACGTGTCACTTTCGTAACACCTAAGTGATGATCTAATTTAACCAACCCACGGTTGAATATATACATAAAAATAATGATTAAGCAACAAAACTATTCCTCAGGTCACAATCTTCATCCAAAACAAATATGCAATTATACTCTCTACTTGGTTGGGATGATCTCATTTTATGATCTAGCTTAAACTCAGGATACTTATTTTTCGCATCAGAAAGAAACAATTAATGAAGCATCACTGTCATTCAATTTGGAGAGAAAATTACTCCATTTAATTATTATTATTATTATTTCAAATGTTCTCCGAAAACCTGAGCCGTAGAGTTTTGATCCAACGGCTAATGAATGTATAAGTTACTAAATTAATAGAAAAATATGTACGTATACAAGCATGCATGAACGAGGGAAGTAATGGCGCGCACATCTAATGAGACAACCTAACAACTAAAATCCCACCACCACCACCATTACTATTTACTACAACAAAATCACAAACTAATACACCATATATAATCTAAATGTCAACCCGAAATATGTAGAGGAATGAAAAGAAGAGAAGAGGTTCGTTCCATCGAATTGAATTGAAGTTGAAGCAAAATTAGCTAGCAACAATGGTGATGGTGAGACCCATAGTCTTGTTCTTTCTGTTGCTGATCTTGATGGTCGTCTTCCGTTGTGATTGGGATATTCGAGGTCCGATTCTCCACGAGGTCGTCTTCCGTCTTACGGAACACCATCGTTTCGTTAAGGAAGAAGAAGAAGAAGAATCAGTCAAAGATCGAGTACGTATACATAAACATGCATCATATATATTTGGTTTTAGTTTGTTAGTATAATTCAAGTCTCATTTGGTTGGGATATATTGTTGTTTGGTTTGATTTAGATAGTGTTGGTGAAAGAGGGAAAGATTCAGAGACTTGAAAATCATGTTTGGAGCCTTCAACAACAGCTGAAGCAATGTAAAGGCATACAACCTACACGTACGATACAATACTCCTCCACCTAGCTAATTGACATGTAATTATTGCTCTTTTTTCTTGGATCATTAATGATCCTTAATTTGGCACTGCCTAGATAGCATGTACATAAGATATAATGTCATATATGTATTTGTTTGTCTTATATATGTCCTCATAATTCATCAGCAATATTATTATCAGTTTTAGCCCAATTGGACGTCATTCATTATGTTAGTAATTTGCGCCAGAGATGGAACTTAGCCTACCAGGTGTTGTACGTTGTGGATTAAGGAGGACAATATAAAGTTTTTACTAACGTCCATTCAATGCTAAACAAATTATGAATTCTAATTTGTGGTGATGAAATGTATGTGATAGCATTAATTAATTTAAAGAGTGCGGGGATGAGTGTGAAAAAAACAGAGATTATGCGGCTTAAAAACGAATATAGTGCTAGTTAACAATTATCCTAGCCATCGATGGAAACAGGTAGTGGATATCAAGAAAAAATCAATTCGATTATAAAACGATCGAGCTCAACATGAAGAGTTGAAGCATGAGCTAAGATAACCAAACTAACGAAATCAGTCAGTCGATACTCAGGTGTAACTAAAACCAAATACATTATGAGTCAGACCAGGCTTTTACTAATGGCTTCCGACTAAGTTCAGATAGACCGGCCTTTTGGGCTTAAGTTTGATGTTACAGACTTACTGTAAGCAAATGTTCTATATATATATATTTATCAAATGTAATTAAAAAATTAGTAGTTAACAATCCATACTAATCCTCTCTACTCCGAGGTATTTCTTTCCTACAAAAACGAAGACGGAAATAAAGATTAAGAACAACATCGTCACCTGCTATTGCATTGCCAGTATGCAAACCCAACATGATGATGGTGATTAGAGTGTGTTGGAGAATGAGCATACCTCTTAATTAGAGATTAATTGCAAAGCTTGTAGACTAATTTTTTAAGTGCATTCAAATTAAAGCATGCCCTCACACGACTCATTGTTCTATGTATATTCCATGCACGCCCACCACGAACCACCTTTAATTGAATCTTTGATAATTAAACATGATTTCAATTTTTTGATATAATAATTTATTAGCATAGTCCTGTTGGGAGAGGGGGCTAGCACGCTACTACAAGATATGGATTAAGTAGGACGTGCGGTAAACAAGAATATTGACGTAGAATTAAACTAACGGTCGCCCCAAACTTCAAGCAACAATCACACGCAATAAAGATGAAAATAACAAGTAATCACACAACATACCTGAAGTAAACCACGACACATGCGATTTAACAAGATTCGGCAAAATGTCTACGTCCTTGGGGGTCTCCTGCGAGTTTCCCTTCCTTCAAACTCTTCTCCAACAAGAGAAGTCTCCGAAATTACAAACGATTGGAAGCAATATGTCTCACAAATCACTCTAGATCTTTCTAACTTAATCTCTCAGGAAAATAAGTATTGTATATTGTGTTATAAAATTAGGGCGAAAAATCCTTTTATAATGGGCTAAAATCGTGCAAATAAACATGCAGAACGTGGGCAAAATCGTCTGCAACGGTCGACCGTGACTTAAGTTCCGACCGACCGATCCTTGCTTCGATCTGAGCCTTGAAGGCTCTGGAAGTTACCGGTCAACCGAAACTCACATTTCGACTAATCCTGGGCGATCTGGACTTTTCCAGTCGACCGTGACTTAAGTTCCGGCCGACCGATCCTTACTTCGATCTGAGCCCTGAAGGCTCTGGAAGTTTCCGGTCGATCGTGTACCCAGCACCGGTCGACCGAAACTCACATTTCGACAAATCCAGAACGATCTGGACTTTTCCAGTCGACCGTGACTTAAATCACGGGAGACCGATGCTCCCTGTTTTCTTGCACTTAACAATTCGACTAACCAAATTTCAACAAGTGCATCTCGATTAACCTCATATTATACGAATCCAAAACCAATCAATAAGATTCGGATCTAGATTAATGGTGTAGTCTAATAACTACATATATTTATTGGTGTGAACATTGCATGATCTATCGTGCTATATATTACTTCAAAGTTGTTTAGTCGGACTATATTTTGCAATACGGAGATGAAAAAGAACATTATCCACAACTAATGAAGTCAATAGGATTATTTAGTGCCGAAACACTAGTATTTTATGTGGTTTAAGAAAGTGGTAAATTGAAAATGGTATATGTACTAATCATCCTAATCCAGAATGACGCGTGTTCTTCGCCTTAATTAATAACATCTGAGTTTATAGCAAAGTAGTGGTCAAGTTATTTAAAATGGCAATCATGTGTTCCTAATTAACAAGAAAGGAAAGAGTTAAGACTTGAGTCTTTATCTTGTTAATTAAACTTATAGCTAAAATTAAGTTAGAATATATATGTGTATCGAACTTTTTCAATCACAATAAGTAATGTGCATACAAAGATTGCCTATCAAATTAATTATTATTCATATCCTGTAAAGATTTTAAAACACACATAACACAATAGAAAGAAGATTTACGTGAAAATTCTTTTTACTTATCTAATGGACTTGGTTCATAATAGATCGCACAAATAGCCACAACACGAATACCAAATTTAAAACACTATTTTGATGGCCGGTCTTAACTAAATTTCCTCCTGATTATCCACTTCAAGTACAATTTTTTCTTGAAATTAGAGATTAAAAATCATGGGGAGGGAGTGTCGTCCATGAGATTGCACGTACGTCCATCGATCTCATGCATCCTAAATGTCGTTTAGACTAATCTTATATATATATATATATATATATATATATATATGGGGTCAAGCTCTAGTGAGCCCAGGGCTCATCAAATTTAGATTAAGCCCCCTACAATCTCACCATTGGATCTTATTTACAGTTAATCTCACCATTCATTAGCATAACCGTTTTTTTCTTAATCTACCTTACAATTTGAAATGAGTGGTGGATATTGTGGGGGCTTAATTTAGAAAAGTTGAGCCCTGAGCTCACTAGAGAATTCTTGTATATATATATATATATATATATATATATATATTGTCTCTGAGCTCATAATCACCGTGATTAACTTTATTTACCTCTACTCTCCCACTTTGCACCACCATTGTCCCTAAGCAATAAGATTCATGTACGTACTTTTAAAGAAAGAAAGCATTGACCAACCTAGCTAATAGAGATCTCATTTATCTGCTAATGACCTCAAGTCAAACACCTATCTTAATTTCTTTCATACATGCTTGCTTCCATTCATACTGTACTTATTTCTCTCTATTTTTTTAGTTGATATAAATACTGTCGTGGAGGGTAATGGTAAAGTTTTAGATGTCATCTATTAATGCAACATTTATGCCTGATAGGATTGCTCTCTTTTTTAGCCATGCAACAACTGGATTTTTATTGTTTAATAGTGGTTCCAGTACCATATATATTCAATTCCATTAAGTTCACTTCTTTTTTCTAAAATTTGAAAGTGTGTTTCATTGAAAACCCAATAAAGAGCATTCAAAAGATGCCATTATTTGTTTGGTGGGAAAATGTGGGATTTTTACTACAACTTCAGCTCACATTCATTATGTATATCAATAGCAGTTAATTAAACTAACCAGAATCCATTTAATACCATTTATTTTCTTACTTATTAACATCTCAGGGCATTAAATCACAGTGCTGACAACCATTAATTTGTAAGATATATATATTTCCACCCATCATATATATGGTTTATGGATGAATTCTTAATTGTACAAAGAATTGGATAAATATTTGATGGAATGATAAAATTAAGTGGTCTAAATTAATTTGTCTAATTAAAAAACAAGGTTTCATAACTTTTAAGTGCTTAATCGAGATGAGAACAATAAAACTCGGTTCGGTTAGACTAGTTCAGAAAATCTTACTTGCTTGAAGTTCAGTCAAGAGACTCAAGGTGGTTTGTACAGTCTCAGCTTTTTACCCATATTTTATGAGATTTGTCCATGAACTTGTACTGATTCCATATTGAATTTTTAGTTAAATTTGATTCTAATTACTACAGCAAGAAAGCAGTCTTTATTCTAATTACATATTACCATTAATTGCACGATCTCATAATTGGTGATCTCATTGTTGTTGGTGTCAAAAATATCGTAGAAACTCAAAAAGAAAACCTTAAACATTTTTTCACATGGAAAACTCCACTCCAACTCATGAGAAGCATGAAACAGCATTAACACAATAGTTAGAATTAAATAAAAACAGGAATAAAGCAGAATTAATTAATTAAATATAATCCCATCACTTGCCCTCCTCGATCGATTTGAAATCCCCCCCTCCTATATAAACCCCTCCATCCCATCCTCCTCCTCTCCACACCAACCACCATCACCACCACTTAATTAGTTCCTATATAATATATATATATATATCTTTTCCTAGCTCGATCTCCTCCTCAAACCCGCCCGGCCAAGGTAATATATATATATATGTATATATTACACTCTCTTCAATTCTCTTCTTCCAACCAACAAAGATTTGATCTAAAATTTCAGCATATGTATACATGCATGTGTTAGTTTGATTTGATATTTGAGTTAAATTTGTGTTTAACATATATATATATATATATGGATATATGCTGCAGATGAGCAGGAAGTACGGTGGGTTGGAGCTGAAGCTGAACCTGTCGCCTCCTGGCCGTAGGATGGAGTCCCCTCACCGTTCGTCGACTTCCTCCTCCCTGTCGACGTCCCCACCGAGCTCGTGCCTCTCGTCAGAGATGGAAGTAGAAGATCATAGCCCGGAGGCAACGACGTCGATGGTTCTTGTGGGTTGCCCGAGGTGTCTGATGTACGTGATGTTGTCGGAGAAGGAGCCGAAGTGCCCGCGCTGCAACACCACTGTTCTTCTCGACTTCCTCCTCAACGACCCCAACAACATCAACTCCAACTCCAACTCCATCAAGAAGCGCTAGCTAATTATTTCATTAATTAGTGTATTTGGTTAGAATGACAATGCTACCTACCTACCTACCTAGCTATTTGGTTTTCAAGGGTTGCCTTTAAATGAAGTTGTTATTGAGACAGTTGAAACTAATGTTTGAGGTAGAATTGATAAATAAACTAGATAAAATGATAATTTGTACGAACAATTTAAGTAATTTTTTAACGACAAATATCAATTCAGTAAAATAAAGTTGAGTGAGATGTATGGACCTTTAATGAAAGGCAAATGAATGCCAAAGAAGTAAGAAATGGACAGAAGAGCCACTCACGTCACGATGTGGCAACCACTTCAGTTGTTGATGCATTGAAGTGGTAGTAATAAAAAAAACTTTAGGATCCAAGATATGGCATGGATGCAGTCTAGCTATGTTAATTGTGTACATGACAAGTTGATAAGAATCCATGTCTTTCATCATCACCATCAAATTTACCCAACCATCTGATGTGGTCGCAAGCCTATTAATACCCATTGCCTCAATCACTTGATCATGCATGACCATTAGGTTAATTAGTTAAGGTCAACTACAATTAAACCATCATTATGCTACGAATTGGCCATTTGAGCTCGACTCGAATTTTACAATAATTATAACTCCAATTCACAGTCTTGTATGTGAACTTATAATTACTAACTCGAATAAAAGAGACAACTCTAAAGCGTAACGCATTCCAGGAATCAAAGCTGGAAAAGGAACCGACGACCGATATTTTAGGGGAAGAAAACACACAAAAAAAAATCGACACAACTAAAACAAAACACTTAATTACAAATGTAAGAACCCAAACCCTTGTTAGGGTTAAGCTTGGGTTAATGGTGATTAGAGGAGGATTAGGAGGATGGTTTGCATGGGGTTGTGTGGAGTGCATGGGGAAGGGAAGAGAGGCGAGTACTGTAGCGTGGAGGAGAGGTGATGGGTTTGGAAGTAGGGGACTGTAGCAATTTCGGGTTTATAACCCAAGTTCTTCTTCTCCTTTCTTCTTTCTTCCTCATTTTCCCTCATTCCTTCTTCTTTCCTTGCTGGTGCGCGTGTTGGTGGAGCAGCTGCGGAGGCGTCGGGCGAGGAAGGAGCTCGTGCGGGAGAGGTGCGGAGTTGAGCGCGCGGGGTGATCACCGGAGGCGACGTGCGTGAGCGAGCTCCGGCGTTTCGTCGTCGTTGGTTGAGGTATGTCAACTTATTAGTGTGGTTTGTTACTCACCCAAGCGTGGGGGGGAGGCGTTGGTCGGGTCGGGAGAGGTTGGGGACCTCTCCGGCGACGTTCTTCGTAAAATCCTCGGCTGGCGCGAGGTTGAAGACGACCAACGGTCGACCGGGTCCTTCGGGCGGTCGACCGTTTTTGCACTGTTTGCCCGACTTTAACCTTCACCGGTCGAACGATGCCTTGGGGCGGTCGACCGGTAGTGCATTATTGCTGGTGAGTTGGGATTTTTTCTACCTGTTATCGGTCGACCGGTCCTTGTGGTGTTCGACCGGAACTTAAGTGTACTGATTATTATTGTTTGATTGTTCGACCGATTTATATTGCGTTCGACCGATTGCATGTTTGTTCGACCGGTTGTATGTTTACGTTCGACCGTTTGATGACGTAGAATACTAGGTTGACCCTGTTAGTTTTCGGTCGACCGGGACCCCTGAGTCGGTCGACCGATAGATTGGATTTGATGTTGACCAGACTCCGGATTTTGACCTCGTTCGGTCGACCGGTTTTAGACCTTGGTTCGACCGTTGGGGGTTCTGTCTTGAGCGCAGCGGTAGACCGTTATAGGAGTACGGTCGACCGATTCCTTTATGGAACCGGTCGACCGAATCACCTCTTTCGGTCGACCGTTGGGGCACAGAACAGAATCCCAGGTTTCCTTTTTGAACGCCAACTTTGCCACGGAAACCCGTGTCCTCGCCTTGTGCGTGAGCCGGGAGGTGACGGTGGGCGCGTGATGCGTGCCTGCCCAGGGACCGCCGTTGGGAAGAGTGTGGGTGTTCGGGACGCGTCAGCTCCATGTATGGACCGTGACTTTTGAGATGTTTGTTGGCACTTTGTAGTATAGCAGGCCTGAGGGATCGCGGATCCCAGTGTTGATGTTGTGCGGGCACGCAACTGGCGTTGGGTGAGGTGACTACCGGCCCTTGGGGCTACGGAGGTCGCTGCCCTGCTTTTATAGCGGCGCGGTTGGTGTTCGCGGCTCGAGGAGCCCGATGACCTGGCAGACTTCGGTCTGGATCTGTCCGATGCTGTGCCGGACTGTTGTGATGGACCACCGATGCTGTGCCGGTGATGCCGCCGAGGTTGTGCCGGCGATGATGATTGTTGGGCCGAGGCTGTGCCGGCTATGTTGTTTTCCTCGGCTGGGCACCTACCGAGATGATGTTGTTATACCTTCCGGGCGACGGCCCCGTTGGTCCCTGTGGCCCCGACCACTGAGATTTACAGATCTGTTTCTATCGGCGCGTAGACGTGACAGAGGCTCCCTGCCGAACCCTTGAGTAGTGTAGCTGCGTGTGGGGGGTGCGATGTCGCGGGCTACTAGACTGCATGTGCCTGCAGTAGGTCTCCTCGGGAGACCCGATGATTGATTGTCGGACTGATGTCCTGTTTTACCCTTCGGGGGAACTGTTTTCCATATCTGTTGATGCCATGACATGCTACTAGTATGATAGGTTCATTATGTGATGCATGCATATAGGTGAGTTGGCATACGGGGTTTCCTTCTGGAAACTCAGGCATCGTTGTTATATATTTTCAGGACCGCAGTAGGTCCAGTTGGGTGGTGATCGGCGGGGACGCGCATTTTGGAGTTGGATCCTCTTCTCGGGCCGCTGAGGTCGACATGATTACCTTTTTATCTTCTGTTGTCGTTTTGCTGTAATCATGTATCTTTTGATAAACTCTGATGTATTTTGGTGCACCACTTTTATGATTTATGAGAAGTAACAGTCCCGCCTTTGATTATTGAGTTGATTGTCTTGATTATTATTTTTTTAAAAATTTCCGCTGTTTCGGGATGTTACAACTTGGTATCAGAGCGGTCGATTCCTATGCGGTTCCCAATGAAATCACCCTTGTAGTAATAGGATTCATGCATTTTCTTTTAGCATGCATACATGGCTGAAGTTGTGATTGTTTCTTCTGGCAGATGGCACCTAGGCGTGTGAGGAGTTCTCCACGCGATCGTGATCCCAGTGATGACACTTCGGGTGCACAGTGGGACAGGTTGGGCGAGTTTCTGGAGCGACAGGCAGCTCAGAGCGCTCAGAGCGGGGTGGGAGCTGAGCACGATCGGTTCATGCGTCAGCACCCGCCGACGTTTGATGGCAGGAGGGCCCCAGAGGTGGCGGAGGATTGGATCTTCCGGATGGAGAAGATCTTCCGTGCTATTGGTGTAGTACCTGAGAGGATGGTGGAGCTGGCCACCTACGTGTTCGATGGCGAGGCCGCCAACTGGTGGAGATCTACGTCCACAGTGTTGTTTGATGATCGTGTGGACGTGAGCTGGGAGGAGTTCTTGGAGGTGTTTCATGAGCAGTACTTTCCCCAGCATGTCAGGGATCAGAAGAGGGAGGAGTTCATGTCGCTAGAGCAGAAGGACATGACACTGACGAGCTACATCAGCAGGTTCAACGCTTTGGAGCGTTACTGCCCTGAGATTTGTGTGACCCCAGAGCAGCGGGCGAGGAAGTTCGTGAAGGGACTGAGGCAGCCGCTTCGTTCTCGGGTGATCAACAGCATGCCGCGGACCCTTGCAGATGCGGTGAAGCATGCTACGATCATAGAGCAGGACCAGAGGGAGTGTATTCAGGAGGCGCGGAAGGCGCCAGTGAGCACCGGCAGCAGAGTAGCTGGTCGTGGAGCAGGGAACCCGGGCAAGAGGCCCAGGTTCGATGGTGGAGGAGCACGTCAGTCTGGAGCGTGCACTTACTGCGGGAGGTTCCATCCAAGGCGGGAGTGTCCCCGTCGGACTGGAGCATGTATGGGTTGCGGCCAGATGGGGCATTTTGTCCGTGATTGTCCTCAGAGGCAGGGGGAGCTGAGCAGGAGGCCGGGACCACCAGCAGTAGGCAGAGGCGGAGGCAGCCGATCAGTTGTTGCACCGGGGCAGAGCAGGAGGACCGGGCGAGTCTTCACTATTCAGGCTGAGGAGGCGAGGGACTCCAACACCGTCGTGGAAGGTACGCTTTTAGTTTCTGGTTCTGTAGCGCGTGTGTTGTTTGACTGCGGCGCCACTCACTCCTTCATTTCGGAGAAGTTTGCTGGCGAGTTGGGTCGGACCCCTGTGCTGCTGACTGATGTTTTGGAGGTCAGCACGCCCATGGGTGAGGTGGGCACTGTGGGGAGCTTTTTCCCCGGCACCACAGTTGCTTCGGGAGACCACGATTTTCCGGCAGATCTGGTCTTGTTACCGATGGAGGACTTCGACGTCATACTGGGGATGGACTGGCTATCACAGTACGACGTGCGAGTCTTTTGCCGTGAGAAGAAGATCCTGATTCCGATGGAGGGTTTGCCAGATGTTCTGATCAGAGGTGCGAGGAGCAGAGACGGTCGTCTGATTGTGTCTGCAGTTAAGGCACGGAGGTTGGTACAGCAGGGATGCAGAGCGTTTGTGGCCACGCTGGTAGTTCCTGATCCTGAGACGAGGAGGCTGGAGGACATAGAGATTGTGCAGGAGTTCCCGGATGTATTTCCAGCAGAGATTCCAGCATTACCGCCGCACCGAGAGATTGAGTTCAGCATCGAGTTGGTTGCGGGTACGACACCTCAGTCGAAGGCACCTTATCGGATGGCACCTGCTGAGTTGACAGAGCTGAAGAAGCAGTTGCAGGAGTTGATGGAGTCCGGGTTCATTCGACCGAGTGTTTCTCCATGGGGAGCGCCTGTGCTCTTCGTGAAGAAGAAGGATGGGTCGTTGCGGATGTGCATCGACTACAGGATGCTGAATAAGGTTACCGTTCGGAACCGGTACCCTTTGCCCAGGATTGATGATTTGTTTGATCAGTTGCAGACGGCGAGGGTGTTCTCGAAGATCGATCTGCGTTCGGGTTATCATCAGTTGCGGATCAGGGAGGCAGATGTTCAGAAGACAGCCTTCAGGACGCGGTACGGCCACTACGAGTTCTTGGTGATGCCATTTGGACTGACGAATGCGCCTGCAGCATTCATGGATCTGATGAATAGGACCTTCCAGCCGTACCTCGACAGATTTGTCGTTGTATTCGTAGACGACATTTTGATATACTCGCCTGACAGGGAGCAGCATCGAGAGCACCTGAGGATTGTGCTTGGCATCTTGAGGGATCAGCAGCTATATGCCAAGTACACGAAGTGCGAGTTTTGGTTGGATCAGGTGGCTTTTCTGGGGCATATTGTGTCAGCAGATGGGATTTCAGTGGATCCGGCGAAGGTCGAGGCAGTGACTCAGTGGAGAGCCCCGACGAGCGTGACGGAGATCAGGAGTTTCGTAGGTCTGGCAGGGTATTACAGACGGTTTATCCAGGATTTCTCCAGACTTGCATCGCCGCTGACAGCGTTGACGCAGAAGGGCGTCAAGTTCGTTTGGTCCCAGAAGTGCGAGGACAGCTTTCAGGAGCTGAAGAGACGATTGACGACAGCACCTATTCTGACGCTACCGAGTGGCAGTGGAGGCTACGTGATTTACAGCGATGCATCAGGGATAGGCTTGGGTTGTGTTCTGATGCAGCATGGGAAGGTGGTCGCGTACGCTTCGAGGCAGCTGAAGGTGCACGAGAAGAACTACCCTACTCATGATCTGGAGTTGGCAGCGGTAGTTCATGCGTTGAAGACCTGGCGGCACTATCTGTATGGCGAGCAGTTCGAGGTCTTCACCGATCATCAGAGTCTGAAGTACTTGTTCTCGCAGAAGGAGCTGAATATGAGGCAGCGCAGATGGCTCGAGTTCATTAAGGACTACGACTTCACCATTTCCTATCATCCGGGGAAGGCGAATTCGGTTGCAGATGCGCTGAGCAGGAAGGTGGAGGTTTCAGTTGCGAGTATGTGCATCCAGGAGTGGAGGTTACTCGAGGCTTTTTCCGAGTGGAGTCCGTTCACAGAGGGTTCAGAGGGAGCTGTGATTGCTGGGCTTCGGGTGGAGCCGCAGACTGTCTCACGAGTGGTGCAGGCTCAGCTTGGGGATGATGAGTTAGATGGTCTGCTACAGTTGGCTTCCAGAGAGGGGTCAGATTTCAGTATAGGGGTTGATGGTGGTTTGAGGTTCAGGAGTCGAATCTGGGTGCCGAAGAGCGATGGGCTGAGAGATGACATCATGGAGGAGGCACACAGAGCTAGATACACCATTCACCCGGGGAGCACGAAGATGTATAAGGACCTGCAGCGGAACTTCTGGTGGAAGGGCATGAAGAGAGATATTGCAGAGTTCGTGGAGCGATGCTTAGTCTGCCAGCAGGTGAAGATTGAGCATCAGAGGCCGGCAGGACCGATGCAGAGTATTGAGCTTCCTGAGTGGAAGTGGGAGCACGTGACGATGGATTTTGTCACAGGATTGCCGAAGACGAGGAGATTCCACGACGCGATTTGGGTGATAGTCGATCGACTGACCAAGTCGGCGCATTTCTTAGCGATCAGGACCACGTTGCCTTTGGAGGGTCTGGCTAGGTTGTACGTGGAGGAGATAGTCAGGTTGCATGGAGTGCCAGTGAGCATCATCTCCGATCGAGATCCTCGATTCACTTCCAGATTTTGGGGGAGTCTGCAGCAGGCTTTGGGGACGCGTCTGAGATTCAGTACAGCGTTCCATCCGCAGACCGATGGTCAGTCAGAGAGGACGATTCAGACCCTGGAGGATATGCTGAGAGCATGCACATTGGATTGGGCAGGGCACTGGGATGAGCACCTGCCACTGATAGAGTTCGCCTACAACAACAGCTACCATTCGAGTATTGGGATGGCACCGTACGAGGCGCTGTACGGGAGGCCTTGCAGATCACCGGTATGCTGGAGTGATGTGGGCGAGAGGCAGTTAGTGGGGCCAGAGATTGTGCAGATGTACTCAGAGAAGGTTGATGTGATCAGGAGGAGACTGGCCACAGCACAGAGCAGGCAGAAGAGTTATGCTGATCGACGCAGACGTGAGTTGAGTTTCGAGGTAGGCGACCATGTGTTTCTGAAGATTTCCTCAGCCAGAGGTGTGATGAGGTTTGGGAAGAAGGGGAAGCTCAGTCCGAGGTATGTTGGACCGTTTGAGATCCTCGACCGGGTTGGAGAGGTTGCCTACCGGATTGCGTTGCCGCCGCAGTTTTCAGGTCTGCATAATGTCTTCCATGTGTCGATGCTGAGGAAGTATGTGGCAGATCCGTCGCACGTCATCGAGATAGCAGTACCAGAGATTCAGCAGGACTTGTCACTCGAGGAGAGACCAGTTGAGATTGTCGATCGCATGGATCATCAGCTCAGGAGGAGGACCATTCCGATGGTGAAGGTCAGGTGGCAGCATCACAGTGAGCGCGAGGCCACGTGGGAGATCGAGGAGGATGTCAGAAGGCAGTATCCAGAGCTTTTCGGTGAGTAGTTGCTTTGATTTCGGGACGAAATCCTTTTAAGTTGGGAGGATTGTAAGAACCCAAACCCTTGTTAGGGTTAAGCTTGGGTTAATGGTGATTAGAGGAGGATTAGGAGGATGGTTTGCATGGGGTTGTGTGGAGTGCATGGGGAAGGGAAGAGAGGCGAGTACTGTAGCGTGGAGGAGAGGTGATGGGTTTGGAAGTAGGGGACTGTAGCAATTTCGGGTTTATAACCCAAGTTCTTCTTCTCCTTTCTTCTTTCTTCCTCATTTTCCCTCATTCCTTCTTCTTTCCTTGCTGGTGCGCGTGTTGGTGGAGCAGCTGCGGAGGCGTCGGGCGAGGAAGGAGCTCGTGCGGGAGAGGTGCGGAGTTGAGCGCGCGGGGTGATCACCGGAGGCGACGTGCGTGAGCGAGCTCCGGCGTTTCGTCGTCGTTGGTTGAGGTATGTCAACTTATTAGTGTGGTTTGTTACTCACCCAAGCGTGGGGGGGAGGCGTTGGTCGGGTCGGGAGAGGTTGGGGACCTCTCCGGCGACGTTCTTCGTAAAATCCTCGGCTGGCGCGAGGTTGAAGACGACCAACGGTCGACCGGGTCCTTCGGGCGGTCGACCGTTTTTGCACTGTTTGCCCGACTTTAACCTTCACCGGTCGAACGATGCCTTGGGGCGGTCGACCGGTAGTGCATTATTGCTGGTGAGTTGGGATTTTTTCTACCTGTTATCGGTCGACCGGTCCTTGTGGTGTTCGACCGGAACTTAAGTGTACTGATTATTATTGTTTGATTGTTCGACCGATTTATATTGCGTTCGACCGATTGCATGTTTGTTCGACCGGTTGTATGTTTACGTTCGACCGTTTGATGACGTAGAATACTAGGTTGACCCTGTTAGTTTTCGGTCGACCGGGACCCCTGAGTCGGTCGACCGATAGATTGGATTTGATGTTGACCAGACTCCGGATTTTGACCTCGTTCGGTCGACCGGTTTTAGACCTTGGTTCGACCGTTGGGGGTTCTGTCTTGAGCGCAGCGGTAGACCGTTATAGGAGTACGGTCGACCGATTCCTTTATGGAACCGGTCGACCGAATCACCTCTTTCGGTCGACCGTTGGGGCACAGAACAGAATCCCAGGTTTCCTTTTTGAACGCCAACTTTGCCACGGAAACCCGTGTCCTCGCCTTGTGCGTGAGCCGGGAGGTGACGGTGGGCGCGTGATGCGTGCCTGCCCAGGGACCGCCGTTGGGAAGAGTGTGGGTGTTCGGGACGCGTCAGCTCCATGTATGGACCGTGACTTTTGAGATGTTTGTTGGCACTTTGTAGTATAGCAGGCCTGAGGGATCGCGGATCCCAGTGTTGATGTTGTGCGGGCACGCAACTGGCGTTGGGTGAGGTGACTACCGGCCCTTGGGGCTACGGAGGTCGCTGCCCTGCTTTTATAGCGGCGCGGTTGGTGTTCGCGGCTCGAGGAGCCCGATGACCTGGCAGACTTCGGTCTGGATCTGTCCGATGCTGTGCCGGACTGTTGTGATGGACCACCGATGCTGTGCCGGTGATGCCGCCGAGGTTGTGCCGGCGATGATGATTGTTGGGCCGAGGCTGTGCCGGCTATGTTGTTTTCCTCGGCTGGGCACCTACCGAGATGATGTTGTTATACCTTCCGGGCGACGGCCCCGTTGGTCCCTGTGGCCCCGACCACTGAGATTTACAGATCTGTTTCTATCGGCGCGTAGACGTGACAGAGGCTCCCTGCCGAACCCTTGAGTAGTGTAGCTGCGTGTGGGGGGTGCGATGTCGCGGGCTACTAGACTGCATGTGCCTGCAGTAGGTCTCCTCGGGAGACCCGATGATTGATTGTCGGACTGATGTCCTGTTTTACCCTTCGGGGGAACTGTTTTCCATATCTGTTGATGTCATGACATGCTACTAGTATGATAGGTTCATTATGTGATGCATGCATATAGGTGAGTTGGCATACGGGGTTTCCTTCTGGAAACTCAGGCATCGTTGTTATATATTTTCAGGACCGCAGTAGGTCCAGTTGGGTGGTGATCGGCGGGGACGCGCATTTTGGAGTTGGATCCTCTTCTCGGGCCGCTGAGGTCGACATGATTACCTTTTTATCTTCTGTTGTCGTTTTGCTGTAATCATGTATCTTTTGATAAACTCTGATGTATTTTGGTGCACCACTTTTATGATTTATGAGAAGTAACAGTCCCGCCTTTGATTATTGAGTTGATTGTCTTGATTATTATTTTTTTTAAAATTTCCGCTGTTTCGGGATGTTACAACAAAAGAAACGGCCTTTGTCCAATCATGTGTTCAAAGAGTTCGAACGAAAATGGACGCGATTGGCGTAGAAGGGATCGAAGAAAACGCAAGACTGACGATACTAAAACATAACGCATAATTGCCAAAGAATTATAGTTTTGTCCAATCATGTGTTCAAACAGTGTGAGGGGTACGTGTTTGGAATAAAACTTGAAAATAGAAAATGAGAGACAGTTATGTTTTCTTTGGTTTGATCAACACTGTAAACACAGATATCTCCAACACGAAAGTCTCACCTAGATTTCTCTCTTCAATTTCGGGACATCTCTTATTATTTTTTATAAAGAAATAAAACTTAATAATAAAATCCTCTCCAACTACTCGGCGATTATCTATGTTGCGTATTGTTTGTTATAGAATAATCTCACATCGTAGAAATTAGAACAATTAGGTTTAAGTTATAAGTTGTGGGGTTCCTTCATTCATTGTCAATTGATTTTGAGTAAAATACGTACACTTCAATATGGTATCGCAGTCAGTTATTTCTAAAGCTGCTTGACATATTCACTCTTTGTTGTCCATGTGTATACACAAAGAAAAAATAATCTCGATCACACATGTGGTGGAGTGTTAGAGAATATATCACATTGTAGAAAGATGACATTCTCCTGAGCTATAAGTTGTAGAATCTCTCCACTCGGTGCCAACTGATTTTTAATTGAATACTCACGGCTTCAATATTGCTTTGCTCACTAAACTAACAAGTATGTTAACTATTGCTTCAGTGTCTCACCATCAATGGCAATAAAAGGTGTGGTAGTGGTCGGCAGATGCCTATGTTATATATGTATGTACTATACCCTTTTATATATAATCGTGTTTGTTTGTTAATTAGATGCTTATGGTACGTAATGATTCCTTATACCTTTAATTACACATATGATCATGTCGAGTACGTCCGGGCATCAAATTAATGATTCAGAAGGATTGTATCCAAAAGTTTTGTTTCATTTCTTTATTTTTCCCTCATGTAATTAATGTATATGCACATGGCTTACTTTCAAATTAAGATCAGATTTTGAATCGCAAAAATGATCCTATAAATAAATATATTATTTCTATTCCACCTTAATCAATTCCAGAAACGCACCAGAGCAAGTGTAATATATATTGATGAATAAATAAGCTGTATAAAGGAATCTATGGATATATATATTCTGACAATGCGCGCAAACTAGCACAGAAAAATAATCAACCCTAGCTAGCAGCCACCTAAACCTTACCCCATAGTTAATTTTTTGGATATATAAAAGTAATTAAGCGACATAGACAATGATATAGAATAAGCAAATTAAGACTAATTTGTAGGATATGAACCTCCTGATTGGATTATTAGTAGCTAGCTGGGTTGAGCTCGATTGGGATCCTATGTGATGATATTTCGGTGTAAATTTAAGCATGATTTTCATCTAATTAATATGCCTCTCACAACAAGTTAACTGGAGGGTAATTTTTGAAGCAGTATAAATGAATAAACCAAAGCACACATGGGCTGCTTAAATCTAATCAATTAATCCTTAATTTGTTTAAGTCTCCAGCAGGATGTACAGCAGCATATTTGTATATATAAATCCAAGTTAACTTACATGGGAATTTTTTTTCTTAAATATTCTTCCAAAATATCATATTTGTCAATGTCACCCTTCTTTTTTGTCGATTTCTAGGGCTATATTCCTCTTGCAAACTTTGCATTGTTAGAGCATTCTTAACCACATAGGGAAATCGGGGCCCCGACCCACGCCCTCTTAACGGATGGGCGTCGTTCGGGCACCCGCCCAATGCCCGATCGGCCGCCCGGGCGTGGGTCGGGTGGGGGGCACGTTCCCCCACCCGATTGGCCTTTTTTTAATTTTTTTATATTATTTACAAATGTTTAAAAATTCATTTCAAAAATTCATTTCAAATTTCTTTTTTCTGAAAATATGTTTTTTATTTGTTTTTATTTTTTTCAATTTTTATTTTTTACCAAAGATTGATCTGCAAATGACGTAAATGGAAGACAATGTATGACGTTTGGACTGTTTCTGGGCATGGTTAAGGAAGATTTGGGGGTGGGTGGGGTGAGCTGACGTGGCAGAGAGAGAAAGCAGGATGTGCGAGGTAGCATGGACATAGTTAAAGATGGTCTTAATATTTGCATGTCCACCTATGGTGACATGTCCTGTAAAATTTTGCATGCGCACGTAGATTAAATGCACATTAATAAACAAGTTTTTGCATCGATAATAATTATTTTTGTTGCACCTCTGACTCCAACCAATGGTGTCGTTGGACGGAAAAATGTAGCATGATGTGTGGAAATTATTGCAGAAGAGGGTAAATGTGAAGTGTATAAATGAAACATGCACACACATATATATAGTGAAAGTGTTAGGATCTTAGGTGGTTTAGACTCGGTGTGGAAGCGAGAACCTCGAAAAAATTGATTGGGCAATTATACGAACAACTAGCATGCATTCAAAAAACCCACAATAGCAAGCACAAAACAAAATCACAATGAGACACGAGATTTTACGTGGAAATCCAAAAGTAAAAAAACCACGGATGACGGGGATGGACAGAGACTTCACTACGAAAGATTAAAGTACATGGAATGAGCCAGAGATGGTTACAACGCACACCAGATTGAGGTTGAATGATTCTTCAACAACAAGATTCACAATCAAAACACAAAAGAGTTTGGTGGCTAACTAACCTCTCAATGGTGGCTCTCTTTCTCTCAAGCTTTCAATCCTTATATAGACTGGGTTTCAACAATCTTAGTATTTATAGTAGAGAGGTTAGGGTAGAGATAATGGGGTATAACATCCCCAAACTACCCCTCCGGAAAAACTATTCCGTCTGCAAATGGTTGACCGAACTAGGGACTGGTTGACCATCTCACAACATTTGTTTGACCGTTCGGGCAAACAGTCAAACTGCCTGAGCTTGAAACTTGTTCATTTGTCTTCCTGAAATATTCGGTCGACCGGTCTGAAGTCAACAATCGACCAGTGCACTTGAGTATCTACTCAGTTTTCTTCCTGATAATTCTGGTCGACCGGTAGGGAGACACCGGTCGACCGTACACTTAAGTCATTTCTGCTGAGAAACTCTAGTGGTCGACCGTTGGCCAAACGGTCGACCAAACTCTGGGGCAACTTCTCAGATTGGGCTAACGGTTGACCGCTGATTAGATTCCGGTTGACCGTTGCATTGCTTGGCTGTGCTCGAGAGGCAATTTTCCAACCGAAAGATATAGGTGTAAATACAACATTTGGAATGGACTTGATGCAAATAAATTCTACAATATAGTAAGTGCAAATAGAGAGACACGTCCAACTAAGATAATCATCTCTGGCTTAACTTCCACTCTCACTTTATAAACACTCCAACAACACACACTACTTCACACGCTTCACTACTACACACAAAGCTAGTTCAAGAAGATGGGGTTGATGAGTACTTTGTTCTCCTTCAAGACCATCAATGCCACTAAACGTTATGATCATGAAGTTCCACTAACTCCAACATTAACGGGGTGGGATCTTCCAAATGAGCACTCAACACCAAGGAAGTGATACACAACATTAATTCGTTCATCCGACCGCCTTTTATTTGACTCGGGCATCACAAGGTGCATAATACAACAACATAAGAGGAGTGATACCGGTAAACGAGCCGATCGAATACGAACAAACCATGCTGGAGTTAAAAGAGAGAACCACAGTGACGTTGGAATCTAAAGATCCTTACATGGAGTTTAGGGTTTCTACAGAGGAGGTTGTGAGTGGGCTTGGTTTGGAGGTGGTGAGGGATTGGGAGCCATTGCAATACCCATATATATTTGCTGAATTGGTGGTATCTTAGTGTTAATGGTGAGAACACACATGACATCATATTTGTTGCCTTCTTGGATTTTGTTTAATTTGGATCTCTCTTCAACTATTAACTTAACTTACCCTAAATAATGATATTTTGCACCAAAAGAATAGAAGAGAACCGTGATAATTATGAGTGACATTGGGGACATCTAGCATGTTAAACACGTTTTGGAAGAAGAAAAAAAATCCAGTGAAATATATAATCTTTGATAAAGACGTAAAAAAAAATTGAACTGTATGCCTTACAGCAAAAAAAATATCATTCGATTGACGCAGACAAGGAACATGATTATGGCTAGGGCAGAGCAAAACTTGGATCGGTCCGAGTTCGGTCCGGGAAGTTGTGATTTGGTCCGGTCCGGGTTTCGATCCGGAAGATTTTAAAATTTCGGTCCGGTCCGGATCGGTCTTTTTTTGTTTTTTTATTTAAAAAAATCGGTTTTTGACCAGATCGGACCGATTCGGTCCTGTCCGATCTGGTCTTCGGTCCGCAGGCATCCGATCCGGTCTTCAGTCCGGACCGGATGCTCACCCCTAATTCTGGCGATGTCGTGTCTCATGCTTATGCAATATCTTGAGTCCTTATCCAACAAACAAACATGTCTAAATTTGAACAATATTCTCTATTCAACATTAACTTTTCCAAACCTAACTAAGTAAAAGGTGGCACAACTAATTAAACTACCTAAATCTGACTAAATTTCAAGGTAATCTGCAGGTGGCGTATTGACGTTGCCAATCCAAATTAATATTCCAAGATATAAGAGAAAAAGGAAGCATATATATAGCTTCTAAAACACTTGGGTGTTTTATCCTTATCCACATTCCTTCTTTTAAATACAATGCGTTATTATAACTCCAATCGTTGTTCACTAAAAGATAGCATAATTTTATATATAAGCTACTTTAAGAAAACGAGATATAATCATGATTTCCAAATTAATAAATTACTTCGGTTAGGAGAATTAACAAATAAGACAAACTTTAATTCATATTTTTATTTGAGGGCGATTATATATAAAAACACACATTATGATTTCTGCTTAGGCTGGTTGAATCACAGGAAGAATAATATTGTCAATTTTATTATTCATCGTTTAGGAGTTTTTGTGTATTCAGAATTCGAAAGAAACTAAGGAAAAAGATACTCTCAAGAGGTTGTTTGTATACTCATGAGAACTTATTACAACTTTCCATTGGATATTCTCTTGTGTGTATAAAAAAAATTATTTTCTTTCTCAAAACACTTTATGTCTAACAAAAACGAAAACTGAGAGAAAGTTAGATATTATGCTTGCAATATAAGATTAAATTCCTTAACACAAACAAAGTCTTTGAAATAAACATTGACCATGAAAATGGATTTAAACTTAAAATTGGCGTTGTAGTAAGTTTTTGCGGTCTTGTGTAGTGTTTGTGTCTCCGTTTACTTCGTCTTCGTCTTCGTCTTCGTCTTCTCTCTTCTCATATTTTTATTCCCTTCCAACACTTAACCAAATCTTGGCCTGCAAGTAAGGGGTCTGATTCAGTTTCCGCTATAAAAAACACCTCTGCTTCTACTCTACTCTGGAGTTCCAAACACAACTCTTTTCCCCCATTTTTGCCTTCTCAACCAGATCAATCAAGACTCCACCTTTCGCGAATCCAATTGCTACCCATTTCCCCTTTTGAGGAGACAATCCGGAAAAATCCCAGGTTCGTGCTTATTCTCCTTTCTGTTTAAGTTTTGGTGGATTTTGCCCCTTTCTCTGCTGTATCCAGAAGGTGCGATCTTTGATGTGGGTTCTTGTTTTTTTCTTCCAGGGCGGACATGTTGGGGGAATTCGTCATCAAGATTCTAGTGTATGCATCTTTTTTTATGTTTGGTTTCAATGGTTTGTGTTTTTTTGGGATAAATGTTCGATTTTTTTATTTTTTTATTTTGATTGAGATGGTTGTGGAATTGGGAAATTGCAGGTTAGTGCTTGGGTATGTCTATCCTGCTCTCGAGTGTTTCAAAACCATTGAGAGGAACAGGACTGAGATCCATAATCTGCGCTTTTGGTGCCAATACTGGTATTGCTTTCGCTCTTCTATTTCTTTTCTCCCAATTAGAATTCTTATTCTCTTTTAATTGTTTTCATTTGCTTAAATTATGTTGACTAGTGACCTGAACATCTAGTTGTAAGGATAATGCCAGCTTTCTATTGTTGTCATGGTATCGTTAAATATCAACAAAATGATTTTGCCCTTTTTTGCTTGTTGGTTCTTTTGGTTTGATCAGAAAAGAGAGGATTTGTACTTTTAACCAATTCATGGTTATTGTTTTGTTTTGTTTGTTGGTTATACTGCATTCACATGAAAGAGGGTGTTCTTTGAAGATCTCTTCTAGGATAAAAGTATTGATAATTAGTTTACATAGAGTTATTAAATAACAAATAAAGTAGACCAGGTTCAGCTTCCATGTAAATACTTGTCCACCGTGAATTGTCGATTGTGCCTACCGTGATGAAAAACATGAACTTCCTGAAGTATGCATTGTTTTTGTAATTATTTACTCATGGCTAAACAGCAAGAAAAGATGAATGTGTTCAATTACGTGACATGTTCATGGGCAACCAGCCAGTGGTGTGGTGCTATATAATTTTGAATGGGATGGGTTGGAAATGAATTAGGTACAAAAGTTATAACATTTTATAATTAATGGGAAGGAATGTGATTTATTAATCTATAAAATTTCCAAAAGAGAATGTTTCAACTTCTTTTATTGTATTTGTACTAAAACCTTTTTGATTTGGTAGCTAGTGTAGCATTGAAGAAATAAAGAATCTAAGTTTGTTTTCTCCATTGCAGGGTCATACTCGCCATGCTTACAGCTGTTGAGAAGTTTGGTGATATATTCATTTCATGGTAATCACATTATACCCCCGAAAGGCTCTATCTGGCGTAATTGTTGTCAATTGCCATGTCGATCAGATTTACTTACATGCTTTTAAATGTTGATGTTGAAGGTTGCCGCTTTATGGGGAGGTCAAACTCGCTTTCATAGTCTACTTGTGGCACCCAAGAACAATGGTTAGTTTAGTCGAAGTCAAATATACTTGTGTACCATTTCAGATGTAATTATTGGTTGAATTCCAACAGTTTTAAGTCAAACAAACCTGTTTCATATGAATGCAGGGAACCGCTCATGTGTATGATACTTTACTGAGGCCATTCATGGCACAACATGAAACAGACATCGAGAGGAAATTGCAGATCATCATGAGCAAATCTATCGACTTGTTCTTGTTCTACATAAAACATTTCGCTGACAAAGGACAGTCCATGGCCTTCGAAATCCTCCAATATATCGTTAATAGGCCCCCGAGAGGTCCACTTCCTCCAAGAGGTCCACGACCTCCTCCAGCTCAGGTATACACTAATGTATTGTGTGTTACTATCTGTTCGTAGTGTTTACATCTCGATCTAAGTTTTTCCTCCTTCACTTAGAATATGGGAAGATCACCAGACAACAGGCATCCTGCTCCACCACCAGCACCGGCACAAGCACCCACTGCACCTCCATTACAGCCTACACGGCCACCACAGGCCACACCACCGTCCCACCCTTCACCACCACCGCCATATCGACAGGTGGAACCTGCAGGAAGAACACCACTTTACCCAACTGTCGACCAAGACGATGACACAGACTTCCAGGTCAACAGAGTAGAGGAAGCTCTCCGTGCTGCCGGTGTAAATCTAAGACGACTAAGGCAACCACCACAATGATGTGAACTTGCCCTTCGCATCTCGCTTATACTCGCACTACGACCGACAATTTGTTGGTATTTTGAATTCCATACTTTTTGGTGGAGTGATTCCAAGCTTAAGATTAGACCAGCACATGATACTGGTCTCATATTTTCACCTGTACAGTCATGTATTTAACCATTTATTTCACAACCTGAAGTATACATTCAAACTTTTGTTTTGTTATTCTATAATTTCTATTTTTGTAAACTAGAGGTTGCAGCTGACATTTTCAATGACCAGATTTGGTGGTCTGTTCCTGTATGTGTTGTTGTTAGAGTGAGAGATATTTGATGTATCTTTGGTTTAGGATTAAAACTTAAGTACTTAACAACTGAGATGAATCTTATTTTTAACAATGATGCGTTATTATGGCTGGCAGAAATAAGGAAAACTTTCAGAGATATTTTAGAAGTTATATCAAAACTTTCTTCCCCCTTCCGTCGTTTGTTACTTGTCTATGTGTCTTCCACGACTCACAATCTACTCCCACACATGACACATCGAACAACTTTTTTATAGAAAACTAGTAAATAAATTAATACAAAATATTTATCTTATCTTACTTCCTTCCTTCCTTCAGCCATTCTTGTCCACCAATGGCCTTGGCAGCAGCAGCTTCAAGATTTCTTCCCTCTACCCCTCTCCTTCGTCCCTGCCAAACCCTACCTTCTTCTCGCTCTCTGAGAATCCGCGCAATCCAAGAAACCAAAGAGAAGAAGACTTCCACCACACCTTCATCTTCCAATTTATCCTCTGCTGAAGAAACCACAGAAAAGTATGGCCTCGAGTTCGGCCTCTGGAAGGTATAAAGATTCAATCTTTTTTGGTTTTTCTCTATTTGGATCTCCTTCAGATTAACTCAATTTTGTGTGTTTTGATGTAAAGAACCAATCTTTGATTGGATTTGGATATGTATTTCTAGATTCCATGTGTTTTTGCCTCCACTTTTTCTTGTTCTGTTTCTACTCCCAATTGGATTGGGTACCCTTCAAATCAACCGATTACATGTAAAAATGCAACAACAAAAAAAAAATTGGTTTTTATTAATTTGGGTGTCCTCCAAATCATTCAACAAAGAACAGATATTTAGCTCCAACAAAGGAGAGGGCAAAGGAAAGGAGAAGTCGAAAACAGAAGAAGCAAAAGAGCTTCTGGCCAAATATGGAGGCGCATATCTGGCAACATCCATAACTCTCTCTTTGATATCCTTCACACTTTGTTATCTCCTAATCAACGCCGGCGTCGACGTCCCATCTCTCCTACTGAAGGTGATAGATAACTAGCTAATTCTTAAGCTTTTTTGTTCCAAATTAAGGTTGCATTTTTATATATGTTTATGATTGTTTGTAGGTTGGTATTAGTGTGGACGAGAATGGTGGAAAAGTGGGAACTTTGGCGCTTGCTTATGCTGCCCACAAGGCGGCATCTCCGATAAGATTTCCCCCGACGGTTGCTCTTACTCCGGTTGTTGCCAGTTGGATTGGGAAGAAGCAATCCGAGGAAAATTAAGAATGGTGATTGGCAAATTAATGATCGAAAACTAGTACAACTTTGTGTATGTATGTATATGTAATTAATTTGTTGCTATTTGATGTAATTTATAGGCAGATTAAAAACCAGAGCAGAGTGATTAATGCGGATATCAATTAAGGAAACCACCCGTGCATGCATGTCAGTTATGTGGTATAATTAATTTGTTGTTGTCACAATATTTGTGCTGTGCACTTATATATACATTGCGTCTAGGTTTGTTGTCGGGGAAACAAACATTTGTATATGTTTGATGAAGATCTTAATTGGAAAATAACGTACGTAATGCAGAATAAGATGCATGTTTATGTGAAAATAACGTTGTACGTACGTAGCGAATGTGAAATATATAACTAAGATGTTGCAGTGAGAAATTTGAGAAGCAGAAATAACAGCCAATACAGGCAATCGTTCAACCTATTACAAACCACTGATATATGAAGTACGGCCTACAGTTTGGGCTGTGGAAGGTGTACATATTCATTCTTTTTCGTCTTTTCTTGATTTGTTTCTCCTTCACATTAACTCAATTCTATGTTCTTGAGTGATGTGAAGATCCAACCGTTTTTGGTTTTTCCTGTTATTATCCCAATTGGGTACCTTTGACTTGAGGTAAAGATCCATTCTTTTTTGGTTTTCATTGATCCAATTGGGTCTCCGTCTCCTCCAAAGAACAGATTTTTAGCTCTGAAGAAAACAAGTCCAAAACAGAGCAAGCAAAACAGCTTCCCACCAAGTATGAAGTACGTAGAAGGATCGATCGATAAGTCTGTTGATTGGTGGATAATTAATTATATATGCATACGTTTGCAGATGTTTTTGAATTGAAGGGAAAAAATAGAGAACAAAAGAAAGACTTACACATGATTTTTATTGATCTAGAGAATACTTATGATAGAGTTCCAACAAGTGTTATGTGGTGGTCCCTAAAGAAGAAAAACATATCAACAAAATATGTCAACTCGATTAAAGATATGCACGAGAGAGGAGACTAGCATTAGAGTATGCGATAATGAGACTAATGTCTTCTCAATTAGGATTGGACTTCATTAGAGATTAGATTGTTATAAAAGTTGCGATGTTGTTTGAATCAGAGTGTTGGACTACGAAAAGACAATATGTGCAAAAGATAAGTGTGACTGAAATGAGGATGTTGCGGTAGATTTGTGGACATACGTAGATGGATCAAATTAGAAATGAATAAAAGATGTTAATGACAAGAAAAATAAGCTGAAATTGTAATGCAGACGTACGTGTGTGTGTGTAAAAAAGTTTATCATTAATTAATAAGTAACACGACGAGTCAGGTCTGATAGATCAATGGAGCAGTTTTTGTGAAATCCTCCTCCCGGCAACACTTAGGTGGCCGTTCATTCCTGGCTAAAGCCGACAGAGAATCCGTCACACTTGGCCAACAAATGATAATTATCCCACAAGTAGACGTCAACCGATAGGCCAAAGTTTGCAACTAAAAAGGAAAACAAAATCCAAATTAGTTTAACCAAAGCATGAATGGATATAATTAACTTCAACCAAACACTCAAAACACAAAATATATCACATATCAATCGAAGAAATTATAGCGAACTAATTGTATATCGAAACACAAACTCCATATATTTGTTTGATATATGACTACACCCAAATCAATTGATTATAAAAAAACGTTGGAAAAACAAAAGACTACTGATTCCAATACTCAGACAATGAATCCGGCCGTTGCAATTAATTCATCATGGACGAACTAACACTTTGTTTGTGACCGTCGTGAGGACCAGGGTCCCGACCGCCACGGCCCAGGTGGGCCCCATCTCAAAGGGGAGCATGGTGATGATGGTCCCCTCACATTCGATGCAAGCATTGGGTCGGAGGAAGGAGTTGCTACTGGTAGGGTTTGTGAGTTGGAGGGTTATATTGAAGTAGGTGAGTCAGCCGACAGTGACGATGACGATGACGATGACTAGTTGATGGGCTCTTTGTGATGTTGTTGTTGTTTACCTTGAATAATTGTTTAAAGTATACGTGCAGAAAAACAGACAATCGGTCGACCGGTTGGAGTGATTCGGTCGACCGGATGTGTGTTAGTTTACCCAGCAAAAGTGTCTGTCATTTTTCGGTCGACCGGAATCTTGGATTCGGTCGACCGGGAACACATCTGGAGCTGGGCAAAAAGTTACTGTTGTTTTTCGGTCGACCGGAACCTTGGAATCGGTCGACCGGAAACGTTCGAGGAGCTGGGAGAAAAGTGCATGTTGAATTTCGGTCGACCGGAACGTAAGTGTACGGTCGACCGATTATGCACTCGCGCAAGCCAGAAAAGTTACTGTCGTTTTTCGGTCGAACGAGACTCCAATTTCGGTCGACCGTTGGAATACAGTTATTTGATCGGTCGACCGATGCACCCGATCGGTCGACCGTTTGGACCCAGTTCTGCCCACGTTTTGCACATTACTCCACCCAATTTTGGTGCAACTTATACTTGTTTTGGCCTCATATATAAAGGCAATTTCGTCCCTTTTGTATTATCAGTTAATTCTATTGTCCACCTTTATGTTCTTGAGAGAAAAGAGAGAGAGAGCATCCTTGTGATTCGGTAGGAGAGATTTTGAGCCGGGTTCTTCGTCGGTTCGTTCGCGTCTCCTGTAAGCATCTCTTGTAATACTTTTCTCTATAGTGGATTTGAGTTGAGTCGTCTGTGGTTTTTCCCGCATTGGGTTTCCACGTTAAATCTTGCGTGTTTGTGTGGTTTGAATCTTGGATTTGCGTTTTGTTCTCGAGTTTAGCCAATTGGATTCGTGTTTTTTGTTCCGCTGCGTATTTGGGATTGGTTTTAATTCCTAACAACTGGTATCAGAGCATTTGGGTCCGAATTTGGGGATTATTTCTTCAACTTTTGTCAAATACTTATGGCGAATAATTGGAAAATTGAGAAGTTAAGCCGAGATGTTAATTTCGGCTTGTGACAAGTCAAGATGCACGCAATTCTGGTGCAGCAAGAGGTGGAGGACGTTCTTGAGGGCATGGATAAGTTGCCAAAATAAATGTCTGATCAAGATAGGCAGAAGCTTGATCGAAAGGCGATGTCAACCATCAAGTTGTCATTGTCCGACGAAGTTCTGAGAGAAGTGTTGAAGGAGAAGACGACTGCAAGTATGTGGAAGAAATTAGAAGAGGTCTACATGAAGAAGTCACTTGCTAGCCGGATTATCTTGAAGAAGAAGTTGTTCCTATTCAAGATGAAATCGGGTATCTCCCTTCAGCAACACTTGGATGATTTCAATGCAATCATCATGGACTTGGAGAAGGTTGAAGCAAGGTTTTCTGATGAGGATCAGGCGATCCTTTTACTTTGCTCGTTGAGTTCTTCATATGATCACTTCGTGGAGACGATGATGTACAGCAGGATCGACATCTCTCTTGCGGATGTCAAAAACGCACTCTCCTCCAAATCTGATATGGAGAAGAGGTCTGATGGTTCTGATTCGAGCAAAAGTGAGGCACTTGTTGCTCGTGGTAAGGGGAAAGAGAGGAGTTTCTCAAAGAACACCTCTAAGACCAAGTCGAAGGACAAAGATATTATTTGTCATTACTGCAAGAAGAAGGGTCACAAGATATCAGAATGTTTTAAGCTACAGAACAGAGAGAAGCAAAGGGGTTCTAGTAGCGGTGATCAGTCAGGTTCGAATGTCGCGGAGTCCGATTCTGATTTTGTGTTGGCAGCTACAGGTTCTTCTGAAGCTTCCAACGGTTGGGTGATTGACACGGGCAGTACATTCCACTTAACTCCGAATAAACACTGGTTTTCATCTTATGAAACAATGTCAGGTGGAATGGTTGTGATGGGCAATGGTGACAGGTACGAGGTTGCAGGAATTGGTTCTGTCAGATTGAGGACCCATGATGGCCTAGTCAAGATTCTATCGGATGTGCGACATGTTCTGAAGGCGAGCAAGAATCTGATTTCAGTAGGTAGCTTGACTGCAAAGGGCTACAAATTCAGTGGTGAGGATGACTGCATATCCATCACCAAAGGATCACTTATTCTGATGAAAGGGAAGAAGCTTGGCCCGGTAAGCTTTATATGCTTAAAGGAGAAACTGTTGTGGGTGACGCAGCTGTAGCGTCATCGTTGTCTGGTGAGGAGAATGCCCAACTTTGGCATATGAGGTTGGGGCACATGAGCGAGAAAGGCATGGCGGTGTTGAACAAACGTGGTTTGTTTGGAAGTCAGAAAATCGACAGTCTGGACTTCTGTGAATTTTGTGTTTTTGGGAAGCAGAAGAGGGTTAGCTTCTCAGCAGCTAAGCACACCACCAAGGCTACTTTAGATTATGTCCACTCTGATTTATGGGGACCTTCTCAGGTTCCATCAAAAGGTGGAGCTCGCTACATGCTCACATTTATTGATGATTTCTCCAGGAAGACTTGGGTTTATATTCTGAAACAGAAGAGCGATGTGTTTCAGAATTTTCAGCACTGGAAGGTTATGATTGAGAATCAAACAGGAAAGAAAATTAAGGTTCTAAGGACGGATAATGGTTTGGAGTTTTGTTCCTCAGAATTTAACGATTTCTGCAAGGATGAAGGAATCGTGAGACACCGAACCGTACGTCACACACCACAACAGAACGGAGTAGCGGAACGTCTGAATCGAACTCTCTTTGAGAGAGCTAGATGTATGCTTCTGAATGCTGACTTGACTAAGGATTTTTGGGCAGAAGCAGTGTGTACCGCTTGTTATTTAGTGAACTGTTCGCCTCACACCGTTTTGGATATGAGAACACCGGAAGAAGTTTGGACAGGTGGAACTTTAGATTTGTCCAAGTTGAGAGTCTTCGGTTGTCCAGTGTACGCACATGTAGATCAAGGAAAGTTGAATGCTCGGTCGTTGAAGTGTATATTCCTTGGCTACGATTTGGGTGTGAAGGGTTATCGTTTCTGGTGCAAAGAATCTCAGAAGCTCATGGTTGAAAGAAATGTTGTCTTTAATGAGCTTGCTATGCTACCTTCCAGGAAAGACACTGTTATTTCTACTCCCGTATCAAGTGGGACTCCAGTTCAGGTGGAGCCACCGGTAGTGACTGCTGATGAGGATACCGGTGTGACACAAGGAGAGTTCGAAATCTGAGGAAGATGAAGAGTATTTGTTGGCAAGTGACAGAGAGAGGCGGCTGACCAAGAAACCCCGTAGATACGCCGAATCAGTCCTTGCATATGCTCTTAGTGCAGCTGAAGATATTGGTACCTCTGGTGAGCCGAGCAAGTATTCAGAGGCAATTTCGGCACCCGATATAGCTGCTTGGGTGGGTGCAATGAATGAAGAGATGAAGTCTCTTCATAAGAACCAAACTTGGAAGTTGGTAGAACTTCCAAAAGGAAAAAAAGGTCGATAGCTGCAAATGAGTTTTCAAGAAGAAAATCGAGGGTCTCTCAGATGTGAGGTACAAAGCTCGATTGGTTGCTCGTGGTTTTAGTCAGGTGGAGGGTGTGGATTATAGCGATATTTTCTCACCCGTTGTGAAGCATACTTCTATTCGTGTTTTGTTGAGTTTGGTTGCAATTCATGATTTAGAGTTAGAGCAACTAGATATGAAGACCGCTTTCCTACATGGAGAATTAGAGGAGCAAATTTACATGTCCCAGCCGGAGGGCTTTGTGGTCGAGGGTAAGGAGAATCAGTTCTGTTTGCTGAAGAAGTCTCTTTATGGGTTAAAGCAGTCGCCTCGACAATGGTATAAAAGATTTAATTCTTTTATGGTTGGACATGGTTACAGCAAGTCCCAGTATGACTGCTGCGTTTACCGAAAGGTATTTTCAGATGGCTCTCTCGTTTTGTTATTACTCTATGTAGATGATATGTTGATAGCAGCTAAGGACAAGTCTAAAATTTCTGAGCTTAAGGAGTTGTTGAAGGCTGAGTTTGAGATGAAAGATCTTGGATCAGCAAAGAGGATTCTAGGTATGGAGATACGTCGCGATCGTACATGCAAGAGTTTGTTTCTCTCCCAGCAGCAATATATTGAGAAAGTCTTGCATCGTTTTGGCATGGAGAATTCCAAGTCTGAAAGAATTCCTCTCGCAGCGCATTTTAAGCTCTCGGTAGACTTGTGTCCCAATGAGGAGGAGGACAAGGCATACATGTCACGTGTGCCTTATACTAGTGCAGTTGGCAGTTTGATGTATGCTATGATATGCACTTGTCCAGATATAGCTCAGGCGGTCAGTGTGGTGAGCCGCTATATGTCGAATCCAGGAAAGGAGCATTGGTCAGCTGTGAAGTGGATTCTCCGGTATCTAAAAGGTACAACTAAGCTATCTCTGAAATTCGGTCGATCTGCGTATTCATTAATGGGGTTTGTTGATGCCGACTACGCGGGAGACCGCGATAGACGAAGATCTATGACTGGTTATGTGTTTACTGTTGGGAGCACCGCTATTAGCTGGAAAGCGACGTTGCAACACACTGTTGCTTTGTCTACAACGGAGGCAGAGTATATGGCAGCGACCGAGGGTATCAAGGAAGCTCTTTGGCTGAAGGGTTTATTTGGAGAGCTTATTCCAGGTCAGAATACAGTGGTTGTTTATTGTGATAGTCAGAGTGCCATTCATCTGACGAAGGATCAGATGTACCACGAAAGGACGAAGCATATCGACGTCCGTTATCACTTCATTCGGGAAGTTGTTGCTGAAGGAGGTGTGGTGGTGAAGAAGGTGGGCACTGAAGATAATCCGACTGATATGTTGACGAAGCCAGTTATTTCGACTAAGTTCATGGTATGCGTGAACTTGGTTGGTTTGAGTTCCGAGTAGGTGGAGCTAAGACGACGACACAATGAGGAAGGAAGTGTTTCCTTCAAAGAGTTACAGGGGTTATTCAAGGTAAAGGTGGAGATTGTTGTTGTTTACCTTGAATAATTGTTTAAAGTATACGTGCAGAAAAACAGACAATCGGTCGACCGGTTGGAGTGATTCGGTCGACCGGATGTGTGTTAGTTTACCCAGCAAAAGTGTCTGTCGTTTTTCGGTCGACCGGGAACACATCTGGAGCTGGGCAAAAAGTTACTGTTGTTTTTCGGTCGACCGGAACCTTGGAATCGGTCGACCGGAAACGTTCGAGGAGCTGGGAGAAAAGTGCATGTTGAATTTCGGTCGACCGGAACGTAAGTGTACGGTCGACCGATTATGCACTCGCGCAAGCCAGAAAAGTTACTGTCGTTTTTCGGTCGAAGGAGACTCCAATTTCGGTCGACCGTTGGAATACAGTTATTTGATCGGTCGACCGATGCACCCGATCGGTCGACCGTTTGGACCCAGTTCTGCCCACGTTTTGCACATTACTCCACCCGATTTTGGTGCAACTTATACTTGTTTTGGCCTCATATATAAAGGCAATTTCGTCCTTTTTGTATTATCAGTTAATTCTATTGTCCACCTTTATGTTCTTGAGAGAAAAGAGAGAGAGAGCATCCTTGTGATTCGGTAGGAGAGATTTTGAGCCGGGTTCTTCGTCGGTTCGTTCGCGTCTCCTGTAAGCATCTCTTGTAATACTTTTCTCTATAGTGGATTTGAGTTGAGTCGTCCGTGGTTTTTCCCGCATTGGGTTTCCACGTTAAATCTTGCGTGTTTGTGTGGTTTGAATCTTGGATTTGCGTTTTGTTCTCGAGTTTAGCCAATTGGATTCGTGTTTTTTGTTCCGCTGCGTATTTGGGATTGGTTTTAATTCCTAACAGATGTAGTAGGACGGACCTGAGAATAACACAACGAGAAGTAGCATTATAATGACTACATTAAGGGCAGCTCCATCCCTCTCTTGTTCTTTTGTATTTGTCTTATTCGTCATATTAGTTGTGGGTCGATTTCTAATCTTAGATTAATGTACGTTTACAAATATACGTTGCAATACACGTACCATATATATAATAATATAATATAACCGATTAAGTTTGAGGGATGGAATTGTTGATACGGTTGAATCAGTTTTGGGCATAAGCATCGGATGGGGTTTTAAGCGGAAGGAAGTGTATAATTAACTTTAGTTTCGTGGGTTCTCCTACTTTTACAGGAAAAGTAACGAAAACACACTCTTGTAATGAATGTACAAGTAAAACATTCTCATGTGGTGCCTAAAATACATCCTTGCCTGAGGTTCCCTAATTCACTGTACCAAATTCGTCCACAACAGATCAATTATGGTACCTTGATCAAGCAATGCATGCATAACACCCACCACAACATTGACAACAATGAGGTACCAATTGCTGTCCAGAAAACACTAAATGTTGGATTCTTACTCAATTCTACAGGACATAAATAAAAGTAGATCTACCACATTTGTTCCTCGACGCTAACTTCGCGAGTTGGTTTTAGAAGAGATTGAGATTTCATTATTCCACACAATTTGACAAAAAATTCTTTACGAATTCGGCACCCATCATAACATACTTGCAAGTGGCCGGCTAACAAGTCTAAGGTTTTCTGATTGCCGGACCATCCAGCGGTGTGGACCGGAGACCTTAAAAGTGAAATTGAAATGTATTGTTCCACACATGCTACCATACTTAAGACGAACATGTCATCCTCTTCATCAATTTCCAAAACGTGTCTAACGTAGTCTATGTCCATTGATGTACCACATAAACGAAAGCAACTGTGTTTCATATCATGAGTAATTGTTCACACCCGCGATCCGTGAAAATTTATTTTTTTAAAAAAATTGAAAAAAATCCATGGATCGCGGGTGTGAACCGCGATCCGTGGAAAAATAATAATAATAATTCCACGGATCGCGGTTCAGACCAGCGATCCGTAAAAAAAATGGAAAGGGAACGGATCGCGGTTCACACGCGCGATCCAAGTACATTTCGAAAAAAAAATCCTAAATTTCGTATTTCGATTTTTTTTTATTATTTAAAAAAATTACGGGATGAGTGAAGATTTTTTAAAGTTGGACGTGGCTGGAATTAATCCAATGTGGGAGGGTGAATTAGTCATGTAATTGATGGCAGAACATGTAATTACCTTTTCTAGTGTGGGAAGAGGTAATTAATTACCTCCCATGGCAGAACATGTAATCCAACGTGGGAAAAAAGAAAATTAATTTTACTTGAGAGACCTGTGGTTAAGTTTGGTGGTTGCATTTTTAGACGATCAAGTTGATATATTAATGATCAACTCAGTTTTAGAAGTTAGAAAGATGTCACTTAATTACTTCCATCTCAATCAATTAAGTTCGGTGGTGGCTTTATTGAAAAGTATTTTGAGTCCACATGCGCACGTTGAATTTCAGTTCCTAATTACTGTTATATACAACTAACACAACAGCTAACTATTTGACTTCTTGACTCCTCCATTCATTCATTTTTTATTTTTTTTGTGTGCGTCGGTGACCCCCTAGCTAGAATTACGATTCCCCTAGTTTTTCTTTTTCTTTTTCTTTCTCGAAAAAAATATAGATCGCATTAACAAAAAAGGCAAATCTTATGGTATATCTTTCTTTACTTTTGCCTAAGTTCGAAATTTTAAATTACAACTAATGCATTTTAATTGACAAGTCTTCAGTCTAAATATAATCTTGAAATAGCGAGTATATATATATATATATATGATGTTGTAATTTGAAAAGTTTGTGCAGAAAAAGTAGTGCAAGAAAAGCGTTATAATAACCTTTTGGAGTCTAGAAGAAGCGAAAGAAAGGAAAAAAAGTACGAAAAAAGATGATAATTTACATCAGTCGATCTTTGGTTGATGATAAAATTAACTGAAAATATAAAAATATCTTTGATAATTAATGTGATAAAGTTGGGTCAAACATCAACTTTGCACTTGGAGACCTGCTGGAATTTTATGGTCGGGGCGGTTTGTGAGTCGTCTCCGGCGCCGGTGGGGCCATAGAAGCCAAGGATGGCCGGGCAGTCAACGTTGATGTGGTATCCGCCGGACTTCCAGTTGCCGACCTTCCACCTCACCCTACCGTCCAATCTTATGTGGAGAAGGAGAATTCCTCTCCCTTCGTCGTTCCCAAGCGAAGTGGCCAAATAGGGTGCAATCGGGACCTCTACACCGTATAAGAACGGCGACCAAACCGATATGTCTTTGGTTCGTTGGTACGACGGCGGTAGAGCAACCGGAAGGGTTATTTGTTGGTATTTGTAGGCCGCGTACACATCCATCCTATCATAGTAGATCCCTACCCGGTTGTTTGGATTACGCGAAAAAATACTCACCTGCCAACCAACCAACCAACCCATCATATATATATATAATTGGAGATGCATATATGGAAGATATGTATATTATTAGCTTAATAATTACCTGAAGAGTTGAGGTGAGAAGAGAGGGAGAGGAGGAGAGGTTGAATTTCAAGACGGTGGCGTCGTGGAGGGAAAAGGTGGGCTTTGTTGGTCGGAGGACGAGGAAGACTATCAAAACGATAAGCGCAACAATTGCTATGAATGCACCTACACATAATAAAACCGACCGGAGCTCCTTGTGCCATGTTGGGCCATGGTTGCCGCAATCTTTGCCTCCTCCCATGCTGGTTCACCACAAATATTCGACTACCGACTAGCTAGCTAGCTAGTCGTGCCGGCCACCGACGACAATAGAGCATGCAAGAGGAGATGATCGAGCTAGATTATGAGATGTGTAAGTGAAAGGAATATATCATGAAGCTTGTGAGGCAATTGGGAAAAAGTGTATGTGATTTTTTAAGAGTATGGGATGGTGTGTTGACTCGCGGAGAAATGAGGGTTAAATGGTATCTTGGATTATTAATTAGGGTTTGAAAGGTTAGGGTTATTGGTGTACATGGAGTTTAGTTTATTAGTTAAATTTATTAGTTGGTGGCCAAACTTAATTAACTAGGATTGGTGATGGTGTGGAGGAACATCACACCTCCATTATTGTTATTTTTTGGCATGGAATTTGCTTTTTTTCATTGTGAATATGAGTTGTATGTTGACTTTCTTCTTTGGCAACACCCAACTAACCATAAGGAAGTTTCTTTTGATTCATTGGAAGACAACCTTTGTCACACTTCAATTCCTCTCTACCCATGTGCCTATAAACTATGCTAGTTACCAAGATATTATTGATTCAGATGGGAGTTTAATTATAATGTTTTAATTTATGATTTTGAGGGATTATGCATGTGATTGTGGGGGGGTTGACCTAAACCTAAACCTAAACCTAAATTAAGGACGTTAATCTAGATGAAAAGGTTAAAATATGAAGCAAATCCCAATGCTATAAGCTCATGAATAATAAACTCCACCAGTGTGATGATGATCCCAACCATGTTCCTTTTATTGATATTTCTTTGGGAATCTTTTGTGAATGACACGCTTCGTCACCACCAACTTATTGCTTCCACTTCGTTCCCAAGTCACCATCACCATCCTTAAAATACACTACAACTTCGAAGGAATAATCCTTAATTAACTGCCCCGGGCCTTTAATTCAATGGTTATGTTATACTTATAGTTGAAAGAAATAATAACACTTTCATCATTTCTGTGTAAAAGCAATTAATACCACGAATATTTGATTGCTTTTAGGGTGTTTTTGCTTTAGATTAATTAGAATTAAAAGAATTATAATTTTTTGCACAAAGAAACTAATTAATATGATAGAATATCTAAACCATATAATAGTGTGAGATAAAGGGAACGACGTTGGGCTCATCACCTTTGGGTGTACGTACGATCGAGTATTGATTCTTGAAGAATAAATTAAAGAAATAATTCTATATGCGTTTGTGATTGAAAAGAACGAATATCGTTGGCCTACAAAAGATGTGCCACTGTTTATTTTGTTTAAGAATAAGATAAAGTGCCGAATGATGAATCCATAAGTTTTCTCCATGTCTATATTTTATAGATAATAAAAACATTTTCTTTATGCTATGTATCTATGCACCTTAAACCAGCATAAAAATTCCCCTCTAATAAGCCCATCTATTATACTTTTACGTGTTTTTCTCTATAAGGGGGGTTTTTCGTTACCATTTTCTGAAGTCAACAGAATAATTAAAGAGGAAGTTCGTGACCTAAAATACGTAAGGATTATCCGGACGACTAATCCTAATTAAAGTAGTTGCAAGTGCATTTATAATTATAACAGAGGTGAGGTTTATTAGACTCTGGGCGGCCTGTGGCTGTGGATAATAGACATGCATCCAAACAAGAGCCGACACCATAAAATTCATAATGCTAACCAACAACCCATTATGTTTTTTTGTTGTGTTTCCGAATTGCTGCTCTCACCACGTACAGTCTGAAACAGCTGCACTCTATTTTGTGTTCTGTAAAATTATTTTCTTCTGTTTATTATTCACCTCATACATAACTCAAAGGTTGAATTAAATTAATCTTCTAACTCAATTTTCATGCACTTTACAAATGAATATGATTTATAGAATCATTTTAACACGTCCTTTAGGATGCTCCAGAAACATGATTTTTTTAGTGTACTGCTGACATGAAGCTATTTATTAGTTATTTTTAATTTACTTCTAGATTTATGACGTAACAATCTAGGCATCCATTTGTTTTGAAACATGACGTGAACCAATAAATCCTGTTTGTGGAATAAATGTGATAAATACAACTGTCATTCCCTTCCCTTCCCTTCCCTACTTAAATGTGACACGAAATTTACACAAAGTTGACGAAAACACCCTTTCACACATAACAGAAGTCAAGTTACTTAACAAAATCTTCAGCCACAACAAAATACAAACAAACAAACAAACAAGTATTTTGTTCTGAAACATCCATCAGTTTGACAGTTTCCATCCTATCTGTTTTTTTTTTTTTTGGTCTCAATTTCCCTCCTCCAACTCCGTCCACGCCTCCCTCTCTATTCTATTAGTATTAGTATTCCCTTCTATTCTTCGTGGACTCCACAAACCCAAACCTCTTCTTCTTCTTCTGCAATCTTCTCTTCTCTTCCATGGAGGTGGTAGAGAAGAAGAGCACAGTGGTGGTTGTCGGAGGCGGCGTCGCCGGCGCCCTCCTCGCCAAATCTCTCCAGTTCTACGCCGACCTTGTCCTCATTGACCCGTACGTTTTCTCTTTCCGAATTCCAACTTTTTTGGTTAAAAAAAGATTCAATCTTTATGGGGCTTATTAATTTGGTTTTAAAAAAAATTCCACCTTTATCGATGTTTCGTTTGTGGGGGGGAACCCCTAAAGATTCGAATTAAGTTGACTTTGATGGATTAAAGAAAGATGATGATGGTGATGATCAGGAAGGAATATTTTGAGATCCCATGGGCGGAAATGAGAGCGAAGGTGGAACCGTCGTTCGCGGAGAGATCGATTGTGAATCACAGAGAGTACCTGATCAATGCCAGGATTGTAACTTCGTCCGCCATCGATGTTACCCCAAACGAAGTTCTCACAGAGGATGGCACTTTGATTCCCTACAATTATCTCGTTATAGCCACTGGTCATCCTAATAATAATTCCCTCCCCAAAAACAAAACCGACAGGATTCAACAATTACTCCAAGGTTAACTAACTAACTAACTAACTAACTACTATTCTTAATTTCTCGTCTTTAATTAATAAATAGCCCGGACAATTCCAATAAAAAAAACTGCAGAGAACCAGAAGATAATTGCCTCGAATTCGGTTTTGATTGTTGGAGGTGGGCCATCGGGCGTTGAACTTGCCGGAGAAATCGCCACAGATTTTCCGACGAAAAAGGTGACCATAGTACACAAAGGTCCACGACTAGTGGAATTCATAGGAACCAAAGCCTCAACCAAGTCACTCGATTGGCTTTCCAAGAAGAATGTGGATGTGCTCTTGGATCAGTCGATTGACGACGTCGATACCACATCATCCTACCAACAACAGACATCATTTCAAACATCAACCGGAAGGACTGTGTCAGCTGACAGTTATTTCAGTTGCGTAGGGAAGCCTCTTGGTTCGTCGTGGCTCAAGTCGTCATCTTTCTTGAAGGACAGCTTGGATGGCAACGGACGAGTGATGGTTGATGAATATCTGCGTGTCAGAGGCAAACATAACATTTTCGCCATTGGGGACATCACTGACATTAAAGTGAGTAATAACCAACAATCATATATGTATATTTATATAGATATATTAGTTTAGATTAGATTAGAAGATGAAACAGTGGCTTTGTATGTACATGAACTTGGTGGTTTTGCAGGAAATCAAACAAGGGTTCCTCGCACAGAAGCATGCGAAAATCGCATTGAAGAACTTGCAGGCAATTATGGTGAAGGGTAATGACATCGACACAAAGGAGCTGTGGTCTTACCAACCTGGAACATCCATAGCAATTCTCTCTCTGGGGAGAAAAGAAGGTGTACTCCAACTCCCATTTACCACTATTGGTGGATATATCCCTGGCTACATCAAATCCCGTGATCTTTTCGTCGGCAGAACAAGAAAGAAAATGGGATTGAACCCTCAAGTATAGTGAAAAAGTACACGATACTTCTCAGAAAAGAAAGAGATCGAGACTTGTTTATGGGAGTGCTCGTTATTATAAGGAGTGTTTTTGTTTCTGTTTGAGATTTTTCTGTGTCTTTTTTTGGGGGGTTCATATTGTATTAATGGTAAGATTGTAAAAGTTATGTTATTGCGGACATGCGAGAATCTGAATGATGTGCAGAAAAGAGTTGATTCTTGTTGGAATTGGCCCTCCCAACAATTCTTTCCTTCCATTTATTTGTATGAACAAAATTTACAGTACCAAGAGAAAAATTACCTTTTGTATCATTCAGAGCTTCTGAAAATTCACTCTGTACATCAGATGAAATGAAATGTGGAAACCGTCAGGCGGACATCCACTTATCGTCGCTCAACGATGCCAACACATTAACAGCGTGTGACATGTTGGGACGCCAATTGGGCTCTCTGGTTGAGCAACAACCAATATGCTCTCAATGTACTCGTAAACCAGAAGTCTTTCGTTGCCTTCTGCAGAATACCCCAAACCTTCGACAGAACTGAAATCTCCGACGAGAACTCATCCATAACCGTGCCGCGAACAACCGAAGCTTCCATTCGCTTCACCGCCAATTTCGTTCCATCAGCAAGCTCTCCCTTGTAAACAACACCAAATCCACCCCTCCCGACCTCATTCTCCGGTGCGAAATTCCCGGTTACTTCCCGCAGAACCTGACCCGATATGCTCATTCCTATTGAATCGGTGTAGCTCGTGTCACAGGATGATGATGATGATGATGATGATGATGATATGCTTAAATTTACATCGCTTGCTGCCGAAACTTTGCTGTTTTTTTTCTCAATTACATCTTTGGGATGAACAAGAACTGAACTTTGATTCCGAAGACTGGCCTGATTTTTTTTCCGACTCCACCACCACCAATACACAAGTAAACTCACCAACATAAACACCAGAATTGCAACAGCTGCAGCAATGGAGGAAGCAACCGCTATTTTCTTTAAACGGAGTTTGTTCCCATTCGAATTACTCCCACCCGACCCATCATCCATCGGTGACCTCGAGGAATTCTTCGACCCTCCTGATTTCGGTTTGTAGGCAACGTCCAGAAGTGGGTTGTCGTCTGCAAGAACGGTCACCGATGCATTGAATTTCGGAAGAGGCGGCGAGAGGTTGTTGTCGGTGAGATTGATTATCTTCAGAGACATCAACTGGGTTAAATTTTGCGGGACTTGTCCCACCAAATGGTTCCCACCAAGACGAATGTCAACGAGAGAGTCAAGCTTGCCGAGCGATGGACTTATGGTACCGGTTAGGTTCTGGTTTTGCAGGTTTACAACGTTCACGGTGCCGTTCAGGCACGTAATTCCCAACCACAGACCGACACAAGTATCGTTCATCGTCCAAGAGGCGGCTAAATTCGCAGGGAATCCGACACCCGCGAGAAAATCCAGCAGCGTCTGAACAACCGGATCACAAGGAACGCCCGGCTTGGATTGGCAGAATGGATTGGCACCATACGAAAAGTTAGCAATTGGAAGATCCGGGATCGAACCGAGGAAGTTGTTGTCATCCAACCTCAACTTCTGGAGTTGCTTCAGCTTTCTTAGACTCGCTGCCGGAACAGTACCGGTAAGTTTGTTATTGGTAAGAGCAAGTTCAGTCAGAGAAGTACACAAGGAAATGTTGGCCGGAATTGTAGCGTTGAACGAGTTTCCTTGAAGTCGCACGACCGAAAGAGAAGTCATAAAGGGCAAGAAGTTGATTGTGCCAATAAATCCACTGTCATTCTGATTGGTTAGAACCAAGCTTCTTAGATTTGTCAGGCTTTTCATACTGTTAGGGACCTCACCGGAGAGCGCATTGTTCGGTAACCGCAGCAACAATAAAGAAGACAAGTTACCAAAGACATCCGGTAATGGGCCGACTAAGCTGCAATTGGCACAAGAGAAGTTGAGCAATTGAGTTGCACTCCCTAAAGCAGTAAGCAGCATCCATCCATTGCTCTTGTTCAGTGGATTCAGGTCCATAGACATGACTTGCAGATTAATCAGACCATCTAAGAAGTCAACCGGAATCGAATTGAACTGGTTGGAGTTGAGATACACGGCTTGCGAGTTCGATAAACCACCGAAGGATGGCAAAGGCCCGGTCAAATTATTCATATGAAGACTCAGGTTGGTATCACCATGGAAAGCGCTGCCCGGATAAATTTAATCATGTTGTCGGCATTGTTCACACGAATTACTTAGAATATATTGAGAGAGAGAAATGGAGCTCTCCAAGCCTTCTTTGTTAAACATATATATAAAGAACCTGCTCGTACGAGCACATTGCAACAAGGTAATTAGTATTGCTTTGCTAAGTTAATCGTCTGGATTAGTTCAGATTTAGTTGTGTACTTTAAGTTGGTCTTCCAGTAATCACCTCTGATTAGGGATGCAGGTTGTTCGGCTTTCCGCTGCGACACAATATATGCCGAAGTCGGTTGTATGCAATGTTCATGGGAAAGAAAACATTTGACAAAGGAGCCTATTTTCTTGGAAAGATGGTTTGGGCCAAAGGATTCAAAGAGTGATCTTGAATATTAGATACAAGCTTGCTATGGGAAAATTCGTAATATGTGGGGATCATCATCCTTCAAATGACTCACTTCTTCAAGGATTTCCCAAACTGCCTGACGTACACCACATCGATCGGATGGTTTTGTTGCAAGAGCTAGTGAAGGAGGCCATGACCAACCAAAACCACTACCTCTCTCACACACCAGACCAAATATATATAATCTATCGTGGGAGGCCGCCACAAGATTCCTGGAGACCTCTCAACTTCATAATTTGCTCTACGATACAGATAATAAACCAATGGAAACACACACAAATCTTCATCCAATTTATCTGAACTTAATAACATGTTGGATTATTGAGTTTGGACTAGACTCATGAATAGCTCAATTAAAGAAATTCAATGTTGAGATGAAGATGAGAACTTTTGCCCATGTGTCATGTGTTCACCTCACTTTTAGTCTCACATTGATGAAGCTAACAAGTTGAAGGATGTTGATAAACATCCTATTCACTTGACCTTTTGTAGGTAGAAAGAGGAGATGAGAGAATTCTCCACACGCGCGCGCCCGCCCGTCTCGGTACGGGGCGTGGCGAGGCAAGGCGAGACGTGGCGTCGGGGGTTTTGGGGGAAATTAGAAGTTTTAGCCTCACGGTGATGAGTGTATTTAATTTTTGAACCTCATGTTAATTGTTTTCCTATACATGTTTTATTCTCATCCTCTCTCTATCAATGATGGATGAGAGAAAGATTGATTCAAGAGAGATAGAGAATGAGGGATGAGAGTGAGTGAGAGTGAAAGAGTTGAGAGGGAGAATGGAGAGAGAGAGAGATTCAAGAGAGAGAGTGAAAGTTAAAGAGCGGAGAGTGTTAGACAATTTAATTTTTCATGAAGTTTTTTGTTTTTACAATTAAAGAAATTTGGATTTTACGAGATTTAATTTGCAAATTGTCTAACACCGTTGGACGGTAACGGTGACAGAGTGGGGTCCACTAACTGCAGAGGTACATATTCGTAAATATGATCGACTTGTAGGTGTATATGGGACAATACCGAAAATTCAGGTGCATATCGTTAATTTTGACACTTGAGAGGTGTACTGTAGCAAACAGTGATATATAGGGTCAAGCTCTAGTGAAAAGGTCTAGTGAGCCCAGGGCTCATCAAATTTAGTTTAAGCCTCTACAATCTCACCATTGAATCTTATTTACAGTTAATCTCACCATTCATTAGCATAACCTTTTTTTTAATCTACCTTACAATTTGAAATGAGCGGTGGATATTGTGGGGGCTTAATTTAGAAAAATTAGGGATTTAATTTAGAAAAATTAAGCCCGACTCATTAGAGAATTCTTGTATATATATATATATATATATATATATATATATATATATATATATATATATATATATATATATATATATACATATGGTTGTGTAGCAAAACAAGATCTAACTTTGTGAGATTGCGACGAAGACACTTTCCAGAACAAGACAAAGAACACGATTTTGCGGTCTAATCCTGTAATACAGTCAGTCAAGCATCATTTGTTGGTGTATAATTAAGATACTCAAATTGATACATGATTGACTGTTTTATAAGTTATATATGTATGCTTGATATCTGTGGTGACTAGATTACATATTTAGAATTAGCATATTCACACGTGACTTCAGTCAAGTCCCTTTCACAAATTCTTTTAATAAATGGGATTTTTGGTTGGATGCACTTCCAAAATTAAGTTATTAGATTTTTGCTCACGTATAGTTTTTTATTGACCGTATACATTTACAAACTCAATAAATTATCTTTGTGCACTTCATCACAGTGAACATTTTCTTCTGTTATATGATCTGTTAATTTTATATTAAAATAATGAGAAATTTTGCACATAAATCCAAAGTAAAATATAATGTTACCAAATTCTTAAGCTTATTCTTTGAATTTTGTATACTATGTTTTACATTGTAATTGTGAAATTTCTTATAGGTTTTGCTAAATAGTAAAACTCAAATTATGATTCTAAAAAATGAATCCTAAACTTAATGATTTCAATTTCATAAACTTAACTAGTGTTATAAATAGATTTTTTTATGTTATGTACAATCTTAAACATTTAGATCCATTATTCAACACAAAAAGAATTCTCGCAGGATAAGACATTCAACATGAATTGAATTAAACCAATAGCAAAATCAAATGTTAACGCAATACATTCATCTAAGATCACATTATTTCTCAAACAACAAGAGAATCTTCTCCAAATTAAACTCAACCAAATCCCAACTCTCAACATTACGCGCTCCTTTCCTCTCACCTCTCGTCGTCGCCTTCCTCGTTCAAGTCGATCCTATTCTTGTCCTCGAAGTCACCATCATCGAAACCATCGTCCAACCCAACGTCGGAATCGAGCTACTCCTCATCGCGGTCGTCCCCGAACAGGAGGCCATCAAATTTGGAGAAAGTGAGTGGTGTCTGACCATCAGATTTGGGATCATGACTTAGAAGACCTGACCACAAACACAAGTCGATCACAATGCCGAAACTTAAGATAATCGGAAAAAAATAAAATAAATTGTAACTTTTATATCAAAGCAAATCTAACCAAATGCTTTGCAAATAAAAAACCCAACCATCACTTAACGAAACAACATATCCAACTATTCCAGGTACATATCAAGACATAATGGATCAATCCGCCGGTGTTGACACGAAGAGTAACAAAGCAAGTAATTTATCCAAACCCAATCCAAATGTATAAAAAGACACTATTTTGCACGACAATCCAAGTGAAGAAAAAAGTAGAAAGTGAGACAGAAACTAGGGTTTAAGGTCTAATCGCAACATAACAACAATATTCGATCAAAATCATGTCTTTTAACCAACCTAATGCCCCCAAAACAAAACCAAGATGTCCCACAAGCTGAGGTTCCAAAAAGGAAAATCAAAAAACAAACTTGAATATCCCAACATCCGTAAAAATGCCATCTTTTCACCTACCCAACAACCAAAAGAAAACAACGCTGACCCAACACCTCAATTTCCAAAACGAAATACGGAAGAAAAAAACCCTAAACAGAGAGAGAGAAAACTAGGGTTTAAGAGGTTCGATCAAAGCAAAATCCCCGTCAAAATCCCATCTTTTCACTAACTCAAAACCCCAAATCCAGAACCACACCAACCGATCCACAATCTCAAATCCCAAAATGAAATCCCAAAAACTTGCCATGGAGGAAGATTTGAGCCATTGGGATAGTGGTTTGGTTGTGGTGGTAGGGTTGCAGAGGAGGAGGGAGACGAAAGGGGAAGGGAGGGGACGAAAGTGGATCCAATGTAGAAGCGTTGTCGTCGTTGCGAGTCTCATCGAAGCCGCCATGATTGCTCGGTCAATCTCGATTAGCTCTCGTTGGGGGTCTGTTTGGGATGAGATTTGCAATGATTTGGTGCGTAGAGGAATGTGGATACATTTATGATTTTGTGTTTGTACGTGTCAAATGTGTAAAATGTTCAAATATTTAATTATAAAGTTAACAGAATTTCTAACGGGGTTAACTTGGATTGGGACCCACTAAATGTCAAGTGCACAAAGTCAATTTATTAGGTTTGTAAGTGTATACGGCCAATAAAAAATTATACGTGAACAAAGATCTAATAACTCACTTTTAGAAGTAAATCCAAGAAAAAATCCCTTTAATAAATCCTTCTAGAGGAGTAAAAGAAAAGTGAGCAAAAAATGCTTCCCATAATACATGTAGAGTTTCCAAAATTCAATGTGAAAGTATGGATTAGAAATTTGGAATTCCTTGTAGAGACAGATAACGAGTTCTCCACTGCAGACTGAGCAAACAATCAAACATGTGCCAAAAGGTAAAAATGTTGCTGTTATCAGTGTTTATGTACTACTATTTACCTATATACTTGTAAATTCCTAAACGAGCATTCGAATAAAACAAAAGAAAAGATAGACCACCACCTCAGCATATCTATGGTGGTGGGCTTCTTCCAATCATCTCGAAGGAAGAATGGATGTGCAACCTTTTCCAAACTCAAATGCCAAATCTCTTCCTTTCAACACCATTATGTTTAGTCAAGCTAATCCACGCACTAACATTCTGTCTTATTTTCCCACTTAGCTTGTGATGAACACAACAAAACCAACCTAGCTATGAAACATCCACATTTAGATTTTTTTTATTTTTATAATTTATTTTCTGGGGAAAATGGACTATACACCTGATGCTTTATCATTAGAAGCAATGACTTCAACTCAACTAATTGGAATAGTCTGGTCTAAAGAAGTTTGATCCGGTGTCTAGGAATCACTTTTGTGGATTTCATATATGTTTCTTTACATGGAAAAGGAGAGTGATGATCTTCACAATTGAGAAGAGAGAAATAAAGTAAAGGCAGCTGAGCCAACCACAAAGAAAGAAGGAAAAGATGAAGAGAAAAAAAAACTCTCACCATTTCCCACAAATTACAGCTACACGACAAATTATGAGGAATATTCCTTTCATGGCCCGAAAAGGAGAAAAAACTTATACCCACTTTCAACCCTTGTCTGCTTCCATCATCATGACATCACAATCTACGGTATTTCGTTCAGTGGAGTTTCTAAAATCTTCTTAAAATTACTTAAATCGTCTCTCTAAATATTATTTTATCTTTCGTAATTTTTTTAATCCTTATTTCGTCTCGTCTCTTAAACTAATGATTCTATCTACGTTTTCCTCATTTTACCAGTACAAACACCACGAAAATGTCTGGGGAATCGTCTAAATCGTGCGAATTTAAAAAAAATTAATTTTGAGCTGAGCGTCTAGGTAAAACACCCCCATGTTGGAGGCGGGTATTGCAGACGTCCGTCCAAAAAAAATGTTAAATTTATACGGTGTGTTATCTCAAATTATTTGAGGTTCCGTTGCAAGATTTCGGTGGTAACGAGTTTGATTACAATGAGTTTTTTTGTAAGTGATAAAGATCCAAAAATGTCAAGATCCAAAAAACTCTGACCTACTGACCTGTCAATGTGGTATTTGGTAAAATTTACCGACTTACAAAAAACTCACTGTAATTCAACACATTAATACCAAAAATTTAGGAACGAAACCTGAAATAATTTGAGATAACAACGTATATTTTTCGTTGATTTTTTATTTAAAAAAATAAGGACGTCTAAGCGAGACGCCACCCCTATGAGGGAGGCATCTGCAAAAAATGCATTCCCCGTGAGGGAGACGTCTGCAAAAAATGCCTTCCCCATGGGGAGGCGTCTGCAAAAATGTCTTCCCCACGGGGGAGGCGTCTGCAAAAATGCTTTCCCCATGGGGGCGGCTCTGGCGGACGCCACCTTTTTTATTTTTTATTGTTGTACTAAGAAGAAGTTTGACATTTTACCAAATCTGAGTACACCAGGGTGCCTGTTGGTTTATTTCTTGACATCCGAAACATTGTTTTATGAGAGGAAGATGAAGAGAGAGTGATGGTAGGAGAGTGAAATGAAGAGATATATAAGTAGAAATGAGAAAATAACAAAACGATAATTCGTACAAATAATTTAAGTAGACAATGTTTAGCAATTTAGTAAAAAATTACAACAAAAATAATATGCATGACTCAACACATTTCCATAATCCAAAGTTTTATGGCTTTTTACTTTTTAGTGTAAGTTGCATAATCCATTAGAAATAGCAGAGAAGTAACACAGAGGAAAGTCTACTACCCGACGGGAAGGTAAGAACTAATAAGAAACAGTCAATTCAGCGCTTCTGACTTCTGTTAATAAAAATCATGTGTAATTTTCCCTGACTTCAGTGACTAACTATCATATATATATATATGACTAATCCTACAACACATGTCTAGTTATGACATCTCAAACTTTGTCATTAGTTGATACGAATGTGTGAAATGCTCCACTAGTCACATGAAGCAGCTCAGCACTCACTATATTCTGACAAGTCCACTCACCATCAGCCAGAACAGGAGGAGACACACATCTCATCTCAGGTAATAATAACAGGACAAGGTAGTGGTAATAACTAATAACTAATAACAATAGAGTTTAACCTGAACTGAAAGGACAAAACCATGTGGACACTAGAAAGCAAGAGTAGAAAAGTCATTGATTAGCAACAGTGTTTAAACAAAGCAAAAGGCAAAGAAAGAACAGACAATCCCTGGCCTGCCTGTGTCAGCCTTTTCTTTCATAAATACACATGGAATGGAAGGATGTTTTTTCTGGTGAAAAAAGAGAGAAGAAAAGGAACACCATTAAAATTTAAAAGCAAAGCAGAAGACATTCACACAACACAACACCTCACCGGTTAGGGCTGTAAAAGAGACGCGAAGCACTAAACGAACGAGTAAAAGATAAATATAGAAATTGCAAATAAATATTTATTGAAGATAATTTTGAGTTGAGTCTCTTGAATAACCATTTGATTTGATTTGATTCTAATGTTGGATGGTACAATTACATATATACCCCTCGAGAGAATGACTATATATAATATACCGGGTGAGTAATGTTGTTGAGATAATAATTGGTTTGATTTATTTTCTGAATTGCTAAACATCGCCCCAAAATTATTTAAATCGCCCCTTGAAATTACCATTTTGCCCTTCTCTCATTTCTACTGCTATAACGCGACATTTTACCCTCCTATCACACATCTCTCTTCATATTCCTCTTATAATCATAAAAAATAATGTTTTGGAGGTCAGTAATGAACCAACGGACGCCCCAGTGTACTCGAATCTGGTAAAACATCTAACATCTTTTTAATAAAAAAATAATAAAAAATAATAAAAAATTACGGGCGTCTGACGGAGCCGCCCCCACGTAGGAGGGGGCGTCTGGCTAAGACGCCTTCCCCATGGGGGCGGCGTTTTACCCAGACGCCTTACCCATCGGGGAGGCGTTTTACCCAGACGTTCCGCCCTTGGGACAGGCGTCTGTGTAAGACGCCTCCTCCATGGGGGAGGCGTCTTAGCCAGACGCCCCCTCCTACGTGGGGGCGGCTCCGTCAGACGCCCGTAATTTTTTATTAATTTTTAAAAAAATAATTGATTATAAATTTAGATAATTGTTAAATTAATTAATAAGTTAATAATTACTATATTCGGATGACCGATACCTCTTCGGTACACCGAAAATTCAAAAATTTCCAGATCCAACAATTTCAAAATCCAAAAAATTTCCAGGGGGCGCTGCCCCCTTGCCACCCCTGCCACCTCACCGGCGAGGTGGAATGCCGCTCGCTCACCGGGGAGCGAGACCCCCGAACGACCTGTCGAGGTGGTATTTGTAAGTCATGATGTTTTACCACCGGGGGATTTGGAACTTTAAAAATGTTGGATCTGGAATTTTTTTGAATCTTCATCACTTGCAAAAAAACTCATTGTAATCCGACCGGTTACCACCGAAAATTTGCAAAGAAACGTCAAATAATTTGAGATAACACACCGTATAATTTTAATTTGACAAAAAACATTAAAAAAAACGGGACGTCTGGCTAAGACGCCTGTACCATCGTGGAGGCGTCTGGCTAAGACGCCTCCACCATGGTCGAGGCGTCTTAACCAGACGCCTAGACAATGGTATAGGCGTCTGGCTAAGACGCCTGTACCATCGTGGAGGCGTCTGGCTAAGACGCCTCAACGATGGTGGAGGCGTCTTAGCCAGACGCCTCCACGATGGTACAGGCGTCTTAGCCAGACGCCCGTGTCGGAAAAAAAAATCCGCCTCCGTTACTTCACCTGATCTAGGTGTTTCGCCAGACATTTTCGTGGTGTTGGTAATAGGAATGTTAGTAAAACTGAGTCAATAACCTTGTTTAAAGACACGGGACGATATGGGTATTAAATATATTGTTAAGGGCAATTTGGTAATTTCAAGGGGCGATTTAAGTAGTTTTGGGGCGACGTTTAGTAGTTCCCTTTATTTTTATTGATTGACAAGAAAAAGAAAATAAGATGAGATGAGAGCTAATGGTCAAGCCAGTAGTACTCTCTAATCAGAGTAAGTAAGTCAAGTCAAGTCAAGTGATTTGATGGCTCGCCGGAGAAGCCCACCGGAGGCGGCGGAGCGATCGGATCCGGCGACGAGCAGGAAAGCCACACTTCGCACCAAGCAAGCCGGACGGGCTTCCTGCCGTGGCAGCAGCTAAACTCCTCTTCTTCTTCTTTCTCTCTCTCTCTCTCTCTCTCTCTCTCTCCTTCTTCTTCTTCTGTTCCATCCATGGAGGCGACGCTTCTCCGAAACGCTCTTAGGAAGCTCTGCGTCGACCACGCCTGGGCTTATGCTGTCTTCTGGAGGCTCCAAGGAGGACCCAATTCCAGGTTTGTTCCTCCAAAAGTTGGAAGTCCGTTTTTTGTTGGACAAAGTTGGGATTTTTCTGTCGAAACTCCATTTTTTGAGTCGCATTTTGTGTTTTTTGCCCTTTTTTTGGGTGCTTTTATGGATTCTGACCTCTTTGTTTTGGTGATAATTTTCTTTTCAAGTTTAAAGTTGCTGTTTTGAGGATGAAACTTAAGGTTTGTTTAAAAGGGTGGGTCTTTTTTCGTCGCATTTGGTGTTTTTAGCGTTATTTCTTTATGTTTTTGGTGCTTTTCCGGATCATTATCTCTTAAGTTTAGTTAAGGTTGTCGTTCTGATAATGGAAAGTTGGGTTTTTGGGAGGTGTAAACGTGTTTATATTTTAGATTTTATGTTTTTTTTGGTGTTTGGATGGTTGTGTCATCATGGTTAGTTTTTGGTGATATACGAGAAATCCTAGTGAAAGTTTTCTCCTTGTGGATGTTTGATTTGGTTGGTGGTTGGAATTGGAGTTGATGGCTATGTTTATTTGGGTGGTCGCTTTCGACTTGTTTGTTGTCTCTGTTTGTCGTTTTTCTGGTGAAAAAGAGGGAGAGATAGTGTTTTTTGATACCGAAAGGTGCTTACTTTTTTGCAAGTGCTGCTTTTTTTACTGGATACTATAACATGGATGAGACACCATTTTGCTGTCAAAGGATTGGCTTGTCTTGTTTGCTGCCCACTCTTTATGTCTTAGGAGGACATTGAGTTGTTTATCTTGGATTAGTTTCAGTTCAACTAACTCTTTGATGGTTGGAAGGGCCGTTATTATTGGATGTGTCATGCTTTTTTCTAAAAACCCAAATACACATCATTTTGTATTTTGTTACTACCAATCATTTTGATCAAGTACTTGGCTTATTAACAATTGAGGAGTTGCTAGGAACAAATTTCTTAGAGACGAATACATGTTCATGACATACTGCAAAGTATGTAGTGGATGCTGATTAAAATACAGCAGGTTTGCATCGAGATTTACAGTTCTTTGGGTTTGTTGTGACAGCCATTTAGTGTGGGGCGAGGGCCACCATGAACCGAGTGTAGCTTCTGCTAGTTTTGGTGTGCATGAAGACGACGCCTTACTCCTGAAGGACTATGGAGTTTGCCCAGGGACTTATGGTGATGACACTGCTAGCGAGGGATGCGTGCTGGATAACAGGGTGCCTGTTTTACTTGAAAAGATTATCAAGCCCCAGGTCCATGTTTTAGGACATCGGTATGTAACTTCTCTGAGCAGAATGTCTTTATCTGTTTCTTGAAAAATGACAATATGTTAGTACGTACAGTGTTAGCAGCAAACAATTTGGTTTTCTTTGTTTTCAGATTTATTGGTCGTGCTGCCATCACAGGAAATCACCAATGGATTCTTCAAAACCAATTTAGTACTGATGGTTATTCCCCTGAGGTATGTGATCAATATTCTATTTCTCCATTTGTGATTTGAATGGTTAATATGGGAGATATATTTTCTGATGTTTCACCTTTTTCTAGTTTATTTTATCCACGTTGAGGTATTACCTGTTTCTGCTCGAAGCAATTTCTTATAGAGCAATGTGATGAATGCCTACTAAGATAGTTTCCATTCCTGTTTATTTGTGTTTCTTTAGTCTTGAATCACAGCGTTCACAGTTCAGTGCGTCAGTATAGACTTGGCTCTATGGTTAGAAGATTTGATTTTAAATTCAGTCTAATATTACAGTCGTGTTTGTATCTTTTGAATTGTAAATATTTACGTCAATGAAACACATTCGTCTCTCAAAACTGAGCTTGCTTAATTTGTTAATTGTGTGACTTACAGGACTTTGAAGAATTGCATGACCAATTTTCTGCTGGAATTCAGGTTAGGGATGTATTATGTTATTTAGTATGGGTATCTCATTTACAATATAATTTCCAGTTAACATGGCTTTGCATTTTCATTGTTTAGACTGTTGCTGTTATTCCTGTGCTTCCCTATGGAGTGGTGCAAGTTGGCTCCTGTCAGATGGTAATCTATCAGAAACTGTGTCATCTGCTCCTAACCAGTATTGTTTTCTTGAAAACTAACCAGTCATTGTTGACATGGCAACTATCTGCAGTAGCTGCTCTGCTGTTTATATGTTCTCTCTGTGTGGACATTATTAACTACCTTGCTGACTCATTGGTACTTGGCAGTGATCACATGTGATCCTGTTTATAGTTGCGATTAATAATTCCTAACTTCAAACTGTCAATCGTAACTCAACACAATTATTAACTGCAGTCAATTGCAATTAAAAATGGATTGCATTTTCCACTATCGTTTCTTTATCCTAATTGACATTCCATTATCTCTACATGGTTAATGGAATACATTCTCTAATTTGTTTATTACTTTGTCTTTTTGCCTGCAGGTTATGAAAAACACAATTTTTGTAAACCATGTGAAGTGTTTATTTCTGCACCTAGGTAGTATTCCAGGTGCCCTTGCATCTGAAAGAAATATGAATACTGTATCAGCCGCAGAAGCACATATTCGTGAGCTTCCCATTTTGACAGAAGGGCCTGAAGGTATAATCGAATAAACCAGTGTGATGACTGATTACTGCAAATACCAAAATTTTGGCATGCAACCTTGATCATTCTCTTATTTTTCATTGATTCTAGATATCCATGAAAAGGGGCCATCGTTCTCCATAGACACTATGTTAAGTTCAAAACTGATCTTCACGACCATGCCTGCATCTCTAAATCAGTTCCTAAGGCCTGATGCTTGCGTCCGGATGTTGCCAGAGTGTTCTGTTACAGCTGGTTTGGAAAGTCAATCAGGTACTGTTTTTATAATTTCTAACGCTACTCTAAAGTCTAGCAACTAACTAGCAAGCAATTTCCTCTTCGTAGTTTCAATTGCATGAGTCATATTTTCACTTTCCCTTGAGAAACCTAAGAGGTCGTCTGTATTTGTTGTATTGTAATCTGAACTTGTCCTTCTCTATTTTTACTCAGCCTTTTTATTGTATTATATTTTTACTAACTGAAATCCATCATCAGGTAATTCCAGAAATGCTCGGCACTATTCATATGACCTTCCAGACTCGGCTTATTCCTGTGGTTCCACTTCACTTGGAAGAAGTGAATCTTTTCAGAACACAGATTCATTTTACCCTAGACAGTTTGCATTTAACCCGCTCTTCCCGGACTGCAATGATTTTTCTAGTGATGTCACACCACATGGTGTCAGCAATTGTAACAATGATTCAAGTGCCTCAAAGTGGGAACATTGGATAGCAAATAATTATATGCTGCAAACCATGGGAAACCAATCCACTAGCTTAAGTTGTTGTGTTTCAAGGCCAAATCAACTAAGGAATGCTGATAAGGGTGAAGGAAGCCAAAATTGCCAGATTGATCATTCTGCTAGAAATGTGTCATCAATGGGAAAAGTTGAGAAGACGAACAGTACTGATGTCTGGTTTCCTGCAGGTAACATAAATGCTGGCATGTCTGGTGAACGTGTTGGACGTATTTCCGAAAATGACTTATATGATGCACTGGGTTTAGAGTCAGTACCTAGGAAATTTACTTGTAAACTAGATGATGAATTTGGGTGTGGGGTTGATGGCAGACGTGCTTGGGAATTGAGTACCAATTTTTCTGCTTGCATTACCAAGGCAGATGATGGGTGTGTTTTGGATGCAACTCACTGCAGTGAAATTTTCTCAGACTCAGGGCATGACCAGTTACTGGATGCTGTAGTATCTAAAGTGAACTCAAGCATCATCCAAAGCTCTGATGATAGCATGTCTGGCAAAACTATATCGGCAAACATAGGCAGCTTTGTTGTCGATAATAACCATCCTAGTCACCGTCAAATGACTTCAGAATTTGGGGATCAACTTGATCTACACGGTATTTCTCCTGCCTTGAAAGCAGAAACTGCAGAATCTCTTCCCATCAAATCTTGCAATGTAGACGGGATTGTAAATAGTTCTATTGAAGATGATCATAGATCACAAATTAGCTTATGGATGGAAAGCAGTCAAAGTATAAAGAATGACAGCACATCGTCATGTAATACCAAAAAGGTTGTTGAGACTGGTAAGAGTAATCGAAAACGACCTAAACCAGGAGAAAATCCCAGACCTAGGCCCAAGGATCGTCAGATGATCCAAGATCGTGTGAAAGAACTGCGTGAAATTGTACCTAATGGAGCCAAGGTTAGCTCACTATTTTGATTGTTTTGTTTCTGTTCTGGTATTCATTAAGTTGTATTATATCTGTACCTCAAACATGCAATTTCCGATTGAGCAGTGTAGCATTGATGCTTTACTGGAGCGCACAATCAAGCACATGCTCTTTTTGCAAAGTGTGACAACACACGCAGACAAGCTAAAGGAGACTGGTGAGCCAAAGGTACATTGTGTTCTAAGGATTTGATGGATTGCACCAAGTTTTTCTTGTGTGGCTTGTCTTAGTAGGATATATACGTTTAATGCACATAAACTACTGAAGTGGCATTTTCACTAATGAGTTTATATAATTGACCAAGAAGAAGCATTTATCCATTAGATATTGATGATAAATTTATTCATTATTTTCTTTTGATATTTCCATTTGTTTTGATAGTTTTTTACGTTGCCATGGATTTGCAGATCATCAATAAAGAGGATGGATTGCTACTGAAGGACAATTTTGAGGGTGGCGCAACTTGGGCATTTGAAGTTGGGAGCCAGTCCATGACATGTCCCATCATCGTAGAGGATCTGAATCCCCCTAGACAATTACTTGTTGAGGTAGTGTGATATTATGATTTACTTCATACATACTACAATCTGGTATTTCACACAGAAAAGATAAGTAGGCTCAAATTTTCATTTCAGATGCTTTGCGAGGACCGTGGTTTTTTTCTTGAGATAGCTGACCTGATCAAGGGAATGGGATTGACCATTTTAAAGGGCATCATGGAAGCTCGGAACAATAAGATCTGGGCACGGTTTGCTGTCGAGGTGAACACCACCAACCAGATTCTTCCCGTCAGATGTTCAATCATTTCATCATTCTCTTCTCTAACTTTATATTCATTACAGGCAAACAGAGACGTGACAAGGATGGATATATTCCTCTCACTCGTAAAATTGCTCGAACCGACGGCCTTTCCAAATATGACATTACAAGGTGTTCATGGAATCAACAGCGTGCATAGCATGTACTGTCAGTCCTCCATTCCTGCTACTGGCGCAGGGAGTCACTTACAATGACATATCACCAAATCACTTACCAAGTCTCTTTTTTAATGGAATGTTACGAGCAGGGACTAGCGACAGCAGAGGTTCCCCGGTTGTTGTTAGTCAGTCACCTGCCATGACTAAAGTTCCAGTTTTAGTGACCAACTGACATTAGTACCAAGAGCTTCGCCGCTAACAGGAAAACTAGAGCTTTGAAGGTGTATATTGGAAGGGTTTGTGGGCATTAGAATTTGTTGTTTCAGTATGTATGTAAGTGTGCATTGTCTTTCTTCCATTTCTTGTTTTTTTTTGGAGGACATGCACAAGTTTGTAAAAGTCTGGCATGGGTATATTATCTTCTGAATGATAGGAATTAATTAATGTAGAGTGACTGGAGTGAATGGGAGTTGGAGATATAGAAGTGTAAAAATCTGGGGACATTCAGAAGTAACCTTTTTTCATTTACTTGTTGAATCTTGTTTTTCTTTTCCTCATTTCTCAGTTTGTTTTTCCATCAGTATTACTGTTTCTGTTTAACTAACTTAGTTAATTAATACATCTTTGTATGACTAACTCACGATGAACAATCTCATTACCAACGCAGTAATTAGTGCCAAAGCCTATTTGAAGACAATCTCCATCATTCGAAATGCAAATCGAGGTTGACCTTGCTTTAGGGAACGGAGAATGTGTTTTACATTGTTCGATCACTTAATTTTGTAGACACAAAGTATAATAATATTGTATTGTAACTTACAGCTTACGTGTTAGTTACATTTGCCTATTTCGAATAAATAAAATTTATTAAACTTTCTATAAAAAATCAATACATCTTTTTGAAAATGATTTTTTTGGGGGTGTTTTCTGTTTAATGAATGTATAATTAGTTGTTTAGTAGCATAATAAGTTAATAACAACTTAATAGTGGAGTTTTGGTGTATAATCATGAGTTCATGACTGAGTCATGAAATTGTGTGGAAAAACAAAAGGCAATTCTCTCTCTCTCTCTCTCTCTCTCTCTCTCTAAATTCGACTGTTCCACCAGCAAAATCCAGCACCGTCTCCGGCGATCGAAATGGACGACCTCCAATCCGCCCTCTCCCGTCTCCAAACCGATGACACGCCTCTCTCCAGGTTCAAAAAAAACCCGCCCCAAAACCCCTTCTTTTAGGGTTTCCGGTGTGTTTTTGAGGTTGAAACGGCTAAAGATTCGACCTTTTGCAGGAAAACGGGTGATCCGAAGCAGAAGGACTTGGAAAGATCGGATCTTGCTGCTCCCCTTTCTCCATCTCAGAAGGAGGACGAGGAAGAAGAGGATGGTGCGTTTTCGTGATTTTTGTGTCAGTTTCAGTTGATGGGTCGATGTTTCTTTGTCTGTTTGATCTTTGGTTTTCGTGATCTTTTGGTTGAATGGGTAATTTCTTTAATTCAAGTTCAGTTCTTTCATTAGTTTTTTTCATGTTGAGGGCTTTGTGGAAGTGAAAGTTTGGTATCTTCACTGTTTGGTCAGCAGTTTGATTATTAGCTGAGGTTTTCGGCTGACTTAGGTTTTAGTTGTGGTTTTTTAGTTTTTGTTGTTGGAAGTTAAATTTGTTGGCCTGATGTTACTTTTTTGGTATTTGAAGTTGATATTTTTTCAGAGACGTCAAGCTAGATTTTCTTCTAAAACATGAATGTTGTGCTCTGGTTTTGGTGATTCAATGCTAGATAGGTTATTGTTGCAGCATTCAAGTTGAGTTTCTTCTTAGTTTCTGAACAAATCGGTAGTTTGTTGATTAGGTGTGTTTTTGTCCTTGTTATTCATGTTAAGATCTTTGTGTGGTTTTGGTACTTCTCTTTTGGTAATGTTATATTTTGATGGTTTAGGTCTGCTCAAGTGAGGTTTATTCTTTTCATTCTTTTGGTGATTTGGTTCTAGTAATGCAATCGTTAGATGGTCTTTTCGTAATAGCACAAGGTCTTTATGTGAATTCTAATCCTTTTTTTTTTTGCTCCCAATTACTATTGTGTTTCGTTTTGGTAATTTGATGGTGAGATGTTCTTTTCAGGTTATTCAATTTGAAATGTCTGTGGAAATTGAAGCTAAACTGTAATGATCTTTCTTGCAAACTACAGATTGGGAGGCTGTTGCTGACCGTGGAACACCTGATATTGGCATCATGAGCTCTGAAAAGGAAGAGATTACATCTTCGGATTCACATTCTGGACATGGAACACCAAAGAGACGTGGGAGGGGCTCTTTTATGTACCAGAAGAATGAATTGTATAGTGATGTTGTAAATGCAAGCGACCATTTTGATACGGAGGAAGATTCCTATCGGGTTGGGATCGCAGAAAATGGCAATGACTTGGGAAAGAGTAAGTGAAAGTAGTACGTTTGTTACTTATAAGTTACTACGAATAAGCCATTTTCAAGTGTAGTAACTTAGTCTATCAAATAATGCTACAGGAAGATTTGGAATCAGTCATCTTCTTGTTCTTTATGATTTTCCGCCAACCACAAGGACCATGGATTTGGAAAAGCTTTTTCAGAGCTTCGGAGACTATTATGTTTCTATCAGGTGGATCAATGAAACATCTGCAGTAGCTGTATTTCAAACTCCAGCTGCAGGTTGGTTCTCCTATATTTTGGTTGCTCTAATTGTGTTTAGTCGCAAGGTTAGCTTGGACAGACCACATCATTGAAGATGTCTTCTCTTGGTAGTAATTCCTTTTTTGCCCATGTTTTAACTTAAGCGCCAAGACTGCCAAATTTTGCAAATCTCCATCATTTTTGTGTTAATTCACACTACAATTACTGCTTTTGGCTTTGGGACTTCATACAAGTAGTGTCTAACCTTTGGTTTTGCTATTACTAACTCTAAAATCTAAACTTTCAATCTCTAAAAAGTTCAGGCCTCGTATTCTCTATTTTCTATTAGTTTCTCTCTCCACATTCTACATTTTTAATGGATAAAGAATCGATAAACAATTATACATTCTTTACTTTCCAGCATCGCGGGCTCAAAGCAATGTACGCTTTCCATTCAAAGTACGTACTCTTGATGAGGACGATGTTATCTTGGATCAATTTTCAGGAAAAGGTATGTTTCTTCAACGTATATGTCTCTAAACATTAAAACTACTCGTGTCTTTTTATTCTGAGTCTTTCTTTTTTATGTTTTGGTAACTCAGATGATCTCTTCGTTTGACTAAACATCATTTTATTTTCAGATCTGGAACCTCCTCATCCGAGGCCCAAGACATCCGCAAGAGCTGCTCACAGGATGATTACTCAAGTTATGGGGATCAAGCCTTCCCCGGAGTATTCGACCAATGCGCTGAAGAAAGAGGAGGAAGCTCGAAAAGATCGCATCCGTGCACGTCAAAGTATGAAGAACGATGCATGGGGCTCCGACGTTCCATAGTCTTGCCTGCCCTGCTGTCTTCTGATCCAACCATTGTCTTTCAAACTTGTAAAGAAAATTGCAGTAGTTGTGGTTTCTCGGAAAATGTAAATCACCATTTCTATTTAACATGTTCTGATCACATGTTGTGTAGTTGCTGTTATTTGATAGAGGACTAACATTATGTTATGTGCCACAAAAATTCTCCTACAATGTGCAGTTTTGTAGATCAAGAGTTTATACAATCAAGAACTTTAAATTCATAATTTCAAACAAAACACCTCTCTCTTAATCCTTTTGGGTTGAATTTGGCAACCAATACATGAAGTCATCCATTTAAGCAGGGTGAGTACTGAACAATTTCTATTGATCACTTTTGGAGAACCAAATATGTTAGCATTTCAAAAGTACTTGAGCTAAACCAAAATCAAAATTCCAAGTTCAATTACCCTTTCACACCATCTAATTCGAACATTAATCAACTAACACGATCTGTAAATGCCACTGACTTCTAAGGACTAGAAATTCATCAGCTCCTATCAAATGTAAACATATATGAACCAAAAACTGAATTTGAAGCCAAAAGTGAAGTATACATTCACTAATGACATCAGTACAGACTTCAGCAGAGGCAACCAAGACATCCTACCTTGTGAACAACTACAATGAACAATCTCAGAAGGACGTTGAAATTAAAAGAATGGGATTCCTCAGTTTGCGTTGCTTGATCCGCCCAAAAACGCCATTTTTTTCCTCGCAACTTTAGACCTATAACACCATAATTCAAATGCTTCACTGAGATCCGGATATCCAATGTGCTTCGATTTCAACCATTCCGCCAAAATAGCAGCTTGATTAACTGAAGGCAATGCAAGGATAATCGATGTAAAAGACGCTTCTAATGTTTGCCACGTCTCACTATCAGTCCTTAAAACTAACTCATTTTCGCTATTCTCGTCAACATCGTCTAATGAAGCCTTTGCTTTCTGTATAAAAGGAAGCCAAACTTTTACCATGTGAAGCCGCTTGGGTGCCGAAAGAATGACATTTCCATATCCTATGGCTTCCAAAACCTTAGCAACAACTTCAACCACTTTCATGTTCACCTCTAATACGCCCTCGTTTTCTTTCATCATGTCAAGTGCATCGATCAAGTCGTCTGAAATACCAACCCAAGAGTGCACAAAATCCTTGAGCATTTCCATCTTAGCGAGAACCTGACAAGCCCATGAGAGGTCCAAGAGAAAAGACTTCACTTTTCGAATTTCACACGACATCTCCAAAGTAGTATTCAGTGGCAAAGCCAATAAAGAGCTCAACAAGTCACTGAATCGGCGTAAAAGGTTGTTCGTGCAACTCCTCACTTCCGACTTAAACTTGTCGCTGGTGGTTAAAAGGGGTGTGTCATCGTCCTCCGTGAGAACGTACTCAAGCTGCTCTTGTGCTGAAGATTTCATTTCGTGCATAGGAGTTGGAGGCGATGATGTGGCGAAACGAACGGTTGAAGTGAACAATTCTACAACAGCATTGGGATTTACAGGCTGGATACGCGATAAAATGGAAGCATACAGTGGCCCAAGACTGGGAACAGTCTTTAGGATCTCCTCCTCCTCGGCCTCTTCCCATGGGACGGCTTCTAAGTAATCCACACATGCCTCAGCAATCTCATCACAACCGAGACGAATAGAGACTTGGAGGATGCCGAGCACATTCCTAACACCATGTAAAGCACTAAGCTCTGTGGCATAGAAAAGGCGTAATATGTTGACGTAGAAGTTGATGTCCAAATCATCGCAGTAGACTTCAACACAATGACGAGAGTCGAGTATTTGGCATGTCGGCCAATCGTCGGAGAGTCGATCCGCAAAGTACTTGCTCTTTTCTTCTAGAATCAAAGAGTGGCAGTAAAACCAGCTGTCTCGGCCTTCAGGTGTTCTTAACCGAACCACAACATCGCTGGTTGTGCGATCGCCGATGTTCACAGGTGCTCTGGTTTTCTTGGCCTGTAAAAGGAAGATAGAAAATCATAAGCAGTATCACCAGCTTGAACTGTAAATCACCAAATTGTACATTTCATCTATCAAGAAGCGAATCAGCTGGTAGGAGGACCGAATTTCAGAGCAATTTCATTCAACCATTTCCCTTTCATTGAAAACCCAAATAATCCGATTTCAAGTCTAGAATAACAGAAACATCATTTTCAATTTAAACTGACCATGTGAAAAAACATAAACCTCAAATATCATTTGGGATATTCAACTATCATGACTACCACAAAACAAAAAAAGCACAAAAGATGGTAGAAAGGGTTCTACTAACACAAAAAAATCCCACTTAAAAAACCTGACGAAGAACCACAAAAGCAGTTGTTAACATGTGAAATTAAGTTGAAGTATCTGTAATACTACCCTGAAAATTTCAAGCTAACAACTTTCCCCAAAACACCAAAAGGGCAGGGGGAAAAAGAATCAAATACTCACCAGACAACAAACAGATTGAGAAGAAGTAGCAGCAGAAACCTCCATTAAGACTCCCTTCCTCACATCTCATACTTCAAACAGGAACAGAAAAATACAAGAAACCGTAAACTCAGACACAAACCAATGTTTCCAAGCCATGATTTCGCAATAACTTTACATCATCTGAGAATAATCAACTGATTTGGAAGAAAAACATCTGAGATTTCATTACTTTTCAACAACAAAAAAATAAAATATATATATATATAAAGATAAGAAGACATTAGATATTTTTTTGAATCTAAGCTTTAAGCAGTCGCTGTCTTTAGCTGCCTCTCTCTTAACTCTTAAGCTGTAGCTTAGTCATCCTAAGATTCTTTTCTCAGTCTAGATTTTTTCCGTTTGCAGATGAGCCCCTGTAAAACTGTTATATATACCAATATATCTTTTATGTATGTATCATAAATGATTTTAAGGTCTTCTTTCCCACCTGCTACTATATGCCTTTTTATCTGTGTATTTGACAAACACCCATTCATATAATAATATATTCACTTGGTCAAATTATTTTAATTTTAACATGATGAATTTTTTTTAATAAAAAATCGCATATCACTTTGTAACGTAAGAAAAGAATAAAGTCAAATCAGGTTAGTCTTTGTGACATACATACATACATACATACATAAAAAATTACAAAATAAATAACTGGCCAACTGGGTCAACCCGATCTAATTTTACAACAACAAAAAATAAAAATCACGTAAAATAAATTGTCAACTTTATAAGCCCGCTCATTTAGTATGGGGTCTATCCGGTCGAAGCGGTTCCCTAATTCAAAAACAAGTTCCACTATTTCCTCCCAATCATTAATTAGCAACCACAAGGGAGACTATTACTAATCAATTAAGATGAGAGATAGAGAAAAATTGAACTGCTGGAAAAACATATGGGGAGTCAGTGAAACTGAACTGGAAATACATAAAGATTGCACACACATGAAACCAAACTCTAGCTAGCAACACATATATCATCTCCTACCCTATTAATTCCACATTATATATATAATATATGTATATATATCAACTAAAGATGGGAACGCTCGAGGAATCATCAGATGGCTACCTTAACAAAATCAATATCGATCGTAGAGTTGAAATAAATATTAACCGCTGCAGCCTTGACACGCAGGGTTAATTTGTGTGGTCGACGAGGAGGACTTGAACATCTCAGACTTCACCGGTCGACCGATTCGTGCACGAATTGTGATGACCGTAGACTGACTGACTGACTGCACAACGATTGCACCTTTTCTAGACGTATAATTTACTAATGAATGATGTATGCATGCATGCAATATCAGAACTCCTACACTTTTATTTCTTTGTTTTTGGGTTTCATATATTTACTTATTATCTGACTTTTCCTTCATAACTTAATATATACCAACAGTTCATCACTTCTTATCAAAAAACAAACCCAAATAGATGGATCATTAGTTGATTGTTGTGTGAAGTTTTGTTGTGCTGGAGTTATATATAGTGCACAGAAAAATTGGAACTGTTTTGCTTCTTAATTTGTCCATATATATTTTGTGCTTGAAAGTATATAGTTTTCTCGATAAAGAAATCTCACTTGGTTAGTACTTTATTCATTATGCATGACGTGCATACAACAATTTTGCTAATTTTTGTTTTGGTAAGTTCCAAGTTGATGACCTTAGGGCGGCCGTCTAACAATAGATGTTTGAAAGAGAGCTAATTAAGAACATGTGACAAAATGTAGGAGCATAACTTAGAAGAGCAGAAATTCTAAGTTAATCATGCATCTAAGAGTCAAGAATTAATGAAACATGGTATAAGAACTTCAGAGCTTTAGATAGGAATAAGCAAGAAAATGTGTGTGATTGCATTTATGATTGTAACAACTTATATGGTAGTTGTTGATATTATGTACAACGAAGTATTTGTCACAAATGACAATGCCTTGGTATAACAATAAAATGTAAAAGAAAACAATGAAAGAAGGAACAGATTAACAAAGGCAATCAATCCCTCTAATTACACATTTATTGCACGTCCAAAATTTTAAGACCCGGTGGCCACTCAGGGTGGTTGGTCTTACTCAATGTGTGTGTGTGTGTTTTGAATTCCGACTATCGAGCTTGTGGTGGTGGCAGTAACTCCTCATCCGACCTTCGCGCGGGAAGATTTGACTGTGCAGGGAGAGCCTTGTCTGATGCAAAAACGTTGTATTTTCGGTACACTTTGTCCTGATTCGTCGACCACCAAGCTTCTGCTTGATGATCCCCAAACCTTCTCCGACTGCATGACATTTTGCATTGTCAACTTTTGCATACAAGGAAATGTCATAAAGCAACATAAAATTTGCTAAAACAAGGACGACCGTAACTATGTGGACGGATATTTACAATTACCTGAATCGCACTCGCTTCAGTTCCCTTGTGCCATCCCAGTGAGCGACGAGGGTAATGTATACCCCAGGCTCATATTGTTCTATCCACTCCGCTTCGATTTGATTATTGCTGGTTGAATTTTCACTGCTCATATCGTAGCCATTTGAGCCATTTTTGCAGTCAAACGACTCACCTTCCTCAGTTCTACTTCTCGATAAAGCCCCGTTACTATGAGAATCATTCATCAAGTTGGCATTCTCTTCTGCTTGACCGTTGGCCAATCTCAGGCTTTGTAAGGGTGAACTTGATCGGTTGGATCTTGATGTGGCTCTTGAAGATCGTGTTAGATTCGCAAGAGTAGCAGCTGAGGGAGTTTGGACACCGTAGGTAGAATCGTAGTGGAACATGGTTTCTCCGTTATAACTGGGATGACGTGAAATGTTCTCTTCAACTTGATCAGCTGGTTGATATACTGGTCTTGTATTCTCTCTCTCGTACACGTTACCAGACATCCTTTCAGCCATGTCTTTGAGCTACACCAAGTTTTCGATCAAGAAAAGACTAGTTTCAATAATGGCATATATAATTCCAAAAGAGAAATAAAACATAATGGTTTAGTTCACCACATTGAAAAATAGTTAAAGAAAAATCACCTGAGCAGTGAGAGACTTGATAACTTCTTTTCCAGCTTTGGCCCTCGCAGATTCTTCTGCTGCAAGTGATAAAGCTTCTTCGACCTTTTTCGCCGACTTCTGCAGCTCAAATTCTTGAAACTCACACCTATGTCTAAGACCTTCAACCTAAGAATTAATTATCCATGAGAAAAGAACAAACCTTTACATCACATTTACAAACCAGAAACCAAAATCATAACAATCGTGGATACCTGGGCTCGTAGCTTTTGAATTTCTTGGGTCAAAAGTTCATCGGTTCTTTTCAAGTTGTCGTCCACCTTCTTGGAGAAAGAAATGCCTGTTGATAAAGGAATCGGTGTTACAGAGCGTAGAGGACTCGTCCTTCTGGAAAGAGGTGAAACTGCCCTTGAATGACTAACAGACTGCGAGCCAGATTTGACGGCAGCATGGATCGAATGATCCTCCAAACGCGATGTCCATTGGGCTTGCTCGCCCAAACTGAATGACAGAGACTCTGTCCTTCTTCCGTACTTCAACGATTTCACGTCCAAACGATTTATCAATTCCACATTGCTAGGTGCTGAGACAGCCGACTTTAAATCCAAGTTACGTTCATCTTGGCCTTCTGCCGAGCAACGTGCTGTTCCAATTTTCGTCCTACCAGTCCTACTTTGTTCTTGTGCTTTCTTTAGTTTGACATAACAAGAATCACAAACTCGAAAGGCTTTTGCTGGATTGGGAGCCAATGCAGCTTTGACGGCCTTCCGAGTGCTGCAAGAACGACAATGTATCAATCCGCAATTATAGCAGTTTCGCTTCTTCCTGGTGAAACCAAAAGCAAGTTTGCACGAGGAGCAGTGAGTCTGGTCAATGCCCGAAACCCACTTGTGACGGCAAATGGCGACCGTGAAATTTGAACCACATGTTACATGATTAACATGTTTGTCCTTCAAAGCCTCCACGAGAACTGGTGTTTTGCGATCGTCCATATCGCCATGTCCCAGCCTCCCATTTGCCCCCTTCCCCCATGTGTAGAGCTCATTCTTCTTTGTCAACGCCACGACATGGTAAGATCCGCAATCAATCACTTCAACCGACTCCTTGCTGAGTTTCTCATCCACTAAGCAAGGTAATTTTCCGTCGGCAAAAGCATTACCTAGCTGCCCATAGACTGCACTTCCCATGGTGAAAACACGACCCGACGTAGACAAACCAACAGTAAGACTATGACCACAAGCCACTTTTTTGAAATCATGGTCGATAAGAGAAGGTACACAAGTCGGTCCAAGTCTTGGTTCCTTATCACCCTGACCAAGACGATACTTGTCACCGTCGCCCCATGTAAACAATTTTCCAGATGACGCACCGCAACTCGAATGAGTTGCAATAACTTCAACAACAGCAGCTGTATGCCACAAACCACAAGCAACATCGATCGTCTTCAACCCCATCAATGACTCCACTTCTCTGGGAGACAGAACATTTTCCCTGTTACCATGGCCCAAAACTCCAAAGGTTCCATCACCAAATGTGAAAAGCTGCCCGTTGGAGGTTATCAAGGCCGTATGCCAAATCCCACACGTAACACGTGCGACTTGAAGACCCTCAAGAGGCCCAGCAACTAGCTTAGGCACCCACTGACTAATCTGGTTACCATGACCAAGAAGACCAATGTTATGTGTTCCATCACCCCATGTGTAAAGCTCACCAGCATTGGTAACAGCACAAGTATGAAATTCTCCACAAGCAACATGGTCGGTACGAGTTGCTGCTAAGGACTGAACAAGACATGGCTGGACAATGTCTTTTCCGTCACCATGGCCTAGTTGTCCTCCAGATTCCTCACCCCATGTGAAAACTTCTCCTTGCTTGGTAACTAGTGCGGCGTGCCTGATTCCACAAGCCACATATTGCGCATCGAAGACTATGTTGGACTCCAAACACTTGGGCAGGAGAATGTCTTCTGATCTTTTATTATTGAACTTCTTTGCAACCAAATTTTCGGATAAAACCTCTCCCCATACATAAACATCCCCCAAGTTTTCTGGGTCACCTTGGGCGGAGCCATGGCTAGATGTGCTAGGAGCACTGGAGACACTCACTCTTACGGAATCTGAAGAAGCTTCTTTTGAGGGCATGTCTGTGGCATCTGCTCTTCCCAAGTTGCTTCTAGGAGATCGAATATCAAGTAATTGTCACAAGATGTCAATTGTCTTGCATCCTGTAAAAGCATGAATAGTTGCTTGAACAGGGCCGGCCACACCAAAGCAAAATAAATGTTTCAAAGAACAAAAAGAAACATGAGGTTCTAGTCTTTGTGAATCAAATATAATATGCTAGTCACATCAGATCCGATGTTGAAAACCGCTTAATATGAAGGGCTAAGTTGGACAGTCAAAGCCCAAAGGTTGATGCCCTTGTGGATACCAGTCGTGCAACTAATGATGCCTAATGCCTATTAACGTTTCACCAAAGCATGAATTTGAAACATATGAATTACCACCAAATCAGTCTTCTACCAGTCCATGTTAGTAGATATCAACAGTACCACTACACAGACATTAAGAATTTATTCATTGACTTTGTTGGATTAGTTTTTACTAGTCCAGATAAAAGTTAAATGAAATCATTAAGGAATGATGCACAACAGCCAAAGGCATGACGAGGGGAAGGGAGGTCGTAAAACGAAGTTTCCTCATACAATTTCAAATAAACAGCAATGTACAAGAATCAGAAACAAAGTGCCAATGACTTGTAAAATGTAAACATGAAAAAAATTAAGTGAGAGCATTAGATAAATTACTTAAAATGAAATTTCACCATCGCTCCACCCATCAATCTTTGAACGACCAAAATGCATTGACGCTATTGTGACCCACAAACCTCACGTCTGCCCCCAACCTTCTCGTTGAACGTCTACAGTCAAAATCATAATTCCATGAGCATAGATACTAAAGACCTCAGAAAATGAAACGCATAACAACTCTATGACGATTACGTCAATACAAGTACAAATTGGAAATGTTGATCCCTAGATCTAGGAATGGTTCTCACTCTTTCCATAATAGGAGATGAAACATAATGTTTATTGGAACGCGAAAATTTTAAAGCACAGCTAAAAAATTACTACACAGTAACCAGTACATGCAAAAATTCAGTGAGTTTCGGGAAAAAATACAATCTTCACCACTACTGGCACCATAACAAAATTATGGAAACTGAAATCAGCTTGTTAATACTTCTTATTACCACACTTGAAGTCCAAGAAAGAAATGAATTACCCTGACTGGCCGAGAAAGTGATCAATTAATCAATTTAAGCACCGGATGTCTGAATGCGTCATCCATAAAAACTAATTAACATCTTGATATAACAACAAAAACATCCCAAAATTTTCCCATTGACAAAATTCAGACAGAATCACACCCAAACAAAATAAAAGGAACTGATGACAAATAAAAGTTTTGCATGATCAAAAAAATCCAAAAAAAAACTTCTCTTCCAGTTCCAATTCTTTTCTAGCTCAAACCACAAAACCTCAAAGGAGCAAAAAAAAAAAAAAAAAATCAAATCCCAACCCAATCAATCCACCACCAGCTGACGACCCATCATCAAATCACAAAAACACGACCTACCCACTAACCGAAAATACAAGAAACCCCCATAAAAATCAAATCTTTACACCAAAAACCACAAAAACATCCATAAAATTCGATTTTTACACTGAAAATGCCAGAAAAAAGGAACCCAGAACAAGATGAGAAGAGAAGGGTCTACCTCAGGAGAGTAGGATGGATTAAAACCGGAAGATCCCGAATGGGGAGAAGAAGAAGGTTTGTTGAAAGCCAAAGGGAGCTCAGGTTTTCTTTCTTCTGACTAAAGTCTAATAAGAGTTGGAACTTTTTTTTTTGGAGGTGAAGATAAAAGGTGGTGTTCGGATCCCACTTTTTGTTGGTCGTTGGTCTGGCCTTTTTGCATGTTTGACCCACTGTTTTATCTCTTTGGGGATTCCCATTGAAGAGTTTGGTCACTACATTTTTCAGAATGTTCGATAAGTAATGAGATTTATAACTGAACTCATCGTCCGAAAACTACTTAAATCGTACGTTCGAATTACTATTTTGTTCTTATGTCCTTTCTACTTATATAACTCTTCATTTCACTCTCCTAACACCACTCTCTCTTCATATTACTCTCATATTCATCAGAAAAACGTCTCAGAGGTCAGGGAAAGAGTCAGCGGACACCTCGTACTCGAATTTGATAAAATGCCTTATTTAGTTTTTTAATTTAAAAAAAAATTGGGTCGGGCGTTCAAGGGACACGTCCGACCCAACGGGCGGGCGCCCGCGGGAGACAGTAAGTTTTTTTTGAATATTTTAAATTTATTTAAATTGATTATAAATTGTGATAATTGCTAAATATTCGGATGACAGAGGTCGGTCGGTAAACCGACCCAAAAATTCCAGAAATATCAAAAACTTATTGTCTTTACGATCACGGTGCACCGATGGAAACTCGGTCATCCGCATGTTACATGTTCAGTAGACCGAGAAACAAACAGTCGACTGTCCGAGACCTCACCAACTCACCAGATCCTGCGCCCATGGTTAATTATTCGGGTTGGATTACGAGTTTTTGCAAGTGATGAAGATTCAAAAATTTCCAAATCCAACAATTTCAAAATCCAAAAAATTGAATTATTATTTATCACTAGAAGCTACTTAAATCGCCCCAACAAATTACTATTTTGTCTTTATGTCATTTCCACTTATATAATTCTTCATTTCACTCTCCTAACACCACTCTCTCTTCATATTACACTCGTATTCACCCCAAATCATGTCTCGGATGTCCGGAAAAGAGTCAGTTGACGCCCTAGTCTACTCAAATCTAGTAAAATGTCTTGTTTAGTTTTTGTATATTTTATAATAAAAAAATGGGTCGGGCGTTCGGGGGAGACGCTCGACCCAACGTGTGGGCGCCCGCGGGAGCCCTCCCCAAGGGAATAACCCTTGAGGTATCCTTGGATGAGGCGACTTAGGCAAACGCCCGAGATGGAAACAAAATTCTGCCCCACTTACCTAACCAGATCCAGACGCTTAATCAGACATTTTCGTGGTGTTGGTACTGGGAATGTGGGGAAAACTGAGGCAAAAACATTGTTTTAAGACACATGACGAAATGTGTATTAAATGAATTGTGAAGATCAAAATAGTAATTATTAAGGCGATTTAAGTAATTTTTCGACGACGAGCAGTAGTTCCCATTTATAATGACAAATATAGATCATGCTTTATTCAAGTTTTTCTTGAATATCATTGTACACTGATGAATTTTGATGCGAAGATATCACCCTTTGGGGGAAAATATATTGTATTAGTTTGGCATTGAACATGACTATCAATTTTCTTACAAAAAAATACTAGAAATACTTATCTAGCTATCCGCAAATAAGAACTCTTTGAATGCATTTTCTAAGAATAAGATATATATATATACATAAATTTTCTAATGAGCCCAGAGCTTTAATTTTTCTAAATTAACCCCACAATATTCACCACTCATTTCAAATTGTAAGGTAGATGAAGAGAAAAAACGATTATGCTAATGAAATGTGAGATTAACTGTAAATAAGATCCAATGGTGAGATTGTAGGGAGTTTGAACTAAATTAGAAGAGTCTTGAGCACACTAGAGCTTGACCATATATATGTGTGTGTATAAATGATATTTTGAAGGGTATTTTTGCAACAAACGCAAATTGCGTATTCCGCGGTGAGAAGTACAATCCACTTTGGAGGCAAAATAATTATTATGATTATATTACAACAATAAAAAACAGTACAAGAAAAGTGGAATAACCGTAACAAATGCTTACTTGGTAAGTTTCTATTGGAAAAGGTTTGGAGTTGGAACCTGTCGGTAATTAATAAACTAAAAGTTGTTCTAAGAAGTAATAAGAAACAATTAAGTATTCACAACATCAATTGTCACAGCATATCTTTTTTTCTAAAAACTCCTCATATTTATCTTCCTTTTTAAATTCCCCATCTCATTTTCGAAAAAGACTTTGGGCCACCCGAGAAATGTTCTTAATAATACTAATAATCGAAGACCTCTAAAATATATTGCTTAAGATTATGATACATATAATTTTACAATAACCTCTGAGACACTTATCATTCTTCATATTTAGGGAGTTGCAGAAGCGAATTTTATAATGAGCAGTATATGGCAAATAAGAAGATCAAAAATAAGAAAATTAAGACGACACAAATCACTTAAAACAGCTTTTACAGATTGTATAGCGACTTTTGATATAGATGTGTTCTACATGTTTATTGTTGGTTTTTGGAAAATTAAAAAAAATCATATTATTATTACACAATAATAAGAGATGTTGATCAAGATCAAATGGGTGTGTGATCAAATATTCTAATCAGTTGTGAATTTCCCCAAGAGAGCAGAAAACGAGTTCTTAGTATTCTCAAATCTCAAAGAGAGATGGAGATGGAGATGGAGATCAAATTAAACTCGAAACCCCCACCACAGATATTTGGTCCACAAGTTCCTAAGACGATGGTACTTTGAACTTTGATATATAATTGTTGTGTCAGATCCAATTCAATTCAATCCAATCATATTTGTTGATTCTCTTTGGAAGTTAGTCCTATCAATCACAATAATTAAAAACCCCACAGCCATCCATCATCATGGCTATTATTACTTCTCATGTCCATATCATGTTTAGTTGCCATGTGTCATCCTACTTATTTTACAAACTCCATAAATTTTTGTTTATGGAATGATTTAGAGAGGGGAAAAAGAATTGAATTGAAAGAAGAGAATTTTCTGTTGTTAGGTTCAAAAATTATTCTTAGCAAAGGTATAAATAAAAGTTAAGAATCAATTTGGTGGTGGAAGATTTTGATGTTTGAGTTTCTTTTATAGATTTTTGTGTAGTCTTCTCCCCGCTAATCTCAATTCAAAGCTTAGATGTGGTAAAAGTACCTATTGTTTAGTCAAACTGCGGTTAACTTTCCGCCGGTAGCCGCAAACCCGTGCAATTTGTCGATTATCGTGTGAATTCTCCCTTGAATTTCTATGATGTCGGTTGAAGTCAAGACAGGAAGAAGGTTGCAACGGTCGGACAACAATGGAAGCAGTGTGGAGGGGACCAACAGGGACCCATGAGAGATTGAGGAGGAACTGGTTGCCGACACTCCGAGGAAATAAATTTCATCGCGCTTTCTAGGTGTAATTCAGCAAGCATCAGGGATGTGACAGATGAGACGTTTGTTGCCGTCGGAAAAGAGTACAAGGGGAGCAAGTCTGTTTTGGTATGGGCTCTATAGAAGAGTTGTAAGACGAAGAAATTTGTTCTACTTCATGTTCATCAGCCTTCCCAGATGATCTCTATTAGTACGTTCTTGTATGATTTTGACCAGATTCCAGATTTTGACCCCGTATTCGGTCGACCGATTTTAGATTGGTGTTCGACTGTTGGTACTTAAGTGATGTGCAGAGAGTTCAACCATTGCAGACTTCTGGTCGACCGAACCTATTGGGAATGGTCGACCAAATTACCTATTTCGGTCGACCGTTTGTGCGCAGAACTTGATTTCTGGCCTTTGTGTTGTGTCAACTCTGTCCACGTAAACCTGTGTCCTCGCTTAGAGCGTGAGCCGGGAGGTGACAGCGGGTACGTTGCTCGTGCCTGCCCAGGGACCGTCGTGTGGATACTTGGGTCGTGCCACCTCCGTTGCGGGACGGTGGTGTGACGTGTTGTTGCTTGACTCTGTGTAGAGTAGCATACCTAAGGGATTGCGGATGCCAATGCATGTTGATGCTTGGCTCGTGGAGCATGATGACCCTACAGACTACGGTCTTGACCCGTCCGATGTTGTGTCAGACGTATGTTGTACCGCTGATGTTTTGCCGACGATGTTGTTCCGACAATGATTCCACGATTGGGCACCTATCGGGGAATGGTTGGACCGACCGGGCTACGGCTCCGTTGGGGTGGTGTAGACCACGTGGTTCGCTTTGCGCCGAAGTGCGGACGCTCCTCACCGATCCATTTGGCTCAAGTAGTCGCGTGTGGGGGTGTGTCGTGTACTGTCCGTAAGACCGTATGTCCCTACGGTAGGTTTCCAAGGGAGACCCGATGTTGTTGTTGGACTGATGTCCTTGTTGACCATTTGAGGGTATTTGTTGTTGTTGTGGGACTGATGTCCTGTTTTACCCTTGGAGAGGATTTGTTGCATTGTTGATGATGATATGACATAGTACCAGTATGATATGTTTATTTACCGTATTGTTGCATTCATTTAGGCGAGTTTGGCATATAGGGTTTCCTAATGGGAAACTCAGACATTCTTTTGTTGTTGATTCATGTTTCAGGACCGCAGTTGGTTCTGTTGGGTGGTGACAGCGGACACACACATTTTGGGGTCACGATCCTTTTCGGACTCTTCGAGGTCGTCATGATTACTTGTATCTGTCTTTCGTTTTATTGATGTAATCATGTATTTTGACAAACTCTATTGTATTTGGTGCACCGACTAGTTATATTTATGAGTAACATTACTGCTTGGATTGTCGTTATCTTGAGTTCTCTTGTTGGTTTAATTTTTCAATTTTTTTGCTGTTCTGGGATGTTACAGTTACAACTACATATGCGAAGTTCAGCATGTTAATGTATATATAAAGTAACTTTATTAGTTTATCAATTAATCTAAAACGACGTAGATTTTCTCTGAGATACTCATACAAACATGATTCATTTTTAGATTAGATTAGAGTATGAGATACTATTTGCACGCATACGAAATTGTGAATGCGAATTTCCAACTATTAACAAGCCCACATACTATTATTGGATTACTGATAATCACTGTCACATGTTAACATTTTTTCAATGTTTGATTGATGACTTTTGAACTTTGGCGATGAACTTATCAAATTGTTACTACATTTTAAGAATTCATATTGTAATTGCATAGGATTGTTATTAACTTCTAGAATAAGAATCTTATATAACTCTCCATTTTCCATAAGTAAAGTCGGACATGCAAACAAAACACATATTACCGAGAAAATTTATTCCACATCGAAACCCACGTTCTTTTTTTTTAAAATTTAAATGAAAAAAACACGTTGTTTACTCGGTCCACAATTGTAAGCCCCATCTCAACTCGTTCAACCATGTTATAATTTCAAACGATTCAAACTTAAAACCATCCAATTAATTTGAGCCCAAACCAATAATAATAAATGAAAAGCGGTGACCGTATCTCCCACATATATATATATATAATAAGTAATGTGGGTTTTTGGTCAACGAACCCCCATCACATCATAAACCTCCCAAACCCCTAAGACTCGATCCAAATCATCTTCAATCCCCCGAAATAAATATCCCAACTTAATTTCGATTGCCTTCGCGCTCCGATCCTCCTTTTTGTCCTTTGAGTTTTCTTAAACTTCAAATTAAGGTGGTGTTTTAATTTGTTGATACCTTTGTTGGTACGTGTGTTTTTCTTGTTGAAAATTCCATCTTAATTAATTTGGTGTTTCTGTACGTAAAAATTGATGGTCTTTCTTTTCTAGATTTATTTTGATGATGTTAGCAGAACAAATGTTGTTCTGATCAGATTGGCAACTTATAATTTAGTTTTGTTTATTAATGTGTTGAAGATGGAATGTTTGGGGTACAATATTGAAGAAGCAAAGATTGAGGAAGTCATCAGAGAATTCTTCACCAAAACCTTACACATAATACTAGATGCAAGGTCTGTTTATCATGCAAGGAACTCTGCAATCCGATCGCGAGACAAATGCTTCAATCTTGCTCTTCCACAATGCAAAGCTTTGCTTGAGAGCAATAATATTAATCATGATTTGGGTTTGAACTCATCATCGATTGTGGTTGATGTGATACTCACCACCAACGGGAATTATTCACATAAAATTATCGAGAGATGGATTTTACAACACGATCAGACGACGACGACGACAACAACAACAACAGTTGGACAACAACAATCAATTCATGAGTACAAGTTGTTATACAAGAGATGTGTTGTGATGTTGCGTTGTTTGTACACAATCACAAGGCTTTTACCTGCACATAATCTTTTGCGGGACATAATATTTAATTCATGTTCGGGTCGGGTGTCGACGACGTCCATGCATGATATAATTATTTCTCACAAAATTTCTTCATTTGCCGACCCGTTGTTATTCATCACTAGCGCAGAGGAATCAACAAAGATGAGAAGCTATTCTTTTACACCTTTGGCAACCCACCACGGCGGCCACCTTTGCCTCTCTGTCTCATACCTCTCCAAATTGGAAGATTATGTGATGATTATTAGTCCACTCAATATTTCCGCTACCTCCTTATCAACAACACAATTTATTATTACGGATTACTTCAGTACTAGTTCATTTGATAACAAGTTTCAACCCGCATTGATTTCATCTACTACCTGCAATAGTCAAGATCCTCCACCCATTCCTTCTCTTGTTGGTAATTAAATATTCACAATGCATGTGACAATTATATACCCCCCAACATATACTTTTCTTCCCTCATGCAGTTGTTAATTATATCAAGTTTATTATTTCTCATTAATTCAACGATTTCTTTTTTTCTACGCAGAGTGTGAGTGTTCAACTTCTACGACGCATCCAACTCTGGAATCTGACTTGTCCAATAAACAGTTGCCTTCACTGAAGAAGAACAAAATTCCAAGTTTCCTCAGGGTTGACGTCAAACCAACACCCAATACATCCATTATTGCTCTATACTATGACAAAAAGTCTAAGCAACCAGAAAAATTACGGCAGAACAATTTACCAAATCGGACTGCACGCCAACAGGTAGTATTTCGTATGATCAATTCAGTAACTTTACTTTCTTGATCGTACATACTAAGTTAAACATAGCAATTAATTACGTACCTTAGGTAATACCATTTTTTTGTTTTACTGAGGTAGGTTTCATTCCCTCGCAATGTTGAGAGGCAACGCATTTTCGAAGAGAAAACTTCTCGTCCAAGTTCAAGATGGTTATCTTTCGACAGTGGATGTGAAACTTCTGAAAATATTTTTCATTTTGTGAACGACGACAATAATATCAGGTACTTTGCTGTTTTGCTTTAAAGTAAATAAGATATTTGTTTTATTATAAGTTCCTAATTATAAGGAGCTCTCTTGCTCTTGCGTAACTGTTTATTCCTGCAGGCCCAAAATATCAGGTGAAGACACGTCTGTGGTTGGTACTTCAAAATCCACTGGATCGTTGCTAATTCAGAAGTCTCACAACGCTGAAATTGGTGTCCTCATATCGATCTTATCGACAGCTCCACATCTATCCCAACATATCTCGAATTCCAGTAATATATTTCAAGTTTCCGAAATACAAGGCCTTCAAGCCAAGGAGGATATGATAGAACACAAACAATACAGTTGCGATGTTGGTGAAACAAGCGTAGGTAGTAGTCAAGTTTCGGGTCCTTCCAACACCAAAACATTAGGAGATGCAATGCTGGAGTTGAAAAGCTACAGACGACTAAAATCTTTAGACGGTAAAAATATGGCTTAAGCTCATTTAAAGAGAGACCGATTAAAATCTAATTGACTGAAACTCTTGAACAATTTTGTACAGTTTCAATATAAATACCCACAAAGAGTTCTTAATGCGTTTTTTTCCTAAAGTGATGAATTTTTTTATGTTCAGATAATGCAGAGTGAGATGGATTAGATTTTCTCATATGTTAATTCTTGGTTTTGGAATCCTAAACCATATATCAGGCAGCAGGCTAAAGTGGAAAATTACTTTGAAACTGAGTTCATAAATTACTCAACTTCATGGGCTTTAATTATCCTCACATATTTGTTGGATATTGTGAATAAATTCAATTGTAAGCTTCAGCTGAGAGTACGTCGAGATATGTTGTTTGTGGAGTTCACGTTTATTGGATTTTCAAACTAAAAGAACCAAAACAGAACGACTCTCGACTCTCATGTTTGCTAATTGTTTGACAACAGATATGTTTCCCACAGACACCAAGCAGGATTAATAGGATTCTGCAAGATCATACTCCTCTACTTATAACCTTCAAATTAATTACTAGTGGGGGCACTAAGGTTAAGACTTTAGAAAACTAACCGAACAACCAAGGCCCACCAACGAAGACAGACAGTATAACCAAACGTTCTGAAGCTTATAAGACACCCCAACAATATTCTGTTATGAGTATAGGACAATGTATTTAGGTGTTAGAAGAAGATTCATAAATTTTTAGAGGAATTTGACTTCCCTTGGTTTGGAGTGTAGGTAGGAGTACTCCTTACAAGTATAACTGTAAAGACGTGAAGTGAGAGAGAGAGAGAAGGTATGGGGTGGTATGGTTGGGGTGTGAGAGTATGGGTGGAGGTATGGTGAGGAGTATGGGTAGGTGTAGGGTTTGTTTATAAAAACCAAAAATCTCACCTTTTTTCTCTTTTGGTTGCCCATTTCGTTTTCCACCAAACTCACCCATTCTTCTTGCATCCCGGCGACCAGAGGAGGAAGGAGAGGAGCTCCAGCGACGTGGTGAAGGCGCAAGCGAAGAAGGAGCGCCGGGAACGGAGGAAAGAAGGAGAAGGAGCTAGAAGCGACGCCGGAGGAGGAGGAGCTCGCCGCACACGTCTTCTTCGCGGTGAAAGATATGCCAAGTCTTCATAATAACTCCCCAAGAGGTGTGGGAGTGTAGGGGGCGGCGTTGGTGCCGTTTCCCCGGCGAAAACCCGACTGGACGGAGGTGGAAGACGCTCTGTTCGGTCGACCGATTGAGAGTTCGGTCGACCGAACAGCGTCTAAATGATGCCTGTCCAGAGGGAAAATGTAATTTCGGTCGACCGGTAGTTGGTCTCGGTCGACCGAGTTTGGTATATATTTGCTTACTGCCCGAAAATGGTCGAACGACGTCTGTGTGACGGTCGACCGTTTATGCCAAATTTTAGCGGGAATATTTTATAAGGGTTATATTAGTCCGGTCGACCGGTGGTTGTTCGGTCGACCGATCCCAGTAGATATGGTAGACAGACCTTCGGCCGACCGAGTGTGTGTCTCGGTCGACCGAACTGCGCAAAGTCGGTCAAGAGCGTTGACCATCTAAACGGTCGACCGCTCTGGATCCGGTTGACCGACCGCGTGCAGTTTTCCTGTAGTGAAGTGTCTGCTGATCCGGTCAACCGAAAGAGTTTCGGTCGACCGAATGCAGTGGGCAGGATTCATGCAATTTTCCTTATCAGTTGAACGGACCCTGGTTCGACCGACATGATATATATGTATATAAAACGTATAGCGTAGACCTTCCAAACGGTCGACCGCTAGATTTGACCTTGTTCGACCGGTGGGTCGAATTATCTTTCCTTGGTGGATTTATCCACATGCGTGACGTCGAGCAGAGGCGACTACCGGCTGCCGAGCCCACGGTCGATCACCGGACCTCGGAGCTACGGATTTCACCTACGACGAGAGTGTATTTCTGTTGGACCCCTCGTGGATGCCTGTGAGGCAGAGAGGGATGCCTTCCATGCCTGTGTGGGTGGTAGATGCCTCCTTCCCTGGTGGGGGAAGGGGTTGCACTTTCCGTGTGTCGGAGAGCGATGTCACTTGTGCCTGTGCGGCCGAGAGACGCCTTCTTCCCTGGTGGGGGAAGGGGATGCACTTTCCCTGTGGAGGAGAGCGGCGACCCCCTCGTGTGGGCCTGGATTGGCAGGGGGGATGCCTTCCATGCCCCTGTGTGCGGCGGGGAGATGGACCGTGGTGGCGGTTGGGCATTCATTGGGCCCGAGGCGGATTGCATTGCATGAGCATTCTTGGCATTTTTGTCTGTATTTCTGTATATGATAGGAGATGTTGGCATACGGGGTTCCTTTCGGGAACTCAGGCAGATTTTATGTTTCATTTTCAGGGAGCAGACACTCTTAGGTTGGTGGTGACCGAGGGGAGTGCCTCCGGGATCGGGTCCTGTCTCTTTATCTTTTTGTAGAGGTAGTGATTACTGTAGCTATGTATTAGACTAGTAATCGCTCTTTTGACACTCTGTATCATGACTTCCACGTGGAGATATTTTATATATATATTCTGTTGACTTTTCCAGTAACGTGCCCTTGTTGACCGTTGACGGTCGTATGTTTATGTTTTAAATTTGAAAAATTTCTTCCGCTGTTTCGGGACGTTACAATAACCTTTTTTGTTAAACTTTAATGCTTATATACTTGTTAATTTTTTCTTCATACCAATAGTGGAAATTAAAGTGTGATTTTCTTCAAGTTTTTTTGCAAACCGATCACATCTTTACAAGATAAATTAAAGACAAGAGACCATTAAGATTAATATTTAAAGATAAAGATGGGATGATATAGTAGTACCAATATTATACATTACTCCAACTTCTTTAATTAAAAGTTGCATGCTTATAAATAATTAACAGATGCAAGTAATAGCAACGTCGACAGTTGAAGTGTCAGTAAAAGGCAGCAACACCAACAACCTTCATGAGGCCAAAGGTGACCAACATGGCCGCCCAACCACCAACGAGCACCCTCACCATCGACCTCACCACCGGAGCACGTCCGAGTACTGCTCCAATGCATCCAAAAACCACCAGAGCCACTGTCACCGCAGCCGAGACCACCCCAAGTCTCACCTTGTAGCTACTGATAAATCCGGCCGCTAGAAGTGGTACGGTTGCGCCCACCGCGAACGCTAATGCTGAGGCAGCCGCTGCTTGAGTTGGACTTGGGAGTTGAGACCTATATATATATATATATCATGTATATATAGGTTAACAAATTAGTTAAGTGATCCTGATCAATTCAAATAATTATTTCAAACGTACAAATGAAATGAAATGAACCTGTCAATATGGTTAATGTTGGGTCCACTACCGGCGTGGAGTACTACTCTAACCTGATCCCTCTTCATTTGCTCCAATTCAATATCATGTTGTGAGTAGACCGAAACAAACTCTCCTATGGCCATACTACACGCTCCGGCCACAAGCCCCGCAAATCCCGATACAACCATAGCCCTTCCATCCTCCTTAATAGCACCCACTCCCATCATTAGGGAAGCCGTCGACACAAGCCCATCATTCGCCCCCAACACGGCTGCTCGAAGCCATTGGGCTCTTTGGGAGTAATCAAACTCATCATCTTCCTTTTGGAGCTCAAGTGAGTTCAAGTTGTTGTTGGCTTCTCCAAGCTTGATGGTGGTGGTGGTGGTGTTGGTTGCCATAATAATATCGATCGTGTCTGTCTAATTATGTGTTATGGAGAGTGTGGAGAGCACATGCATGCTTATGGAGGGAATTTATAGGGTTAATTAGTTTGGATGATACTTTTGTGGGTTGTGACTGTGTATATATATAACTTATTTTGTATATGTTAGAGATGTTTTGAGATTTGTTGGTTTTGAAAGTAGTTATGTCTTTTAGCTTGAAGTTTAGCTGAAAGAAGTGGACTACAACCTAATTTAATTTGGGTTGGAATAATATGAACGGAATGTATGTACACATGTATATATCTATTTTAGATTCTTTTTGAATGTTTAATTTGGTTTTACTTGACTCTTGTTCGACTAATCGACTATAGAATTAAGGGAAAACTTATACTACCGAATTCTTGTATTATATATCTTCTTTCTATTTCAAGTATTAGATGGGAAATGACTGAAACTCTGATGTTATATGTTCTTTTAAATTTAAAATTTTCAGACTATATTTCCAAGGATATATATATATATATATATATATATATAGGGTCAAGCTCTAGTGAGCCCAGGGCTCATCAAATTTAGTTTAAGCCCCCTACAATCTCACCATTGGATCTTATTTACAGTTAATCTCACCATTCATTAGCATAACCGTTTTTTTCTTAATCTACCTTACAATTTGAAATGAGTGGTGGATATTGTAGGGGCTTAATTTAGAAAAGTTGAGCTCTGGGCTCACTAGAGAATTCTTGTATATATATATATATATATATATATAATTTTGTAACTTTGTAAGTCCAGCTAGTTATTATAAATCATTATATAATTACAAAGTTGCAGAAATGTAAAACTTTAGACTGTGTAATAAACTAACAATCACTGTTAAGTAGAAGATTATGCCCTTTTCTCCATTATGATAACATAGAAAGTACTTTGTATAGAGATTTGTTTTTTGTTGAAAAATAAAAAGAAAAGGTGATTCTGATATATGTATGGAAATAACACTATATTTATCGAAAAGAGATTTCTATAACATAGGAAGTACTATATGTATAGAAATTTGTCAATCTCTCTTTCTTGGCATTAGCATTTGATGAACTGTTGGTTGTTTGCTATTTTGAATATAACCTAAAAACGTATTTTTCAAATTCAATGATACTTTAATTCGGCTTTCTTTTACCAAACCAAACTCAGGCAACTCCCAAATTGACAGCCCTTTTATTAGAGGAAATTAATTGTTCTAAACAGAGTTAGAATGACATCAATGGGTTTTCAAATTTCAACATGATCAAAATTAACAAACAAATATGGTGGCGTAAAGATGAGTTTGTGTATAATTAGTCTTTTGAATCTGGATGCATGTATAAGAATGTTGGATTGCTGAATCAACCACCACTACTTGTTAGTGAACATTCAAATCCATTAACTTTAATTGATTACTATATTTATAAAGTGAGGAAGTATGCATTCCACACGACTACAACCACCTAAAGTCCTTTCTTAATCACATAACCGAACTTTTTAAAGTCAACAATTAGGTTCATGTGGTTTCCTATCTCTATCCTTTTCGAAATACATCTCTTTGGTTAGGACTTATGCATGTCATGAATGTGTTTCATCTTAATTAAAATATGAAGGAGAATTTACTTATAAATTCCTTGGTTAGGACTTATGCATTACAGAACAAATCACCACAACAAAATAGATTTTTGGTGATGGATAAATGAATTGGCAAAAGCTCCAAAATCCACTAGAATGCCTTGCCCTAAACCAAATGCGTTGATTTATGGTAAAATTTGATATTTCCTTATTATAACTTGTTAAGTCTTAATTAATCATTTTATATATGGCTTAACTAATTGTCTTCTCATGGCTTGAAGAGGTACCACGTACTCTATGTGTAACCTAATCTTTGCTAATCAACATCTTTCTTTTCTTGTTGTAAATTCAGAAAACACTTGAGTGGAAAAACTTAGTGATGATCTTTCCTTTTCATGTCATGAATGTGTTTCATCTTTAGTTTTAGTATAAAATTAAAGTCCAGTATATCCATGAGTATGGGGGATCAAACCTGTCCTGTCTTTCCCACTAACAGTCTTAATTATAAAGAAAACAAGTGTGTGTGTCAGCTTGTGTTGTGCACGTTTACGCTAAAATAACATATCTTGTTTGAACATCTATGGATATCTATGAAAACTAGAAGAGTATACATGATTGATTATGTTGGGGTAATAATTAATGTTCACACCGTAAAGTTTCCGAAAATAGTGAAAAATTTAAACAATATAAAAAAAAGTCAACGGTCAACAAGAGCACGTCACGGGAAAACAACCCAACATATATATAATATAAAGATCCATGTGGAAGTCAAATATACAAACTGACTGTGATTACAAACAAACAGCTATACAACATGTAATCACCTCAAAAGAATAGACAGATAAACTACAGGATCAGATCCCGAGGGTACCCTCCTCGGTCACCACCTCGACTCTAATGCTGCTCGCTACCTGAAATGAAAACAAACAAACATGCCTGAGTTCCCTACTGGAACCTCGTATGCCAAACCTCCTAAAATACAAAATAGAATTAAAGACAATGCGATGCACATGATCATCCACCTCGGGCCCACAATAATACCCCTCTCCGCCTCCGCGGTACTGAACCACTCCTACCACCACGAGGGTCAAGTCAGTCCACCGCTGCCTCACATGGGTCAGTCGGCACCACTGTTCCCCAAGAGCCGCAGAAAGGAACCCTGGTACTACGCCGCCACCCAGGAGCGAGTCAGCCCGCCGAATGCACAACTCGGGTCAGACGACAGCCGCTGCTCCCCCCTAGAGCCGCCAGACGCGCACCCTGCCGGGACATCCTCGGCCTATCGACAAACCCCAGCTAACAGCCCAAGGTTTACGACAATCATCTCTCACACCCCGCTCGATATGAGAGGCTCAACAATAATACGTCATCGTCGAAGGTGAAATCTGTCGCTCTCAAGGCCGGTAATCGACCGTCGCCTCGGAGCCGGTAGTCGACCTATACTCGACGGCTCGCGTGTGGATAAATCCACCAACTTGCGGCAGATCGGTCGACTGCTATAAGTGCACCGGTCGACCGGTCTTCAACACAGTACTCGGTACTGTACAAACAAGTGTATCGGTCGAACCACGCCAACCGAATTACCGACCAATCGGTCGAACAAAAGTCATCTAGCGGTCGACCGTTTGGATGGTTTACGTTATACAATATTTATAATATATATATATCCGACCAGTCGAACCAAGGGTCCGTTCAACCGATAACAAGGATCTCAACATTTTTCCTAAGTGATATTCGGTCGACCGGAACTGAGATATAGTTCGACCGAAACGTCACAGGCACTCTACTGCTTATTTAAAATTCTCAGTCGGTCGACCGAAAGTTAAAGAGCGGTCGACCCTTTTGATGGTCAAAGCTCCCAACCGACTTAGCATCGAATAGATCGGTCGAACCAGGTTAAGGGCGTTCAACCGTTTAATAAGTCAAAACCCCCAACCGACCTATTCTCATTGTTTCGGTCGACCGGCGAAGTGGACTCGTTCGACCGATAACAGCATTAAACTTTTTTTCCCGCACAAATCTGGCATAACGGTCGACCGTCCGCAGACATCGTTCGACCGTTTGCGGGTGCAAAATAATATAATAATAGAATCGGTCGACTGCCCACAGGCACCGGTCGACCGATTGCCGTCTTCAACCTCTGAATAGGTTGCAATCCGACGGGGAATTCGACACTAACGTCGATCCCCAACACCCACCAAGCTTAAGTGAGTTATAATGAAGACTTGGCATACCTTTTTGACGTTTGTGGAAGCCTCCCAAGCTTTGGCAAGCCTAACCCAACACTTCTCCTTCACTTCTTCTCCTTTTCCTTCTCTCCTTCTTCTTTTCCTCCAAAATCGCCTCTCTTACCCTCTGATTAACTCAAGAATGAAGAAAACGTTTCAGATAAACCTTACCCTCCTATTTATAGCTAAAACCTAAAAATCTAACTCTTATCCAAACCTCCACCTCATGTTTTACTGTTCATGGCTTAATTAAGGTTAATTAGATTTAGTTTAGGTTAATTAGGGTGTTTAGATTAAGGTTATTACACACTCTCCATAATGATGTGGATGCATGATTGTTAATAAGTTGATTGACGGGTGATGATTATAATTTGCATGAAAGTTTAATCAGGTTTTACTTTGGTATCTCAATTAACGAAAATAGTGGTCATATTCACCCATGTAAAAGGTTTGTGCATCGTCGATCGTGCATATATATATATATATATATATATATATATATATATATATATATATATATAGAAGGCAAGGTTAGCTCAGATCAAGCTATGGACCAGTCGACCACCTCATGAATGCAATCATCAGTCGATCAACCAATCCAATTGATCGATTCAGCATGTATATATAATTTTCACGTACGTAATTTATTTTTTTTGTTGTTGTGATGGTGTATGATGATTTTAGATTACAGTGACCTAAACTTTTATTTGACCGATCGACAAAGCGCGCAACATATATATATGCACCATACTGTTGTGGTTTTGATTTCTGACTGTGTTCTCAAACCAACCATGCATCAAGCAAGTGATCGATAAGGTACCAATGCACATCATTGATGGTGTTTTTGGATGATCTTTTGTATCTGTATCTGAAAAGTTTTGGATAGAAGAAATGATGGAGGTTACAAAGGAACATATATGAGAGACATGAATCCACCACAAAATGTCTCATGTCTGCCAATGCTAGCTTTTAGTGCTCAACAAAATCATGATTTTACCAAAATAACAAGACTACATTCGCTGCCCCATTTCCACTTTTGAACGTAAAGCTCAAGTCAATTTCAAGTCTTCATCCCTCCACAATACTTCCTCCAAATATCTTCCGCAACAAAGATTATACGGTAGTGTACTTTGTCTAGAAATATTTTCAATTTAGAAAAAATAAATGTGGGTCACTGCCGCACTGACATATTGAAGATTCTTATAAACAAAATTATTATGTAAAGAGAAATTTGTCCAAAATAATACAGAATTAATTTGCTACGGGATTATAATTGACATCCAACACATATAGTATATAACATTTGAGGTAGTGCAGTTTGGAACCTGCATATCCTCCGCTTTTCTTCAAAATCACATGCATTACCATATTTCTTGTTTCTTGTATCTCACCCTAAATTATTTTGAAAAATAAAATTTTATTTTCAAATATTTAACGATAACTAACTATAACCAACCATGATTCGTGGTCCTCCTTCAGTACTACTTACTGGCCGGAGAGCAATACACACATATAGGTCTGGAAATAAAGCTACTTGGTTGATTGGACGATACCTCCGATAAAAGAACGTGATTATGCTACAGTGATGGATTCTGCCCTCAACGGATCATATCTCAGGAAAGAGAATATACAAATAGCTTTTAATTGTTACAATGTGCATCGACCATGAATTATCAAAGAAAGTAACAATGAGTGATATCGTTGCTAGTGTGAAATGTCTCACGATGAAACCTAGATGAAGAAAGATATGTAATACATCAACATCTCTACCCATAAAACATAATTTATGTAACTTAATTCCCATAATGTTTTTCAACGAAGACCTTGATGATAAAGGATGTTGAAAATGAGGTCCGGAATCTAGTGTTTCTCGTTTAAATCTGATTTTTGCATTAGGACAGCTTTGAAAACTAATGTCTGTGTTGCAATGATATTTTCGCAACTCCGGACATGTGTACCGACCACGTTTTTACATTTTTACCTCTCCAAATGAACGAACCGGCAGAAGTCTAAGTATTGTTTTTGGATTGTTTATTGTTATGTTGTGGTTACCTTCATTAATGGAAATTGCATTTAATTAGTTTTCATCGTACAAGTTGTATTTTCTTTTCATATTTTAAAACGCAATAAGATAAATTTGATGTGATTTATTCTACCACATATTTTGCATGGTTTGAGGTGAGTAGCACAACAAAAATATTACAACAATACTCTATTACTATAACTAATGTTACAACAATATAATATTAATATAGAATCAATGGCCGGACAAATACACAACACCACCACACACCACGACACTAGAATGACTCACAAGACGACACCACTACTAAAACACTCACACTCAATCACTAGACTAGAACTCACTGGGATATGGTTTGTGTAGGAGAGATTGTTGGAAGGAGTGGAGAGGAGAGGGTCCATATTTGTAGGTAGGAATGGAAGGTGGTGGAGAGCTAGAGTTGGTTGGGTGAAGGATAAAATATATAGAGAGAAATATCATTGGGCTTATCGGGTCGGATTAAGATTAAACTAGAAAAATGAATTCTATTTGACCATTTGGTTTCTTGTGTTTGTGTCATTTTAGGAGATGGAAATCATTTTTCTTTGGTTTTCCAAATATGAAAGGATTGTTGTTTCATTTTCTCTCCTCCCCCCTCGTGAAACCAAGGGAAATCTCAAACATCATGCACCCACCACCTCCCACCGCCACTACGACTCCGGGAAGCATCTCTGGCGAGCTACTCTGCCGAACTTTTCCGGTGAGCAACTCCGGCAAACTTCTCCAGCGAAATTGTCCGGTGAGCAACTCTGGCGAGCTTCTTAAGCAACACTCCGACGAGTTTAAATGTTTGCTATTATTGTTGTGTACATGAACTTAATACACATTATATGATGAAGAAAATATATATATGTTGTTACAATAATTTTATACATTCGTATTTGTTAATGTTGATTTGAATTTAAATCTATGTTATTGTTAACGTGAAATTAGTACATGTTATATCATAACAAAAATATCTGCATGTTTGTTGATGTTATCTTTTTTTAACTTAATATAACAAAAAATATTAATTGGTTGAATATTAACGTAAATGTATCTTGACATTATTTTTTAATAAAACTATTGTTTTTAAATATTTCTATTTTCATTTATAAATTAAATTGTAGCTGTAAATTTTCTCCTAACTTCTAATGATAGACACAAACGACTGGAATTTGTTTTATATAGTATTCCAAAGACAAACACAAATATCATAATTCGGTCAAATGGAAATTGCTTTCAACTGAGTGATATTTTCTTTTACTTTCTGTTTAACTGCTAAATCTATTTTATTACTTTCCACGCTACTAACACCCTTGTAGAAAAGAATTAGAAACTTCCTTCAAAATGCCCTCAAATTACTAGACGGTTAACATAGCCAAAGTTGGATTAATTAATTGTCTTCATAATATAATATTACTAGACATAACTCATAAGCAATTGTGTTATTATGATGTTGTATGGAATTATGGATGAACCAACTTCAATTGGCATACTGTCGGATCCAGTGCGACCAGACGTGGACTTTTATGCCGAGTGTTTATGCTGATCGTAAAGGGTTTTGTGGTATTTCACATGTGGCTTCCATGCATATAAGTTGGATTTTGCAGCCAATGAAATAAAAAAATCAAATATATATCAACAGTTTAATAGGCGGTGAATATTTTGAATATTCAAGTGAAGATATCACTACAATTAATTTTCCAAAAACAATACAATTTATAATTGAGATGGTATTACAAAATTGCGTTCTTGACACAAATCAAAATTCAAAACAAGACATTGATACAGTACATAAAATCACACTATAGATAGCAATATTTCATGGAAGCATTTTCCACTTTGTCATGTAACTTATTGTAGTAAAATAGGAACATATAATGTATAATGTATAAAGGATACCACAGTTGGTGTATGTATCTTTGGTGTATGTACTGAGCATACAGATCCCTACAAACAGATAATCAAAAAAATTCAAATAAGTACCCAGTAAGACAATTTTAGGAGAAGTTTTCTGTAAACTAATGTGAGTATTTGTTGAAAGATACGAAACAACGCACATCTTCACCATCTGACGTGCTTCTTCACCGACCGACGCTTCCGAAAGCTCCAACGGAAATCCAACTCGATAGCTTATATAAACACTTGTATTCAAAATTCAATGCATTAAAAAGAAAACAACTGAACATTATTTCCTACCCCCAAACCCTCGTTTTTCAATATGGTATCAGAGCAATCGCTCCATCATTGGTGAACCTCAGAGTGCCCACCACTCATCATTGGAACACCTCAGAGAAAACCAAACCAAACCAGAAAAAACACCACCCATCATCTTCGCCTCTCAAGGGGGTTGAAGGTGATAAACAAAACCCCGACATCCAAAATCCTTGAAGGAAAATCAAGGAAAACATGACGGATTTGGAAACCAACGCCCCAAAACTGGTGTCTCAACTGCTCAACGGACAGAATTATCTGTCATGGGCACGCGCTGTCACACTGACTCTCAGCGGAAAAGGGAAGTTGGGGCACATCTCCGGAACAACAAAGAAATCAGACGAAGATGACACCGAAACAAAACAAGAAGAGTGGCAGGCGACGGACCACCTTGTAATGTCATGGGTGATCAACTCCATGCAACCAAAAATCGGGGCCATCTTCCTTTACAAAAACTTGGCGAAGGAGCTATGGGATGCGGTTCAAAACATATATGGTAAAGCCCACAACTTCGCTCATATTTTTAAACTAAAACACGATCTGTCACAGACGAAGCAGCAATGACAAACCATCACGGAGTATCTGGGGACACTGCAATGTGGATGGGATGAACTCGCTATCTACGAACCGGCGACCACTGACCCAAAAACCATACTCGAGCGGAAAGAAAGGGAACAAATCTATCAGTTCCTCATCGGACTCGACGGCAGCTATGAAGCTATCCGGAGCCAAGTCCTGATGACTTCCAACCTTCCTGATCTCGCGTCCATCATCGCGATGATCCAACGGGAGGAAACCCGCCGGATCACCGCTCAGATCGCTGATCGGTCAGAAACTCAGGCGTTCTTCGCCGAAAAACCCCCAAATAAAACCAAAAAATATGGAAACAAACCACAGGAAACATGCGACAACTGTAAAAAGATCGGGCATAACAAGAACTCATGCTGGTTCCTACATCCGCATCTCCGACCAACAAGGGAAGGAGGAGGAGATCATCGGAACAGAAATAGGAATGGGGGACCAACAGGAAACGGCGCGGTGACTAACCCTAACATGGAAGAGGAACGAAGAAAATGGGAAGGCGAATCGGTCTTTCGCTCGGATCCGCGGGGTTTTATAACCTCACGTGATTCTGGCGGATCCGGTTTTCCTTTGATCTGACCCGATTCCGCTAACCGATCAGATGCTCCACCCACCGGACCCGGATCCAGTTCCAGATCCGACCCGATTCTGCTGGATCAGTTGCAAGCCCACCTCAGCGTATATTTGCAATCCACCCCTCAAGGTTCAGGTAATTGCGCAGGTATAACACTTTCTCCCAGAAATTTATCTGCATACCAATCAGATAAAAACTTAGCAAAAATAGGGCATGAAAATAATGATCAATGGATAATTGATTCCGATGCTACTGACCACATGACCGGAAACTCTAGTTTACTAAGAAAAATCAAAAATCATGTGAAATCATCTAACAATTTTGTGACTGTAGCAAATAATAATCAAGTAGAAATAAAAGGAATAGGTGAAACCACCATATTAAATCAAACGAACAAAAATATTTTATATGTCCCAACATTTACTTCTAATCTTCTTTCGGTAGCAAAAATTACACAAAATTCAAATTGCAATGTTATATTCACCCCGAATGATGTATTTTTTCAGGATCGAACTACAGGGAAGACGATTGGTAAATGAATCTATACCAAAGGACTCTACATTTTAGAAACTCCGAACAAAAAAATTCACACCTCTAGTAGTGGACCGAGTCATGTCCTTTGGCATAAACGAATGGGACACCCGTCTCATCTAGTATTAAAATCGCTATTTCCGTTTATTTCATCTGATTATGCATGTGATGTCTGTCAGTATTCCAAACAAACTAGACTTCCTTTTTCCAACTCTAACACCAAATCAAACTTTCCTTTTGAATTAGTCCACTCCGATATTTGGGGACCCGCTCCGGTCGAGTCTTACAACGGTTTTAAATATTTTGTGCTATTTATTGATGATTTCTCACGGAACACTTGGACTTATCTCCTCAAAAACAAATCAGATGTTTTTCAGATTTTTTGTGAATTTACAACATTTGTTGAAAATATGTATGATTTTAAAATCAAAACCTTAAGGACAGATAACGGGACTGAATACACCAGTCACAACTTTCAAATTTTTTTGAAAAATCGGGGAATATTACACCAAATGACATGCATTCACACCCCTCAACAAAATGGAGTTTCTGAAAGAAAAAATCGTCATCTCTTAAATATAACTCGATCCCTACTTTTTCAAAATCATGTTCCCAAACGTTTTTTGTCTGATGCTGTCTTAACTGCTACTTATCTAATAAATCGTCTTCCTAGCCCTTCTCTTCAAAATAAACAACCACTAGAGATACTCTTAGGACGGAAACTAACATTAGATCATCTTAAAGTCTTTGGTTGTGTATGTTTTGTTCATAAGAAACACATAGATAAATTTGATAGCAACTCTATAAAGTGCTTATTTCTTGGTTATTCTATCAACAAAAAGGGGTACAAATGTTTTGACCCCGAAGCTTGTAAAATGTATATCTCTTGAGATGTAATGTTTAGAGAAAATGAGTCTTACTTCAACATTGTCGGTACAACCGAGTCTTCCTCGGACATCACACCCGTTCTACCTGACTTCAACATCAACCAAACTGAAGAAGAAGAAGACGAAGAAGAAGAACGAGAAGAAGAGCAAGAAGAAGGAAGAAATGAAGAAAGAGAAGAAAATAACGAAAGCAACGAAGAAACCAGAAATCCACCTCCAACACCCCTAAGAAGATCTACTCGACCAACTCGTCCACCCACTAGGTTTAAAGACTTTATCACCTCACAAGTAACTTATCCCATTGAGGATTACCTAACCTATAAACAAATACAACCAAACTATAGGGCATTCTTAACCCAAATAAACGTAAACCTAGAACCAAAGAACTACGATGAAGCTAGTTGCAATCCTAAATGGAAAAAAGTCATGCAAGAAGAACTTAAAGCCTTAGAAACTAACAACACTTGGGCCCTTATTCCTAAACCTAATGGAACCAAACCTGTTGGATGCAAATGAGTCTACAAAATAAAATACAATAGCAATGGAACTATCGAAAGATATAAAGCTCGCCTTGTAGCAAAAGGATATACCCAAACTTACGGTCCTGATTACCTTGAGACCTTTGCACCAGTAGCAAAGATGAACATTGTCCGTGTTCTCCTATCCATAACAGTTAACAAGTGTTGGACACTTTACCAAATGGATGTCAGAAATGCTTTTCTCCAAGGCACTCTTGAAGAAGAAGTATATATGATACCACCACCAGGATACAACACCTCTCCAAACCAGGTATGCAAACTCAACAAAGCCATTTATGGCCTGAAGCAATCCCCTCGGGCATGGTACGCAAAACTTAGTCACTTTCTTATCGCTTATGGTTTTTCAAAGTCTTCCGCTGACGCATCTATGTTTACTAGTCACCATAAGGGGGAAACTATCATAGTCTTGGTCTACGTAGATGATATCATCATTACTGGAGATAATAACGAAAAAATCAATCAAGTTAAACACTACCTAAAAAGGAAATTTGATATAAAAGACCTAGGCTTATTGAAATATTTCTTAGGAATAGAAATTGCATATTCGAAGAAAGGACTATTCCTATCACAAAGGAAATATGCCCTAGACCTATTAAAAGAAACATGAAAACTTGGAGTAAGACCAGCTAATACACCCATTGAGGCAAATCTCAAAACCAGTCCAACTAACGGGGAACCTGTTAAAGATATTCATCAATACCAAAGACTTGTAGGAAAACTTATATATTTAACGGTAACCAGACCAGATATCACCTTCGCTGTTAGTATAGTAAGTCAATTCATGCATGCACCTCGAACATCACATTTAGATATTATTGATAGAATTCTAAGGTACATTAAACAAACCCCAGGACAAGGATTACTGATGAAAACACAACAATTCTAACAATATCATTGGTTTTTCAGATGCTGATTGGGCAGAGAGTCATGACCAAAGATCAACTACTGGTTTTTGCACGTTTGTTGGTGGAAATCTTGTAACTTGGAGGAGTAAGAAACAAAAAGTCGTTGCCCGATCAAGCGCAGAAACAGAGTATCGAGCAATGGCATCCACCACCAGCGAACTCATTTGGTTAAAGCAACTTCTTCGTGATATGGGTCAAACTCACACTACAACTATAAACATGTTTTGCGACAACAACAACGCCCGACACATTGCATCGAACCCCGTGTTTCACGAAAGGACCAAACACATTGAAGTTGATTGTCACTTCATCTGTGAAAAAATTCAGGCTGGAGAAATAGAAGTCTCATACGTCTCCAGCAAAGAACAATTGACAGACGTTTTCACCAAAGCTCTAAGTCAGAAACCATTCAACACCATCATAAGCAAGTTAGGCACCTACAATCTCTTCCGTGTCCAACTTGTGGGGGAGTGTTGAAAGATACTAAGCGACGCACCTCTTCACCATCTGACGCGCTTCTTCACCGACCGACGCTTCCGAAAGCTCCAACGGAAATCCAACTCGATAGCTTATATAAACACTTGTATTCAAAATTCAATGCATTAAAAAGAAAACAACTGAACATTATTTTCTCCCCAAAACCCTCGTTTTTCAATAGTATTAGTGTTAGTGTCTTGAACTGATTTTTTCATCTTCTCCCTACTTTTTATCATTGCTCTTTTACAAATCCAATGGAACATTCTTTACCAAATAGAGAGTTGATATCGCTATATGATTGTCATTAAGGAAGTTTTCTTCAAAGGGTATCTTTATCATCATCCTGATATTAACCATAAAGTTTGTAGTTTATTTGCGTTTTCCATGTAATCAATATTTAAGGACTTAAGGCTATGAAACAGAATGAAAGTTTAACTTACAAGGTTCCAAACTGGATATGCTAATAGTGAATGATCTACACTTTGAGAAGGAAAAAAATTGTAAATCTAAGTGTTTTTTGTTTTGTTTTGAGGTGAACAAAAAAACTCACATGGAGTACTGGATGGCATCAATGGCAGTTTGTGGTGGCAAAAAGTCATTGACAGCAACAGCTTTGTTTTCGTTCTTTTTGTCTGCAAATGTTCAAAAACCAAATCTTCATCACTAACATGATCCATACTTAATAAAACCAATAAGGTGATAAGCGTACAATCTTCAAAGAAGCGACGGATCTCAGCCAAGCGATGAGGAGGGAGCTCCTTGATGTCGGTGTGTAATGATGGTACTCCGGATCGTCGGCACATACAGCGATTATCTTGTCATCTTTCTCACCCTGCTCAAAAAATTCAGTTAACAAAACTTACTTGAAGCCTTGAAATTTTTGGTTCAATGAGGACCTGATCGATCATAGGCATGAGCCCAATAGCTCTGGCTCGAAGGAAACAACCGGGAGCCACCGGTTCCTGTTCAATAATTAACAAGGGAAAAAAAATTAAAAGTGGTCGGTATGAATGCAAGTTAAGGAAAAGAAATAGCTTACCTGCATGAGAACTAAAACATCCATGGGATCATTGTCCTCGCAAAGTGTTCGGGGGATGAAACCGTAATTGTGAGGTAAACAACTGAAGAGTACAAGATACGATCGACCTAAATAACAATCAGAACAAATATGTTTAGTAGTGATGATGATTTTATTATCTGAAGTCAACAGGTTATATGCTTTTCAGATGGTAAATATTCAGAAACAAAACTTTAAAGGACACCTTAATAAGACCAGTTTTCTTGTCAAGTTCATATTTGACCTTGCTCCCTCTTGGAATTTCCACAACCTACATAACACAAAACAAACAAACAAACAAACAAACAAAATCTCAGAAAATTTGATTCTTATGCTTTTAACATCCATACTATGTCAAACACATGCTAATTTTAGTTATATGGTTTATATCCATTCACACTAGAACTTTATGCATAATTTGTTATTTTAGGAGAATTTGAGAGTCAAAATTACTCACACAGTTAAAAATGGTTGGAGCACCAGGGCCTGTAGGTGAAATTCATATGGCAAGTCAAATAAATATTTATGACTTTTTACAGGCTTAACTTGTCGTAAATACCTATTTCAAGATCATGCCACGGGTGGGCAGCCATAGACCTCCTCGACAACGACGAGAGGATTCTCTCGTTCAATCGAGGAGCCGTCCTTTTCTCGGAAGATGCAGCACCGTTTTCAGTTTCTTCTGCTAAAAAACAGAGGGCCAACATTCGTATGCAAATATAAGAATTATTCTTCTATGAATGCAATGAAAAATGTTGTAATTATTCCTTAATTTCTATGTATTTCATCATCTATATACCATGATACTGAAAAGTGACATATCGTTGTCTTCTCATCGATTTGTTGCTTACTCAAAGGATTCATGTTGGTGGAACCAATTCATAGATTGTTGTTGCGGTTTCTGTTAAGATCTTCCCGCCATATCATATCCTGATTGAAACAAGATATTTGTGTGTTCCCCCAGATTGTCAACAATCTACATACACCTTCAGAAGCATTTTTTGTACAATTTGTGGTGAGGGACGTTTTGTCTATAGAGCCTGGTTTGATTTATTAGTGTGCGCAGATAATAATAATAATAATAATACCAGAAAATGAAAGAGCAAGAAAGGGACCAAATCAATCTTTTGTTGAGTTTTCTTTTGCTTGTGTCTGATTTGGTTTATTTTCACATGTTTTTGACAACTTTAGATTTTGAGAAGTATAAGAAACTTGTACACCTACAAACAAAAATAGTCTAATGGTTTTACGATCATCATTAAGCATGTCATGTCATGTCATGTCATGTCATAATAATGTAAGAATCAAGAAGAATGAAGACATACCCATTGGAGCAGAGGGATGGCTGAAGCTGAACAAAGAAGACACACAATGAACGGGTGAATGAGAGAAGATTGAGTTATATAAAAACAATCCAGAGAATAAGGGAAGAATAGTATGGCACGTGTGGGATTGGAAAAGCCAATGACTCAATGGACAGGATTGGATCTTGTATCTCTTTCCAATAAAATCCCATGTTTATTCCATTATTATTCCAAAAATTTTGTGATTGTGTGGTTGTGGTCTGGAACCACTACTACAACTCCACCACCAATAAGTTTTATGTTTAAAATGTGTTGTTGTTGGATATGGATCTGAGATTTGGAGTTTCCATGCTGCACGTTTCCAATCTTACTTTTACTCTAATATCAAATGATTTGAGTTGTATGTCAGTGGTAAAAATTAATTAATAGAGTCCCCTGTTCATTGGAATGTGTTGTCGAAGAGTAGGTAATCATAAGATAATAATATAATAAATTGGTAGTCATGTTTCAACTTCTCAACTCAGAACCATTTTTTGTAACACTTGGTAGACTCTGTAACCTTTATGTGTATAATATAAAGAAAACGTTACTTCTTGGTGTTGAGTGATGTCAAATATATTTTTGGAAGCATATAATGATGGGTCACTCTCAAGTATCATGTGTTTTGTCCTATGAATTTCATATTGGTAGTTTTCTTGGAGAAAAAAACACCTTGAAAGTAGAAATTCTAAAGTACCCATGTAAACACTTCCATTTTTTAGAAGTCACTCGTATAAATCTTAACCAGCTTAGCACCCTAAACTCTCAAAATTGAAAAAAAAGCTAAACAATGGTTAGTAGTCCACCACAAAGAACCACAAAACTAATACTTGTTTTAAATTCAAGGTATGAAAATGATTTGTCTATAGAGCTCAAGGTGTAAGGTTTGAGAGCATGATATAACAAAAGTACTAGAAACTACTCACCAACAAGATAAGAATCAAACATTGAACTCCCATCACATGAGGAGCATACACATAACAGTAGACAGTCTGAAACTTGAATATTTGCTGTATATATGCTATAAGCAAAAAATCAATGTGAACATTAATATGGTTATCTACATCTTTGTAAACTGTGAACAACACAAGGAATAGTCACTGGCAGTGGTTACATAGCCATGTCTACACTATCTAATGGATCTACCTACTATCGGAAGAAAAAATGAGCAGCCATCAAAGCAAATCCTGTCCCGTTCGCTATTCTGTAAAAAGTCAAGGACTTGCAAATGCCAAAGCAGAAAGGAACGACGTATTCAAGATCATAGCGGGAATGTACACAGATAAAAGAACCATCTGAAACACCCATTTGCACAGCTCTAGTAGTTAGCATTACAGTTACGGCAGCAAAACAAGGATCCATTGCACATGCTTTCACTAGACTTGCCTTCTAATCACAGCAGACTTGACACTGACGAGTAGATCTTGGGCTGTCCTTAATGGTGGGGAGACCAGTATCACTTCATCTCCTCTCACAAAAATAAAGGAGAAACTGCGCTTTGTGGTCTGCAAAGAGAAACAGAAAACACGATTTTACAAAAGTTACCATCTAAATCGCAATGTTAACCGATAAATGTTAATCCTTTAGTTGACAAAGGCAAAATAATGCTAGAAATCCAGTCCCAACTTCTTGTAGAATGATGTGATGGAATGTAGAAGCAAACACGTGAGCGACAACATTGAAATAATAAATCATGATTCATGGACAATATTTTGGATTTGGATGAACAATTAGAGCACGGCATATTGTAATGTTTTACAAGATAAGTCATCTTATTTCGCAATAAGAGGCAGGTGTTTCTTGTTTCAACAATTAACAATCAAAGTTCAGCCAGACATTATGTCATCATGAAGTTATCCATTAAAATTTTACATTTCAAAATTCATTAATGATTTGTTGTAGGATATCAGTTTGATTTCAATTTAGTTACTTTCTTTACAGAAAAAAGTAGAAAATAACTACAAATAACTATTTGCAACTCTTCATCCCTTACATGATTGAATGTAGTAGATATAAGTTTTGTTCAATCAATGTTTTAATCTCACGGAATCTCAGTTGGATTTTCTGTTCTTACTACATATACATACAGGAATAGTGTCTATAACGCTAATATGGTAGGACAAAAAAAAGCTTGAAATATAAAAGAAGGATTACCCAAATAATCTCTTCACATGTTTCATCATCAACTTCTGAAGTAGTAATAGTTTCTTCAACATCTCCAAGTATCATGTTTAGATGATCATCATAAGCCTGCAAACAGAGAACATAGATAATATCTAGTTGCTAACATTGCAAAAAAAAAAAAGGCTACATTAGACATGCAAACTAAATAGAAATTCAAAACCAGTTTGTTACTATATAAAACACCATATATCAGGATCCCAGTAACCACTAATTACAGCCTATGGAAACTTAAGGCCAAAGATTTAAACTGAAGCAAAAGGGAAACTCAGTAGGCAGTTCTTGTAATTTAGATTCCCACTCTTTGGACCTACAAAGACTGTTTGAGTATCGAAACAGTGAGACACTTGAAGCTTTTTGTATGTTGGGACTCTTTCAGAAATGGAAGATGCACCTTTCCTTTTCCATAATTTCCAAGAGATAAATCTAGTTTAATCAGTATTCACTGATTCACTAGTGACCTTAGAACTAAAATGTACAAAATGCTTTCCAAAAGCTATACAACCCCTTGATGGGTAAGGTTTAACAGACGGTGGAAGATGCAAAAGAGTGACGGAAAGATATCTACGTTCCCATGAAATGCTGCATAAGGGGAGAAATTTTATTGCTGTGATGGATTTTTTAACGTTTTGTTGTTGAGATGAACTGCGAAGGAAAGTATATATTTTCTATCTACAGCAGAGAGTGCATCTAATATGGGAAAGACATTAGCAACCAACAACCTATGAACACGTCAAATGAAATATTCTTACGCCTAAAAAAATGTCACACATACCATGAATACTCGAGTTTGGAACCATGAAAAACAAAAACAGAATAGGCTGATCGCAATCAATTCAACTACCAGCATGGTACGACGATCGACCATTTCACGCATGGTAAGGGGGTGGTTACTCATTTTTACTGGAAACCATTTTGCAGACCAACCAAACCACCATAAACCATTCTTGTAGAAATATTAAGCACTGAATAGACAAAGATGGCAGTTCTCCACACAAGTTCAAATCACAAAAGAATGGGCATTTTCAAAACAAACTCATCCTAATGTGTTCAATAATTTCCATCAGACAGACAAAGTTTCACATGGATATCTAATTTTAGGGCCAATTAAACATTCGAACTACTAACGAAAGTGAAATTTAACAAACCAAAGACTCTCCTCTCCAAAATCCTAGACCCAAATGTGACCTCAACCACTCATCATTTCCACCTCAACTACACATTTTCCGTCCAAAAGAAAACAAAGAAACTGCATTCCATTTAAACCTTAGAATAGACCTTCAATCTCTATAAAAAAACTAAAATTTGACTCCACAAACGAAACCCTAGAAAAGAAGCCAATCCAAAACCCATCAACAGAACAATCCAAAAAGGGCAAACCATCCGTCGAACCACACATAATTTCCACCTCAACGACAAAATTTCCCTCCAACAGAAATCAAAACCATCCGTAAAACTACAAAATTTTAATTTACACTTGCAAACAGAGACATTCGATCTCACAAATCCTTCAAACAGTCCTTCAGTTTCAAAACCCTAAAAACGAAACGAACAACCCCAAAAAAAACCTAGAAAAAGAAGGAAATCCTGAATCCACCAACTCAAAAGGCCAAAAAAACCATGGAAATCCTAATATTTTCTCGACATTTCCAGACGAGAAGGAATATGTTAGAGGTACGTACGTGTAGTCTGCCGCGGAGATGACGATCGGAGGCGAGTTTGACGGAGATTCTCTGATTGAGGCAGAGTCGGACGAGATCGAGAGGCCTCTCCATTCCCACTATAACTAACTCCCTCTCTTTCTTAACCGCCAACCCACTATTAACTAACAATTCCATCTATATTCTAGCTCTCGGGTTATTATGCAATTACCCAAACAGATACTACCACACAACACGAGTCTGAACTCTTAAGTCTGAACCCAAATCATGTCATTTCAAATCATCAATCATGATATAAGAGTAAGTAACCACTAACCACATGTAATGTTATTAACTATCCTGCCTGCTATTACGGACTTGTGCGGTGACAGTCGCACATGTCCACATAGCACTGTGCACGCACACATATATGCACAACACAGTCAGTTATTTTGTGCACGGGACAACAACGACTGGTTTCGCCCTGTCTTGGGCTCGTCAGGGAAGCAGCTTCAACCTCCAACCAGCCCTATGCTTCCAACTGCATATAGTTGCAGTTCCGTAAGCGCTCACCTTTGAGTTGACGCATCTTCCCCATATAGCATCTATGCTCATATGGTCACCCAATGTTCCCCAAACAATCTGCACACATCAACACCCCCTGGCGGAAGACTTTAAGGGTGTGACACCTACCGCAGGATGTGGTCGAGCGATAAATGGAAGGTTGTCTCGTCGGAAGCAACACACAAGTGGGAGCAACAACATAGGAGCTTTCATTGTTCAGTGTAGTTAAGTTGTTACTACTAACTTAACTTGGATAATAGATGGCCTACCAGAAAAGTTAACCGTCAAGCCTTTCTCTCCTATAGGGGCCAAGAAGGGGTTGGTTTTCAGGAATTCGATGGGTCTATTGTGTCTTGAATGTTCATTTTTCGTCAGATTTAAACGTTTACAATTTGCATGCCACCAAATGCAGCTCCCCTATTCATAAATCATTGCCCAGAATCTGTAAAACTCATCAACTTCAAACAAGGCATGTAGACCTTAATATACATTTTGCAGTACAAGCAAAGAATAACAGACAAATCAAGTAGCTACAATGGCAATGTTGGGGAGAAAAAAACTACCACATAATTTAATTTACAATCCACAAGTCAAGAAAAACATCAGAGCTCCTTAATTGGCACGCAAGGTGTGTAAAATCTTCCTTTCAGCTGTGGGTCTGAACATGGAAAAGATCTTCTCTTCGGTTAAGTTAGATCATTAGTCAGACGATGGCAGCCAAGTTTGTTGAGGTTGCTCCGATGTACCTGAGTCATTGGAAGAGGTCTGGATATGACCACATCATGAATTTTGCAAAGTTGTCAGTTTCTAGAAATTCAATGTGCGCTGCTCGCCCAATGATGGTATTCAGACTCCTTCCTTGGGACGACATGTCGAAGTTGACGTCGCATCGTATGAATGTTCGTTGCTGGGAAGATGGCGCTCGAATCTGATCCAGGCAGTTGTTTAGCATTTCCATGAACACTTCCGCCTTCTTGGAGTTGTCTGAAGAAGATGCAGGGCAAAGCTCTATTCGAGCTGAATGATATGGAACATACCCATCCTGCAAAAAGTCAAACATACAATGAAGAAATCTATGGGATAAGAACTGAGGGATCAATCATAAAGGGTTTTTTTCTTTATTGTTAGATGGACATCCATTCAGATATATCAAACCGGTAATTTGAATAATTTTTAAATAATTGTCATGTGAATCTTTTGATAAACAATGAAAAAGTGCATTTATAAGGATAAGGCGTACCTGTGGTGAGGATAACAGGATTGTGTTTCTAAAGTACTCCAATGTCTTTTGCTGCAAAACAAGTCATCATGAAAATTTAGCATCTTTGTTCCCCACGTCAAAAGAAAAAAATTAATCGAGTTAGATCAAACAGACATTTTATAAGTTTTAAGGAAAATTAATCTAGGAGGTTTGATTTTTTACTTTTTTTTGAACAGTTTCAACTATGACACCACTATGTAAGAAAATTAAATAGCTGACTATGCATAATAAAATGCTTAAAACTCTTACAACAAAGAAAGTCAGAGATACACCACAATTTCCGATAGTGACCATGACCAGGTGTAACACATTCATGTCATGTAACAAGTTGAAGTACCTGACACAATTTGTAGAAGAAGGTATTCTGCAAATCTGGAGCATCACTGAAAGTAAGCTGATGAATGCACTGGTTTCCTTTAAGTTTCTTCAGAATCCACAAACCGGAATTAAACAAGGAATTTGAACTGTACCAATATCCCAAATGTGGCCCCGATAATGACATATATGTATAAAGGTATCTTAAGTAAGGTTCCATCACACTCTCTGAGGAAAGAAATGAATATTAGCAAATCATACTAAGGGGTAGAAATGGGGAGGTGGAAGACAGCACTTGTAAGGATACCTGTCAAGGCACTCCTTATGATGATGTTGCCAATGGAATGCCCGACAAAACTAAGCCTGATGTCCCTGCAGCCTCCGGATCTAGAGGCCTTGTCCAACTTTTTTCTAAGAAAGGCACTGACTTCATCAGCCAGCCTACCACCCATTTCTCTAAAATCACCTGATGTCTTCTCTTCGTTTGCTTCTGACATGAGACACTCAGCTCCAGGATCTATCAAAAGCCACTGATTCCGAATGAGACGTAAATCCAAATGATGTCCCTATCCAAGTAGAATTGAGTATAAGGTCAAACCAGTGCCAAATGTTTAACTAATGATAACAAACATTTTACGCCTTCCTGGTGGAAAGGACTGTCCTACATTTATTTTTCTATGGTAAGCAAATTAGAGGTCGAAGATTGTGTCAATGGGAAAAACAAAAAACTGATGCAAGGTAGAAGAACTATTAACTCCTTGTGTCAGACATTATAAGAATATGGGGAACATCCAAAAAGAGAATGCAATTTGCACAACATATAGGAGACAACATAAACAATCTTAAAATGAAACAGTCGTGCAAAATGGCTAAGACTAAACTATGCAAGGTTTGCTAATTCACAAAAATTAACCCTCAGGCCTCATCAAAAAGATATATATGTATACATTGAAAAAGAAGATGACCATAACATCAGCTATATGCACTGAAAAAGAAGATCACCATAACATCAGCTAATCGCTAACAATTGGTAAGAGGCCATTTTACATAGTAGCTATGAAGTAGAAATTTCAAGGCAATGAAAGCCATAGTTGCCTATGTAAGGAAGACACGTCAATACTTATAAGAATAAAATAAAATAAAACCTGGAACCCATGAACAAAGACGACGACTTTCAGTACACGACCACCTTTCTGAAGTTCACAGCCCAGTAATTTTGGAAGAACTTTATTTCCTAATGCAGTATTTGTTGCAGGAATGTTCTTCTGATCCAAAGAATCTAACGACAACTGGTGACTAGAAGCAAGAACAGGATTCTCCATCACCTGTTTTTCTAGAATTACAACAGGAATGCATGATGGGTCACCATATATGTGCATATCTTGGATGGAATGGTTGTTGATCTGCAACGTGAAACGTTTTTTGTCAAATATTTTCATGAAAAATGATGAAGAAAGATAACATATTTGCCAACAGCTCTTTAAAGGTAAGCTCACATTCATCTGTGCTATACTTTTCCTGTGAAGCTCAGCACGTGTTGTTGCAAGTTGAACTGGCTGCAGGTAAACCAAAGAGAGGAACATAGATTTATTGTTAGGCAATTTTTCATTACGATGTCTGAAGAAAAAATCAAGCAATTCACTGGCAGGTAGAAAGGAACTGGATTAAGTTACATCGTCACTCAGCTTCCGGGGAAGAGAAGGTTTTCCAAGAACACCATCATAGAAAGATTCATCAACTCCACTTTTTAAATAGCGATGTGGAATATCAGCTTTTGAATGGACCATCCATATTGACCATTCAGCCTTTCTGTCACCACACCATGTGCCACGAAGATACTCTAGTATTTTAGACTTGTTTTTCCTGAATCAAGATTGTGTATAAGTACTCAGAAGAAGAAGAAAAACTAAGAAGGGGATGCAAAATTACTCGAGTAAAGATTTGAGCTCTAAAAAATTCAAGCAAATGGAAATCCAACTCTGAAATTAAAAATACGATCAATTTAAGTTTATCTACCTGTGGAACTTCAAGAAAGTATTCCAAAGTAAAGAAAGTTGACCTCCCAAGAAATGGAATCTGGACAGAAGTTCTTCACTGGATGAATAAGAGAGCAAGGTATCACTTCCATGGTCAGCTAAACCATTTGATAGCTGTAAAATTAAGAGATATGCTGATTAATAACTTCAAAATACATGCAAAAAATAATTACCAAAACATACCTTCGAGTAGCCAAGAAAATCTCCTGATCTGTCACCATTGACACTAGAACTTTCGGTACCAAAAGTCAGATCTCTTATACCAAAATCCGAACTTGATTCAGACACATCATCAATTGTCTGACCAATTGCATTGCTGATCTTCTGAAGTTCTTTCAGAAGTATGTCACGAGAAGTTGACAATGCTTTAACAAGTTCAACCAGATTTGAACCAGCTGTGTCCTGCATAATGAATTTGGAAACAGAAAAGCCAGAAATGTAAAGTCCAAATTGCAGAAGTTAGTGATTCTGTTGTTAAAGATAGAGGAAAGACAATCCCAACTGCTACACGCCTACATGATAAGATAGAGCAATATAAAGATAAAGAATATATAGCATACTTTTATCAATTGGGTCTAACAGATCGATAAAGCAATGCAATAAAACCTTTTGAAGGTACTACTTGAATATCAAAGGATAACAAGATTACAACATGATTTTACTACTAACATCGACGAAATAGAATTATAAATATTAATATAAAGTTGATGCTCTTCAATTCACAATACATTCATGTCCACAGTCCACCACATTGCTTCTAGGAAGTTATGGTTTTAACGTTTGACATATTGTTAGGGCACAAGAAATCGAAGAAGTAGCAAAACAAGTAATCAATGTGAGTAATTCAATGTGTGCAATAAACAAACAAAGTTTGACCATACAAGGGCACTTCAAAAGTAACATACATTATCAGAACCCTTGTATTTGTAAGCCAAAAATTCACCATCTGGTAAATTGCTGAAATATTAATTGCAAGTTAACAAATTAGTAAAATGTGACTATCATAAAAGGATATCAATTTATCATAAATGACCAGAACAATAACACAAACCTGGTTACCTTCTGTGAAGGTGTGTAGGCCCCAGCTTTGATAAACACAGTATGTACACTCAAATCGACCAAGACAGCATGATATGCATCAAAATGGACAGGACAATATGAATGCAGACCCAACAATGCCTTTCGGGGTATCCGAAACTCATGAACTGCAGCAGAATTTGTATCAAGACTAGCCTGCATCTCTGTACTGTAATACTCATTAAACTCTTAAAGTTGCAAAGTAAATGGTGCATTTTCAAAACTGATTAAATTCACACAAGGAACAGGATTCGGCTAGTCAGAGCTAATAAGAACATGGAAAATGATTCATCAACATACCCATTTTCCCCAATCGGAGTGTGTGTGAGCTCAAACTTTAATATCACGGCAGATGTTGATGGGATCTAAAGAAATAAAATTTGTTGTTAGAAATTGTTATTTTTTATTCTACATACATGGGTACCAACATCCTACTCATGATGCAACCCCTACTCTCCAATTCAAAAGTTTCTGAATTAAAGCATTAAAATGCCAAGTATATTGTGAACTATTTTTCACAAGGGAGTCAATTTAACATACATAACATCTTTAACGTTGAAGTAATATTTACCTCATCTTTCCCCAGAGGAAGGCTGAACGAGATCATCACGGATAGAAGAACATCTTGTCTAGCGTATTTAATTCGGAAAGGTTGTGTAGAAAAACTATGGTCAGTGTCATTAATGCTCCACACTCCCAAGATCTCATCCGGCACTAGACCTGAATTGCAGTATACTTCATTAGAAGCTAAGGTTTTGTTTGCAACCTTTAGAAAGGGAGGAGGCCCATCCATTATACTTTTCCAATGTTTTCCGTCATTTCTTCCATTTTGGATGTGACCAAATGTGTCCCTCATGGCACAACAAATAGATCACCATACCACATTGCTTACAGTTTTAAGAAAACTTTTTTCCAACAACTATTCACTGTTTTCAACTAAGAAAATTTTAGTGCTTTACATGATACCTTCATACTGAACAACTCTTGCAGGTGTAGCAATCGTCTCTCTGCCACTATCTTCCCATCTCATGCTTATCTTTATTTGATACCATCTGCGGTAAATCCAAAAAAAGATAAGATAACCACCAACATCTTATCCCTGAGATAACCTTAGCAAAAAAAGGAAATTAAGTAACACAATCGCATCCAAAAACCAAAAGGATCCCAATAAGCTCACAAACAACCAGACCGCAATTCTTGCCAATGCCATTACGAGAAGCAAGTCTGATCAAAGTAAACACTAGTTCCCACCAGCACCACTTACAAGCCATAAAAATACAAATTTCAACTTTTCAAGGCTCATACCAGGAAAAATAATTAGTCCCCATCAATTCCAGACTCCCAGTCAATCACCAAAAAATCCAGACTATAAGCTCAAAAAAAACCCAAAACAAGTGATGCCACTTAAAGCAACAAATTCTAACCGAAGTGAGCACAAATTCAGGCAACATATAACACTAATGTCAACCAAAATAGGAAAAAACTTCAAATTCAAGCAAAAGAAAGTTTGGGCAAACCCACCGAACACCAAAAAGGTCCCAACTTTAAGCTCAAAACTAACACAAAAAAATCCCCGTCAATACCATAAAATAAGCAAACTTCTTCAAAAAAGAGATCTCAATTTTAAGCTCAAAAATAACATAAAAAACACCAATCTTCTCCAATGCCACTAAAAGAAGCAAAATCCAACCAACTAAGCACGAAATTTCAAAATAACAATTTCAAAACACCCATAAACAGCAATCTTCTCCAATTCCAGCAAAAGAAGCAAAATCCAATCAAACTAAGCACGAAACTCGAAATCCAAACCTTGTCAGGTTTAAGCTAAAAAAACATCCCAACTTTAACCTCAAAAGAAACAAACAAAATCCAATCAAACCAAGAACAAACTTCAAACCCCAACTCAAAAAACACCAATTCATACCATTTCCATCGAAACACCAGAAAGATCCCAACTTTCAGCTAAACAACATCCAAAAAAACACCAACTTTTAGCTAAACAACACCCAAAAAAACACAAACCACTGAAAGAAGAAAACTTAAACAAAAAAAATCCTAAGTTTAACCTCAAATGCAACTAAACCAAACCTAACTTCAACCCCACCCTTGCTGGTAAAGATCGAGTTTTAAATGAAAATTCGCACCCAAAACACCAAAAAGATCACAACTTTAAGCTTAAAAACACCCAAAAAAACAGCAATCCCCTTCAATGCCACTAAAAAAACGAAATTTTAACAAAAAAGATCCAAACTTTAAGCTCAAAAGCACCCAAAAAACAGAAATCCTCTTGAATGCCACTAAAAGAAGAGAATTTTATTGGAACAAAAAAGATCCCAACTTTGTTTAAAGTGCAAAAGCAAGTAAAAGAGGGCAAAGGCTTACCCTTGGTGGAAGAGGTCGAGGTTGTGGAACCTATGCAGATAGACGGCGACCTCATGGAGGGTCTCCAGCTTTCCCGGCGGGACGAACCCGACGAATCCGTTTCTCGGAGAGGTCCTGGCGTGGACAAGACGCCGCGACGACGAGCTCCGCGCGTTCAGGAACAGCCTCAGCCTCCGCAACATGTGGCTCCGGCGAACACGCGCATTACGCCGACGGACGAAATTTTGGGCAAAATTTTAGGGTTTTGGAGGAGAGAGAAAGAGAGAGAGAAGATGAGAGGAAGAAAAGAGATGAAATGGTTGTTAGTAAAGTCATTAGAGAGGTTTTTAAGGGATAACTCATAAATGTGATGTTGTTAGTAATGGAAATAAAATAAAATGGTTTTGAGATCATCGAGTGTAGTTTGGAATATCACATTGATTACAAAAAAGAACAACAATTAAGTATAAGCAATTAGTAATTAAGTACAAGCATCTTGCAGACACCTCCTACTTAATTGATTTACTGTTTACTTAAAACAGAAGTGAAAAATAATATTATAGACATATGTTCACTCACTGGATGCCAGATGTAGTCGAACAGATTATTAGCTAATGAGATGGACGTCGGAAATTTTTAATTTAATAATTAATTGGGATCTTCTGGACTGTTATTGTCAAAGTCAATTTTCTTTGTTAATTATGTACGCATTAAATATTAAATTTATTTTGTCAAACCGCACAACCCTGTCGTCCCACGACCCGGTCATCCTGGACGACGACCAGGTCGCTCGACCTGGAGCGGATGACCCTGCTAAGGGTGCTCTTAGGCCGAAACATATCGACTTCGAGATCCTAAATGGACTTCCATAGTTCGGATGATACAATTTTCAAAGAAAAACACAACATTTATCTTGTCATTAGACAGACGAGAATTAAATGTAAGGTGCTCAAAATTAATTATACATAACTATGAACAAAACCTAATTATGAACCAAAAATCAATTTCAATTCAGAAATACATTTATCATGTTTAAATTTTATTTGGGCAAAAAAAGGACCCAAACAGATAATGAGATAAGAAATCTTTCACTCCAAACCAAAAACCTCCCATTTTCTTTGTAAGAAATGTCGGCGGCGGCGACTTCGACGGCGGCGGCGGTGCCGGCGTGCAATCTCCGACGTCCGATCTTTTCTTCCTCCGCCCCTACTGTCTCTCTCCGCCTTCCGAATGTCGCGTCGGGGTCTCGCCAACTCCTCCTCTCCCAACCCCGCCGCCGGATCCTCCCAAAGGTCGTCCCTTTTTGCCCCCCAAAACAAAATTCTTCGAAAATCTCTCATTTTGAATCATTTTTGGTTCTTTTGAACTTGTGATGTGCTGTTAGTAGGTAGTTTGGGAAGATTGAAAATTGTTTTTTTTTTCTCTTTAGAATTTGAGGATCTGTCCGAATGTCATTGAATTTGGGTCATGAAATGTGTCTTCAAAATCTTTTCTTTGGGACATATTTTGATCCGTTATAGGAATATAGGCAGAAGATGGGGTTGTGAGTAGTCAATGTGGAGAAATTTGTGTTTTCTTTTCTTTTTCAAATTTTAAGAATTCGTGTGGTTTCACGGCAATTGGGTCATCTAAATGTCTTCAATATCTCGCCTTTAGCACCAACTTTGTTGACTTTGATATGTGGAAGAAGAAGAAAAACCATCCTGAGTTGGTCTTATTTTGGATCACACTGTAAATCATGTTTATGGCTTTACACCCTTGTAATATTTTTCCCCATAAGTATGCAATTAATTATATGCACTTTCCCTTCATTTCTTGGTGGCGAACAACTTCTATGTCAAGTTTTGCCTTTGATAAATGGTAGCCTTTTTACAGGTCCAAGCAAAGAAGGAAACATTCTCTTCGTTTGATGATCTTTTGCAAAATTGTGACAAACCCGTCTTAGTTGATTTTTATGCAACTTGGTAAGTGGGATTTTATGTTCCACTATATGTGTAATGGTATCATAGATAGGTGTGTTTGTCTAACCGGGATGTTCATAAATAATCCACAAAAACTATGTGATGGTTGTCTGTTTCTTAAATTCACATCAGCAAATACAATGAAAATTTTATTTTTGGTCATTTCATATCGTCCTATAGCTTATTGTCGCTGGTTTTAGTAGATATGCTTCATCATTTTATAAAAGATAAAAGAACTGGGAGATTTCTATACTTTTTTGTTGTTGATTTCAGAATTCTAAAGTTTAACATTAATATTGGCGTTGCCCTGAGTATTTAGTACTTTTCTACTTCTAGCCTTTTTCATACTCCATGGTTGACACACGAAGTGATACACAGAAAATATGGGACTTACATCTGCTTATAGGTAAAATTTGGTTAGAACCACCGCCACTGACAAATTAAATAGAATCATATTTGTGCAACTAAAGGTCAAACTAGATCCCAACCCTAATTCTTAATCACACCAATTACCAATGAATTGAAAAAAAAAATTGGATTCTACAGCCAGAAAGTAGAGTGTGGACGACTGCTTGATGCAATTTTAACCGATCATTATGGATTACTTCTCGAGGCATTTACTGTATTCTGTAGGCTCATTCTACACAAGAATTTTTCATCTTGTTCTTGATCTTTTCGGCATGAACAATAACACTAGATTTTCCCTTGCCGAATCAATCAATTTATAGGCTTTGTTGCTGTTGTTGTTAATTAATTTAGTTATCTATCTGCTTCCCAGTTAGAGTTAATTGAAATCCGGGTATTCTTGGGGTGTAAGAAGCCCATACCGCAGATCATACCTTTTTCTTTTTCTTTTTGAAAAATGGCACCAGCCCTTTGCTTTCACCCAGTGATTAAGTAAAAAACAAAATATTGAAGAGCAAGGGAGAAGGTGTTGAAGTTCCTAAAAATACACAATCGTTATGCCTATATGATAATCTTATACTATATTGGTGTAAACTTCACATTTCAATCACATTATAACTCTTCCGCCTAAAACATGACTCTCAAGTTGTGGTCCATGGGTGGCAAGGTTCTTAAAATAAGTGTTGCAAAAATTTAGTCATTCCATATTGGTATTTCTTTTGTACTCGCGATGCAAAAATATGTGCACAACAGTGGATCGTTCTAGTTTTCTTAATGATACTCTTTCGGGGTCTGTACCCCCCCCCCCCCCCCCCCCCCTTCAATTTTGATGCTCATACTATGCTTAGGAATTACAACTTAATTAGTTGTGTCATTGACATTGTTGTTGAACACTTGTTTTGAAGGTGTGGTCCTTGCCAGTTCATGGTTCCCGTTCTTGAATCTGTGAGTTCTCAACTGAAGGACAGAGTCCAGGTTGTTAAAATCGACACGGAGAAATATGTAAGCATTGCAAATCGCTTTAAAATTGAAGGATTGCCCACATTCATCATCTTTAGGGATGGAGAGCCATTGGACCGAGTCGTAAGTCGATCAAAACTTAACCTACAAACTTTATCAAGTTCATAATTTGCAATGTGATGAACAATCTTGTGTTGATCGTACCGTTATGTTTCCCATTTTTCAGGAAGGAGCACTACCCGCCGATCAGCTTGTCCAGTGGATCGACAAAGCACTTAATGCTGCGAAATAGTGGAGTTTTGGAGAGAAGATGTGGACTTTACATTTCTAAGACAAGGTTGCATCAAAAATGTACACCAATTGTTTTGTAAATTGGTTCAAAAATATGGCAAATACTCCTGGCAAGCCTTTGGCTTCAAAATTATGTCAACAGGGACCATTTTTTTAATTTAGACATGTCATCATAGTTTTCCACATGTCACAGATTTTCCTCAAGTTAGTTAGCACTGTAATTTTCTTGGATAAACTAAGAAAACTTTTAGCTTTAAAAACCCTAAATATAAAATGTAATGTGTAATGCGATGTAGGGTCCGTTTAATTTCTTGGGCTTTATCCATTTTTGTTGATTTCGTAATTTACACAATCACATTAATTTTTGTTATGTGATCTAGTTTAGGTATTTCTTATATAATGCCCAACCTGTGTTCAACTTGTAGGGTGCGATTGGAATGTAGGGAATTATTAACGAGGAAGGGCAACTATTAGGTGAGTAAGTTTTTAAGGGGGAATCATTACCTTTGTGTAGGTTAAGGGATTTGTCAAAACGGGGGAATAATTTCGAACTTCAGATTGTTGGAAATAATGCTAAGGAAGTGTTAAGTAAGAGACTTCCGCCGTCCGGCCCGGTTCGCGCTTGTGTTCGTGACGCGTGCGCGGTGTGGTGTGGCTATATTTTTGGGCGAAGTCGTAACGTTTTGTAACTGTTACGCTTTTAACGTTACAAACGTTACATTTAATTGCGCCTTAATGTTCTCAAACGTTACAACGGTTACACTACTCTGCTTCCTCTTCATAAACCTGATTCTCTCTTGAATCATTTCAAGAGTTCTTCATTATGTTCCTCTTCCCTAAACTGCTTTCCTCTGTTCCAGTTTTCTGCATTTGTTCTGAGCGTAGCATTTGAGTTCCTAATCTCTTTTTTTGAGTGCACATTAAGAGAGATCGCTGTGTTAAATCTTGGGGGGCAAACGTCGGAGCCGATTGCACCATAGTCGGGGCGAATTTTGCTTCTAAGACAGTGTTCCTTAACACGTCGCAGCGTTTCACAAATTTGCCTTCCAATTCATCTTTTCCTGATCTTACAGTCTATTCCTACAATTTAGAAGCAAAATTGTTCTGTAATTTCTGGAAAAAATGGATTTTTCTATCACAAAAAACCTACCCGATCTATCAAAACTCGATCCTCTTGATGGGACTAACTACAGGCGTTGGTCTCAAAAATTGCTAATCTTCTTCGAACAATTGGAGGTCGATTATGTTCTTGTTCGTGACTGTCCAGTTCGCCCTCAAGCCGGAGAAGACTTTGCTGCTTCGTCCTCTGCCATAGACGAACAAATTGCAAAGTATGAGAAGCATAATAAGTTCGTTCGCGGTCATCTTCTGAGTCACATGTCCAACCCGTTGTTTGATCTTTTCATCAACAACAAGTCTGACAAATCTGTTTGGGAGATTCTTGAGAAGAAATATGGGAATGATGATGCGGGAAAGAAGAAGTATGCAACGGGAAAGTGGCTGCAGTTTCAGATGGTTGATGACAAGCCGATCATGGAACAATTTCATGAGTACGAGAACCTGGTAGCTGACATTCTGGCCGAGGGTATGAAGATGTGCGAGGTGTTGCAAGCCAATGTTCTGATCAAAAAGCTCCCAGATTCGTGGTCCAACTACCGCAACCATCTCAAACACAAGAAGAAGGATATGTCACTTGAAGAGCTAGTCGGTCATATGAAGATTGAAGAAGCCAACCGCCTTAAGGATAAGGATTCTGCCTCTTATGAACTTTCTGTTAAAACTAACATTGTGGAATCTTCTGTTCCAAAACATGACAGGTTCAATAAACAAAACAGAGTTGCTGCTAATTCCAAGAAGAACCAGTATCAGAAACCGCTTGGAGTTCAAAACAAAAGAAGCAATAATTTCAAGAAAAACCACAAACCTGAGAAGAGTAGTGGTGGCTTCTATGTCTGTGGACAGCAAGGACACAAGGCATGGCAATGCCACGACCGCAAGGATGCGTCTAACAACGGGCAGAAATCATACCACAACAAGAACCGAGCCTATGTTGCAGAAAATTCTGATGATGTCATTGCTGTCGTAGTTTCTGAAGTCAACCTTGTCGGCAACAAAACAGAATGGGTCGTTGACACCGGAGCTACCAAGCATTTCTGTTCAGACAAAGACCTTTTTACCGAGTTCCATGAGTTTGCCAAAGCTGATCAGGTATTCATGGGCAACTCTAGCAGTTCCGAAGTTCTCGGTAAAGGAAAAATTCTTCTTAAATTAAATTCTGGAAAAACTTTATCTTTGCAAAATGTGTTATATGTTCCTTCCCTTCGTAGAAACTTAATTTCTGGTGCACTTCTTAACAAGGCAGGTGTGAAACTTGTTTTTGAAGGCGATAAGTTAGTATTATCTCGTAATAGGGAATATGTGGGGAAAGGGATATCTGTCGGGTGGGCTGTTTATTTTAGAAACCGTGTTTGCTGCTGACTCTATCAATAAAGCTTCTACTTCTGCTTATATTGTTGAGACTTTTGATCTTTGGCATGCTAGATTAGGACATGTAAATTATGGTTCCATGAAACGCTTGCAAAACATGTCTTTAATTCCTAGTCTAGTCTGTAATGGTCATAAATGTGGAACCTGTGTTGAAGCTAAACATTCCAAGAAACCATTCAAACCTGTTATTAGTAGACAAACTGAATTGCTTGAATTGGTTCATACGGATTTAGCTGACTTTAAGAATACTGAAAGCAGAGGCGGAAAACGGTATTATATTACTTTTGTTGATGACCATTCCAGATATACCAAAGTGTATTTGTTAAGAACCAAGGATGAGGCGGAAAATATGTTTTTAATCTATAAAGCAGAAGTTGAGAATCAATTGGACCGTAAGATTAAAAGACTTAGGTCAGATAGGGGAGGAGAGTATGGAACCATTTTTTTAAAGGAACTTTGTGAGAAAAATGGAATTATCCATGAACTTTCTGCCCCCTATACTCCCCAACAAAATGGTATTGCTGAAAGAAAAAATAGAACCCTTAAAGAAATGATGAATGCCACGTTGATTAGTTCTGGTTTGCCTGATAATATGTGGGGGGAGGCCATTCTTTCAGCTAATTATGTGTTGAACAAAGTACCTCATAAAAAACTTGATAAAACTCCCTATGAATTGTGGAAAGGCCATGTGCCTAACCTTAAATATTTGAAAGTGTGGGGGTGTCTTGCCAAGGTTGCTTTACCTTCCTTTAAACGGGAAAATATCGAACCAAAAACCTTTGATGCTATATTTGTTGGCTATGCTGCAAATAGTGCAGCATATAGGTTCATGTGCTTAAATGATAGATCTATGTGTGAATCTAGAGATGCTGAATTTTTTTAGGATGTTTTCCCTTTGAAGAAAAGTAATGTATCACATGAAATGACCTTATCAGTTCCTTCATCCTCCACTATGCATGTTCCTTCTCCTGTTGTTCAAAATGATGATGTTGTACAACTTAGGAAAAGTAAGAGACGTAGAACTGAGACTAGCTTTGGTCCTGATTTTTTGACTACTTTCTTAACTGAACTCAATGATGTTGATGAAATAAATGAACTAGTTGTGTGTTATCATTTGTTTGATGATGAGCCTAAAACATTTGAAGAGGCCATGAGTTCAATTGATGCTAGTTTTTGGAAGGAAGCTGTTAACAGTGAAATAGAGTCCATCATGTCTAATGGTACGTGGGAACTAGTAGATTTGCCTAAAGGTAGTAAAGCCATTGGTTGTAAATGGATTTTTAAAAGAAAACTTAGAACTGATGGTACTGTTGAAAGGTATAAAGCAAGACTAGTGATTAAAGGGTTCACACAAAAATTTGGTGTTGATTTCTTTTACACTTACTCACCAGTGACTAAGATCACCACTATACGTACGTTACTTGCATTAGCCTCTAGCTATAATCTGATTGTGCATCAAATGGATGTAAAAACTGCCTTTTTAAATGGTGACTTAGAGGAGGAAATTTATATGGTACAACCTCCAGGTTTTGTGGTTCCCGGACATGAACAAAAAGTGTGTAAGTTAAAGAAATCTTTGTATGGGTTAAAACAAGCACCAAAACAGTGGTATGAAAAGTTTCATAAGACAATACTTAGTTTTGGGTTTGTAGCAAACCATGCTGACACTTGTGTGTACTCTAAAAAGTTCGGATCTGGTTGTGTGATAGTTTGCTTGTATGTAGATGATATGTTGATATTCGGTACACATATTGATGTTATTAATGAAACAAAGGAATTTCTTTCCTCTCGGTTTGAGATGAAAGACTTAGGTGAAACTGATGTGATATTGGGTGTTAAAGTTACCAAAACTAGTAATGGTTTCTCTTTGTCTCAATCTCATTATGTGGAAAAAGTGTTAAAGAAATTTAACAGTTATGATGTTGTGCCTGTTAAAACTCCTTATGATGCTAGCATTCACTTGAAAAAGAACTATGACAATAGTGTCACAAACTGAGTATGCTAAAATAATTGGGAGTTTAATGTTTCTTATGAACTACACTCGACCTGACTTAGCTTATGCAGTTAGTAGACTTAGTCGGTATACCCATAACCCTAATAGAGAACATTGGAATGCTCTTAGACGCCTGTTAAGGTATCTTCGAGGCACTATGGATTGGTGTTTGCATTATGTTGGTTTTCCTGCTGTGTTAGAAGGATATTGTGATGCAAACTGGGTGTCTGGCAATGATGAGGTAAGTTCTACTAGTGGATATGTTTTCACTTTATGTGGAGCAGATGTGTCTTGGAAGTCTTCAAAACAGACTTGTATTGCCCGGTCAACTATGGAGTTTGAATTCATTGCTTTGGACTTGGCTGGGCAAGAGGCGGAGTGGTTAAGAAATTTATTAGCAGATATTCCTTTGTGGGGGCAACCTGCTCCACCTATTTCTTTACATTGTGATTCACAGGCTGCTATTTGTGTTGCCAAAAACAGTGCTTACAATGGCAAAAAGAGGCACATTCACGTGAGACATGAGTCTGTGAGAACTTTGATAGCAAGTGGTGTTATCACTATGGAATATGTAAGATCCGATAGGAATCTAGCAGATCCGTTGACCAAAGGACTGAACAGAAGACTTGTCCTTGATACGTCGAGGGGAATGGGGCTTAAGCCCGCTAGTTGAGGAATTCATGGTGGATACCCGACCTTGTTCACACAAGGATTCATGTGGACTAACGAAACCATGGAAAGACTCATTGTTGTACACTCTCCATTCCTATGACCTGTACATTTGGAAAGGTTAAGCTTTTAACTTTTAATGAAGTCATAGCCCAGGGTTTGGGTGGTCCTTTTGAGACGGACTTGATGAATTCACCGCTTTGATAATGTGAGGATGAGCAAAGGCTCTTAATGATTTCATATCCCAGGGTCTGGGTGGTCTATGTGATAGACTTGATGAAATCACCTACGTGGGTGTGAAGGTTTGGCCGCCTTCTATGAAAGACAGGGGCAGTCTTTCTAAGGCACTCATGAGGACCCAAGTTTGATGGCCAATCTTGGTGATTGATTTTTATCGCGGAACTCATAATGTTTAAGGTAAGATATGTGTTATTAGGATTGAACTTCTAAGTTGAGTAAGTTCAAGATTCGTTCACTCATTTAACAAAGGAGTTGCCTAATGTTCACTATGTATTGGTTCAATCGAAAGATACCAGTACTTAAGTGTCAAACCTGTTGAAATGCTCAGAACAAGTGTTTTTTTTCTATTCATCTCATAATCTTTTTCCTTTGCATTTGTGGGGGATTGTTGGAAATAATGCTAAGGAAGTGTTAAGTAAGAGACTTCCGCCGTCCGGCCCGGTTCGCGCTCGTGTTCGTGACGCGTGCGCGGTGTGGTGTGGCTATATTTTTGGGCGAAGTCGTAACGTTTTGTAACTGTTACGCTTTTAACGTTACAAACGTTACATTTAATTGCGCCTTAATGTTCTCAAACGTTACAACGGTTACACTACTCTGCTTCCTCTTCATAAACCCGATTCTCTCTTGAATCATTTCAAGAGTTCTTCATTCTGTTCCTCTTCCCTAAACTGCTTTCCTCTGTTCCAGTTTTCTGCATTTGTTCTGAGCGTAGCATTTGAGTTCCTAATCTCTTTTTTTGAGTGCACATTAAGAAAGATCGCTGTGTTAAATCTTGGGGGGCAAACGTCGGAGCCGATTGCACCATAGTCGGGGCGAATTTTGCTTCTAAGACAGTGTTCCTTAACACGTCGCAACGTTTCACAAATTTGCCTTCCAATTCATCTTTTCCTGATCTTACAGTCTATTCCTACACAGATAACTCAACCCGACTTGCCCTAATTGGTACCGGTCGGGTATGGATTCAAGAACAGGAACCATGAATTAGCAAGGACCACACCTTCAAAACAAGTGTTCAACAACTAGGGGTGAGCTTCGGTACCGGACCGAAGACCGAACTTTTCGGAAGACCAGACCGAATAGATTCGGTTTGGTCTGGTCCAGTTCGGTCCAAAACCTGAATTTAACCTTTAAAATTTCGGTCTTTGACCGGACCGGACCGAAAACCGGATTCCCATGATCTCCCGGACCAAAGACTGGACCGAACCAAATTATGCTCACCCCTATCAACAACAACTTTTAGTAAGCCGAAGATAAAAATCAACGAAAAGCACGTTACCTAATAATAATTACCTTGAGGGGTAGGACCATAGGAGGGTAACGTGATTACCCCCATACGTTGGTAAAAATTCTGTCACATAATTAATCCTTCCAATCCAATCCACTCTTGGGTAGGAGAATGATTTACCCCCTTAATGTTACCTTCAATCCAACTCACGTTTAAGGGAAGATTGAAGGTTATATTAGTAGTCGGCCTAAAAAAAGTTTTTCTTGCTTCAATTTTTGAAGTTCTAGACACCAAGAGCATCAATAAACATGTCGGGCTACCCTCGAGCGTCCTGCTCTCTCTTTCTATCACGTCAACTTCTTTTTCTGTCACGTAAGCTTACCCAACTCATCTAAAAAAATCATCTTAATCATGTCCAGAAACAACTCAAACACCCCTACATTCTCTCCCTTCCACGTCATTTGGAGATCAATCCTAGGTAAAATTTTAAAAAAAATCACAAAAAATCTACAAAATCAAAACAAATAAAAAACATATTTTCATAAAAAAAATGATAAAATTATTTAAAACGAATTTAAAATATTTTTTATCAGACTTTTAACCCCAAAAACATTTAGGGAACTACTAAACGTCGCCCCAAAACTACTTAAATCTCCCCTTGAAATGACATTTTTGCCCTTAACAATATATTTAATACTCATATCGTCTCGTGTCTTTAAACAAGGTTTTGACTCAGTTTTACTAACATTCCTAATACCAACACCATGAAAATGTCTGGCGAAGCACCTAGATCAGGCGAAGTAACGGAGGCGGATTTTTTCTTCCGACTCGGGTGTCTAGCTAAGACGCTTGTACCATCGTGGAGGCGTCTGGCTAAGACGCCTCCACCATGGTTGAGGCGTCTTAGCCAGACGTCCCGTTTTTTTTTGTTTTTTTTGTCAAATTAAAATTATACGGTGTGTTATCTCAAATTATTTGACGTTTCTTTGTAAGTTTTCGGTGGTAACTGGTCGGATTACAATGAGTTTTTTGCAAGTGATAAAGTTTCAAACAAATTCCAGATCCAACATTTTTTAAGATCCAAAATCCCCCGGCGGTAAAACATCAGGACTTACAAATACCACCTCGACAGGTCGTTTGGATTTTGAAATTGTTGGATCTGGAAATTTTTGAATTTTCGGTGTACCGAAGGGGTATCGGTCATCCAAATATAGTAATTATTAACTTATTAATTAATTAATTTAACAATTATCTAAATTTATAATCAATTATCTTTTTAAAAAATAATAATAAATTACGGGCGTCCGACGGAACCTCCCCACGTAGGAGGGGGCGTCTGGGTAAGACGCCTCCCCTATGGAGTCCCCCTCCTACGTGGGGCGGCTCCGTCGGACGCCCGTAATTTTTTATTATTTTTTATTATTTTTTTATTAAAAAGATGTTAGATATTTTACCAGAATCGAGTACACTGGGGCGTCCGTTGGCTCATTACTGACCTCCAAAACATTATTTTTTATGATTATAAGAGGAAGATGAAGAAATATGTGTGATAGGAGGGTAAAATGTCGCGTTATAGCAGTAGAAATGAGAGAATGACAAAATGATAATCTGTTAGGGCGATTTAAGTAGTTTTAGGGCGACGAACAATTCAGAAAATTTAACAAACCCTTATGACGTGGAACTTGAATACATTTCAAAAAAGAAAGAAATGAGAATACATTATCAAATACCCAAAAACTTATTCTATCATGTTAAAAATGTGTTTGAAGTTTTTTTATTGAAATACATGTTTTACTTAAAATAAGTAGAATAAGTAAAAAATGGTACTTACCGTATTCTACTTTTAGAAACACTGTTGGTTTTTCCTTCTTCAACAAATAAAGTACTTGAGAGGAATAAGAATTTTTTTATTTCTTATATTTTGCCAAATTCTATTTTTTTCAAACATTCCTAAAAAATGTATAAATTTTCCAAGTAACTCAATAGCCATATACATGTTACTTTTGGGAATGAAAAACGCTGAAATATATTTTGAAAATTGAAAAAACAAATTAAATATTTAATATTCATAATAATATACAAAAATATGATATATTAGAAGTTAATACTAATAATATCTTCTTCTTTTTCTAGATTCTGTACTTGCGTATATTTTTTGTTATAAAAAAACAACTTCGTAGGATGATTGCAAGTAACTCTTTTAAGTATTGTTAAAATTTGCTTTGTTTTTTTTTATTTGTAGTGAACATGTGGTGTAATAGAAATTATTCATTACTATGTTTGGTAGCGAGCTTTAATATGGAAATGGCCTATCTATGAAATCTAAATGACCGACACATCACAAGTTAGATGTGTAACCTCCTGAAACAGCGGAAATTTAAAAATTATCATAAGGACAACAGAAACCAATAATCAAAAGACGATATTGTTACTTGTCATAAAACATTCAAGCGGTGCATCATATTACATCAGAGTTTTGTCAAAAAACTACATGATTACATCAGAAACAACAAAGGGAAATACAAGTAATCATGTCGACCTCAGTGGTCCGAGTGAGAGGGTCCGATCCCAAGATGTGCGCGCCCGTTGATCACCACCCAACTGGACCTACTGCGGTCCTGAAATAAAACATGCAACAACAATGTTGAGTTTCCATAAGGAAACTCTGTATGCCAAGCTCACCTGTATGCATGCAGTAGTACAAATGGACATATCATACTAGTAGCATGTCATGTCATCAATAGTAAGGAAAACGGTTCCCCCAAACGGTAACACAGGACATCAGTCCGACAATCATCATCGGGTTTCCAAAGGAGACCTACCGTAGGCACATACGGTCTAGCGGAACAAAACGTGACGCTCCCCACACGCGACTATACTAAACATGGGGTTCGGCAATGAGCATCCGCCAAGTCTGCGCCATAAGAAACAAATCTGTAACTTCGTGGTCGAAACCACCCCAACGGAGTCGTCGCTCGGTCGGTCCATCAATCATCATCTCAGTAGGTGCCCAACTGAGGAAAACATAGCCGGAACAACATCCGCCCATCAATCATCATCGTCGGAACAACATCGGCGGCATCACCGGCACAACATCGGTGGTCCAACAATACGTCCGGCACAACATCAGACAGGTCCAGACCGAAGTCTGCCAGGTCATCAGGCTCCACGAGCCGCAAACACCAACTGCGCCGCTATAAAAGCAGGGCAGCGATCTCCGTAGTCATCCAGGTCGGTAGTCACCTCACCCAACGACAGTTGCGTGCTCACAAAACATCATACATTGGGATCCGCGATACCTCAGGCTTGCTACTCTACAATGAGTCCAACAATCCATCACATCAAGTCATGATCCATAGACGGAGGTGACCCATCCCGAACACCCACACTCTTCCACACGGCGGTCCCTGGGCAGGCATGCATAACGCGCCCACCGTCACCTTCCGGCTCACGCACAAGGCGAGGACACAGGTTTCCGTGGATAGAGTTGGCATCCTAAAAAGGACTGTGAATTCAGTTCTGTGCACAAACGGTCGACCGAAAGAGGCAACCCAGTCAACCGAAAGTCTGCAACGGTCGAACTCTCTGCGCAAAACCTAAGTCCCAACGGTCGAACAGAGATCTACTACCGGTCGACCGACTCAGGGGTCTCGGTCGACCGAAAACTACCAGGGCATCCTAGCAGTTCTAAGTCATATAAAGGTCGAACACGTATAAGGAAACGGTCGAACAAGCATGCATCAAAATCTAGTACACTTAAGTTCTGGTCGACCGAAACCCAACATGCAATCCCGACCCACCGGCACAATGCACTACCGGTCGACCGCCACAAGGCATCGTCCGACCGGTATTGGTTAAAGTCAGGGCAAAATACACTACATCGGTTGACCGCCCGAAGGGACCCGGTCGACCGTTGGTCGTCTGCAACATTGCACCAGCCAAGGATTTACGTTGTTCTCGTCGCCGGAGAGGTCTCCGACCTCCCCGACCGACCAACACTTCACCCGCACATAATAATAATTAAAGGTTGTAAAAGTCAAAATAATTGGTAGTATATTTGGTAAATATTCTATATTAATGGAAGCAAAATTCATGAACAGTGTTTTGGAATCGATTTTTTATATTTTAGACCAGAGAGAACTGTGAAAGAACATTTTAAGGGTAGGAATCAGATTCTGAATTTCAGAAATAATTCTGGACGATGATATTTGAGAATGTAGAATCGATACCTAAATGCATCCTAAACCACACTACTATTTTAAAATAGATTATAAGAACACTAGTAGTTTAGTTGTAAGAATGTGTGACAGAAAAATATGACTATCATCCAAACGCTTTCAAACACGTTGATTTTCCATAATCAATTCTACACCCTTTAATATCCATGCTCTCACACCTCTCTCTCCTCTTCAGGAATCCATTCTTTCCATTTCTCTTATTTGTTCGGGAACTCTTCATTTCATATTACTAGTATTATTTACCAAGCAATAATTACAAGGTTGTCACTATCTTAAAAGGTACAAACCATCCCAATTCACCTAGAGTTAGTGAAATTGTATATTGGATTAACTGTAGTACCATAGTTGTTCTGGACAAAAATATGCTATATCTCCACCATGGCTTAGATTCAGACAATTGGTTCATTTCATCGAGAGTTGTCTTCTTTCAATTATGTACCTGCTTGTGGTGTGGTTACCATTGCAAGTTACATAGTGGATTAAACCAATAACATTGAGTCCAAGGGTTTCTCTGATAGTATCGTAGATATACAACATGTAGTCTTCTGGTGTTGTTAGTTGTTTCATAAGGTGTGTTCTAATTCAATTTTCTGTGTTGCAAAGGTATTACTGTATAAATAATACCTGTATAAATGTAAAACTATGGTAGTCTTGCACATCATGAATTAATAGTTTCACAATATGCTGCCAGACCAATGTTGAGTGAATGAAAGCTATTCATGCCCAACAACTTCAAAACTTCTAGAAAATTGCTTGCTCGGCTTGACTTGAGAAAACAGGAGATAGATTTCTGTCTCAAATGTACAACCACCAAGTATTATGACTACTACTGGAAAAATAGAAAAGAATACAAAACTTATGACTTGCAGATGCATTTCTCCAGCCATGTTATGAAACACTGACATGGTTGCATCAAACTAATCGCACATCTGTTACTGCTCCTCAAACTTGATTATTTTGAGATTATTTTCCGTCTCCTGCAGAAGCAAATGGGGATTAACCAAGAGTCAGCCAAGTACCTTTTCATCAATGACATTGTTAGGATTAACCCATTTCACCTGGATATTGCCGATAGCAACCATTCTTGCACATGACAAGCGGAGTGCTCCTTCGATCTTGTCCTAAAGAAAGGATTTCCTGCACTCTCTCTGTCCAACCAGAGTTCAATCTCCTCGCAAAATCCTCCACTTCCCTGCAATGGAAAAGTATATTAAAGATAAATGAAGAAAACACAGTAGATTTCATACAGCTCAATCAAGTAGCTAACATACCCTAAAATATAGATTCTTATTCTATGCCCCCCCCCCCCCCCCCCCCCCCCTGTCAAAGTGAGACACTGAGATGCTTCTCTTAACCCCAAAAAAAAATCCACGTGAGCAACTGCAACCTAATTTTTTTGTACCAACTTAATTTCATACGAATGCAGACTGCTCAAGACTAAAAAATATGAAGCAGTTTACATGACTCAAAAATAAAAAAAGAAATTACTGCAACCTAATTTTTTGCAATTTACATGTGAATGTAAATTGCATTGTTCTTCCCACAGAATTTCTGGATGTAGGGGCTTACCAATTGCAAAAGAAAATTTATTTTCTGATAAAATTTTGGAGCAAAAGATAAAGACCTAATTGGACATCAAAAATTTCACCTGTCAAGCTCTTCCTTCATTGCAGGATCAAGCTCGTCAAAAATGTCAGCATCTTCAAAATCCTCCTTTATTGGAGCATCTTCAGTTGGATCTTGTGAGTCAATGGAAAGACCAGATCCCGTTCTATTGCATAACGTGGAATGTGTCTCCATCTCCTACTCATTAAAATAACTAGCAACTTGAATACAAATTTGATTGTAAGAAATGATGTGGATCCATAATGCAGAAATGATAAAATACCTTAGAATGGCTCCCGTTGGAGTTACTAGCGCAATATTCCTTTGTATGATCTTTTCTTCTTCTATTCTTCTTTTTACTTTTGGACGCTTTAGCTCCCTTGTTATCTGTTTCATTTTTGCCAAAAGAAGTCATTTCAAAAGAAGTCATTTACATAATATGCTAATCATGTTAAGGAAACACATTTCTACAAAAGAACAAGTAAGATGATAACATGATACCTTCCAAATGCATCGACAAATTCCACAGATTTAAATGTATGATCTGTTAAGTTATGAATATAATACTGGTGAAAAGTTATGATGCAGTTTAATGACAGTTTTTTTATTCCTTTCCTTTTGCTTTCTTTTCCTGTCCCTGCAGCCTAGATATCTCACTAATGGGTCGTATACTTGTATATGGGTTTGATTTAAGATACTCGCCAATAACATATTGTTTCATCTAACGGGAAAAAAGTGCTAAATTGCTAGAATACCTCCACTACTTCCATTAATGAAAGACAAAAGGTCATCAACCGAACGCTCATCTACTCTCTCCTCCTCGCCATCAGCAGTGTCCTGAGGACAAGGCCAGAAACTGGAGTAAATAAATCATAGTACCCAATATATACTTTCAATGTATGTTAATAAACAAAATAATAATAATAAATTGGCAAGTCCAAAATGTTAAGTTTTGGCAAGAGGAATGGCCTTCATATTCGATACTCACAAGAGCATATCCTTCATTCCCTAGAAAACCCTACTAAATAGACAACAGTTATGCAGAATAATGATTGGGAAAGCCCAAGAAAGGAGACACAATCGTAAATATACATCTTTATAGGGTCCACATCTGGCCTCGTTTTATTGCCAGACATATACACAATTCACAAATAACGTGAGACTTAAAGTAAGCTATGCTGCAGAATGAGAATACAAGATGCCACAGTGTACGTTACCAAAAATTTACCTTTAGTTTTTGTCTTTCCTTTAATTCTTTTCTTTTTCTAGCATATAGACGGTTTAATAGCCTTATACGCGGATCATCAGTTGTGTTCCTTAAAGGCTCTAATTTCTCCTCCTGGAATCAATTAACACGAAAGATAAGCAATGTACCATATAAGAAGGTAGAAAACAGGGCAGTAAAAAGTGTGACCCGAACCTCAGTGAGATCGTCAGGCAGATGAAAGGTCTCACGAATCTCCTCGGGAGTTTTTCCTTCTATTTTTCGTGCAAGCGCTCGACTAGTAAGATCAACCAATGGTTTCAACTGGAGGCTATCGGCAGCAGAAGTAAGCTCACACAACCGTTTTGTTTCAATCCTGATAAACTTCTCATCGAACGACTTTCTCTCCTATAATAACCAAAAGCAAATGAAGGAAAACAAAAAATAAGTACATTCCTATGTCGATGTACATTTTATCGTTCAACAATATAATTACCAAATCGCACATTCCAACTGATTCAAAATCATTTTTTATGGTTCGTACTGAATGCAAATAACATTTTTCGCTTGGACAAAGGCAATGTATCTTACAGAGATATCACACCATAGCAGACAGACGTCAGTTAGAAGTTAATAGTTATAATTAAGAACCAAAGTACATTTAAACTTACAGGGCAATACAATGAAATGGCCACAGTTCAATAAGCTAGAGGGCGACAATAGGAAAAACAATAAATGAACAGAGCATTGACCTTATTTGAGCGACCTGGAACTTGATGAAATCGACAATAATCAAGTATCAAACTGAGGACTGCAGGGTTAACTCGTTCTGGAAGAGATATAGCGTGGTTCTTTGAAGATCCCAGACTTGTCTGCAGTCTTTCACGGCATATCATCGGGCAGAACATAGCAACCTCTTCTTCTACTTGCTGGATAGATCCATCCACAGTTTGGATCCAAATATATGACTTCATAACCTGTATGCACAAGCTGTAAAGAATTTACTTATTCATAAAATGCCAAAAGCTACAAATGTTTTGTTACTCTTCTCCTAGTTTTAGAAGTAGTAAGTTCTTTAGCAAAGTCTATTGCATTGAGATATCAACAAGTCCATAAAAGATGCAAAATTTTGGAAGCAAATTCTTATGCAGTACCTTATGGGCATTACTTCTTATATTTGACAACAACAAAAAATTAAACTAAACTTCCGGGAAGAAGAATATGCAGTTATAAGAACTAACTACTAATAGGACAAATATAAAATGACAAAATGCAATCATGCAGCTCATATACCATATCCTGCAAGTTAAAGATCAATCAATTGTGCTATAGATTCAATCACATTTTGCTTTTCATTAAAAAATAGTTAATTTTAAAATGAAGCATACCTCCTGTTTAATAATCGTCATCTTGCCTTCTGACATTTATTTTTAAGTGTGGCTTCCTAAAATGAAAATAACTTCCCTCCAGATTCAACACTTCGCGATGTGTATATGTCCAGGTACTTCTTCAAGTAAAAGAAGTGGCAATTGTACAATGACTTCTTATTGGTCCAAACGGCAACCATAAAAAAGGAGGCTAACCAAAACAAGAAAGATGTCATCATTCTTCCAATACAAAAACCTCTTACAATCAAGATATTCATGTGTGAGCTGGGAAAGTACCCTGAAACCAGTAAATATGTTGAAGAAGCAAGTTTTACACCGCCTGAAAGTGATTTCCTACACAAAATATATAGGTCAGGCTAATATGAGAAGAAAACAATTTCCTTGGCATACTAGATGAAATGTAGAACATGGGTTTTATGACTTTTATCCTACCAGAATAGCAAGGGTTAAAGATGCCCACACTGTACAAGCACTTAAATGTTATCATTTGCAATGCTGAATTCATTTCCTTGAAATACTAGAGGAAATGTAGAGCATGAGTTTAATCCTACTAGAATGACAAAAGGATTAGAGATACCCACATTGTACAAGCATTAAAACGTTATCAATTGCAATGATGAACTTATCTTCAAAACATTGGAATATACGCATCGAATAATCATTGTCTATGACGCCCAAAAGTGGAGTCCATGTGAAATCAGGTGAGCATATCATGTGATGGATCAAGAAACTTGAACATGAATATTTCTCAGAGTAATTGAGTATTGAAGCTTTACCATAAAATTGAGGATTGATGCATGTTATTGAGACTTACAACTGTTTCTAGACAAGTAATACAAGAATCTTCCAAGTGTAAACGTGGACCTACTTTTGACACTATCATAAACTCCCAACACATGTCACATATACATAACTTGTAAGGTTGTGGGACATGCACAACATGAGGTCCACTGAATCAATGAACTTAGTACTAAGTAGTAAGTAGTCACACCAAGGCAAGTTACCCTAATGCTGCGAGTTTTAAACTATTGCACTTGAACAAGGCAATGAGTTATAACTGTTGATCAAGCATATTGCTGCACAATGCAAATGCAGATCATGTAACGACTCAACACGTGAAGCCAATTAATTTATTCATACAACACAATATGCAAGTTTTTGTTATGTGCTCTTAAATGATATAACCTACAAAAATAATCTTTCAACCAAATTACCTGTTCACTATGGGTCAATTGTATGTTATGGTTAGTCGAGAAAGTTTTTTTCTATCATGGTTAGTCGAGAAAGTTGGTTGATTCATGAATCATTTCTTGATCTTATTTTATACTTATACTTTCATAACTGACCCAATTTTGGTGAAATGAGGCTTAATAGTAATGGTAGTGTAATATCCTAAACCTAATTAACTTGGTTAATTGCTTTTAGGTGCTTAATTGGTGGATTAGGATGGAGGGCTGAGATTGATTTGGGGGATTTGAGGTGTATGGTGGAGATGAGAGGAGGGGAGTATATGTGGTGAGTGGTTCTCTCTCTCTCTCTCTCTCTCTCTCTCTCTCTCGTCGTTGAGCCTTCGAAGGCCTCTTCAAGTCTTCAAGGTATGTCAAGCTTTACTTTGATGCTCACATATGCTTTGGTGAGTGTTGGGGTGGTCGATGGTAGGCCGGAGGGCTCGTCGGACCCGTGCAGCAGCGTTCTGCACTGTGGACGGTCGACCAGTGGCATGGTTCGGTCGACCGGTCGTAGCGTATTTTTGGGTGAAATCCCTTGTACCGGTCGAACGATACCTTGATGGTGGTCGACCGGTAGTACATGTCGAGCGAGGGATGGAGACTCTGTGTGTTTTCGGTCGAACGGGACCCCTTTGCCGGTCGACCGAAAGCACTGTAGTAAGTCGGTTGAGGGCGTTGACCATCTAAACGGTCGACCGCTCGTTGACTTTGTCCGACTGGAACTTAAGTTAACTTATTGGCCGGTCGACCCGAAGTGTTGTTTCGGTCGACCGTTGCACTATGTTCGGATTGGATTTTGGTACTGGCCGTTTTCGGTCGACCGGTGATTGTGTGTAGTTCGACCGTTGGTGCTTTTTAATGTGGATGAGTTTTCGCTGGTCGAATTCGGTCAAACGGGACCCCTTTGCCGTTCGACCGGTTGACAGTTTTGTTGGTTGGGTCAGTCCTGTGGAGAGGATTCGGTCGACCGGTTTGGAGGTTTTGTTCGACCGTTTGGTACGTTTTTTGTGTGTTTTTGTGTTGTGGAGCCAGCTCGAGATGGCAACGGATCTCCGGCCCTAGAGGGTGACCGGTGCCGGCCTGAGAGTGGTTCACGAGTGTTGTCGGGTCAGCCCAAGAAGGCAACGGATCTCCGGCCCTTGAGGGTGACCGGTGCCGGCCTGAAGGTGGTTCGTGTGTGGGGCCAACTCAAGATGGCAACGGATCTCCGGCCCTAGAGGGGTGACGGTGCCGGCCTGAGAGTGGTCTTCTGGAGCAGCTCAAGATGACAGCGGTACAGACGATACCGACCTGAGAGTGATCCAGCGTGTTAGCCGAGTGTGTTTCCGGCTGTGGTGCCTAGGGCACGTGTGAGGATTGGGCTAGAGGACCCGCGAGACCTGTCACTGTTTGGTGTCTACTGTGGTAGGGAGAGAGTTCTCAGGGGCCCAGTGAGACGATGAATGTTTATTGCAGTTCATATCATACATGCTTTAGATGTCTAGTTCATTTATTGTGATAGAAGTTTGGCATACGGGGTTTTCTCTCGGGAAACTCAGGCATATTCATGTTTTATGTCAGGTCATAGGCAGCATTAGGAGGTGGTGACTGAGGAGGAGCGCTTTCGGGGCCCGATCCTGCTTCACTTGTTTTGAGGTCTGAGTGATTACATGTATATTTTCCTTAGCTTTGTTGTAATCACACTTTGTAAAAACTCTCAAATATGTATTGTATATATGTTGGTGCACCAGTTGTCCACTTTCTTCGGTAATATCCTCGTGTTGTGTTTTATTAAAAATTTAAATTTCTTCCGCTTTCGAGGATGTTACAGGTAGTGATGCTGATCTACTTAGGTTCAGGTTCTCGGATATTCTAGGATGTTGATTTCGGTGCCACATGTCCCTAGTCACTAGTATGTATGACGTGCAACTCTTCTATTCAGAAGTTGGATCACAATTTCCTTATCGGGAAATCAGAACTACAACAGGAAAAAATACTTTAAGAGAGACAAGCTCACACCCTGATTCCTATTTTCTGCCGTATACCGAAAAAATATTCCAAAATACTTCATTAAGTACACAAACCGCTAAAAAAATGCACGAATCCGATACCATCACGATTCGGTCCTTAATCCAAAGTTCAAATTGATAAACCGGTTCATTTCAAAGCCTAACATCAAACCGGAGCACAATTGACAATACCAAAAGCAGAATCTTTAATCTTGATTCGACTCCCATTTATCTAATCGTTTAAACTATACCTCTTCTACCAAATCCCCGAAACCGAAACGATGAAATTCTCTGAAATTCCACCGAATTGGTAGATCCAACCAACCAAGGATTCAAAATCACGTTCCATCCTACAAATCGAAGTGGGAATTGCGAGCAAGAGAACAAATCTGGAGTAAAGAAAGGATTTTGACGGCGAAGGGGAGGAGAGGGAGTGGGGAATTGACCTTGGAGGAGGGAGCCGAGGTCTCCGGAGACGGAAATGGGGGTCGCCGGAATGGGCGCCGGCGGCGGCTTAGGGTTTGGTTTTCGTTTTGGTGCGGAAACGAGATGAGACCCGACCAGAATCGGAGCGCTTGTTTTGTTGCGGCATTTGCAGACTCCACCCTCTCTTTTGTGTGAATTGTTGGAGAATATTCTTGAACTCCGAAAACAGTTATTCTATGAATTCTAGTTAAGGCTGGACATGGGTCGGGTTGGTTCGATGTTGACCCAGAAGCGTACTTGATCGTAAACCAAACTATGAGAGAACCATAACCGAACCGTGAAAGTCATTTCGTGTTTGATTTGACCCAAGAAGTCTAGATTCTGTGTAGGGGTAGAGGAAGCTGAAGGTGTGGACGCCTTGTACAGATTGTGCAATGGTGGAGTGGAGACATGAATGCGTGGTGTAGTGGATCAGTGGAGGCGTGCCCCAACAGACGTGGAGACGTGATCCGGTGGCGGTGGAGGAAGGGAGTGAAACTCATGGTACTTTAGTTTCATAACTCTTCGAGTCTTCTTGTAAATCAACCACCTAGAACTCAACTTAGAAATCCAGTTCCTCTCACTTTAAGTTTTCTAACAAACCAATCACATCTTAGAGAAAAAGGTCGAGATCAAGATCGAATTCTCTCTCAGAAGAGTGACAACGGTGGACCAGAGATTTGTATTTATAAGTGCTTATTATCAAGTTAGTTACAAGCAAAACAAGATGTAACACTTTTAACACCTCACTCTTATCCCCATGACATAACATTAAGATACTCAAAATTGGGTCTTACAATACATATTTATATGCCCAATGGGCCCAATGACAACAACTTCAGTCATCAGATGGCTTGAAAAAATCTGAATTTATTCATAAAAAGGATATTCATTCGGTTCCCAAACATATCATTGGATTTCTTATTAGAATTTCTTAACAAGTTTAATCTAAGACGTCGTATAATTGAATCAAACCAGACCAAGTCTTGCTCAATTTCCAGATTAAACGTTACAAGTTCGGATAAACACATTCCTTGCAAAATAGTTATATTATTTCTCAATATTGAGCTTCTTGGCTTGAGATTCCACTAATGACTAATCTATGTGTTTCTTGTGTACTATTATTGCCTTCTCTGTTGTACTACAGTACCAAAGAGTCTCTACTCTCTAGGCTTCTATGCAAGGGCATCCGTAACGGGTCGTAACTCCGGTCACCGGTCACGACCCCGGACGACTTGGTCAAATATCAGTTCGTCACGGTCACCGGTTTGTTAATTTTTTGTATTTTTTGTTTTGATTTTTTAAATTTAGTTTTAATCTTTATTATTATTTTTCAAAGTATGTTTTTTAATTGTTTTGATTTTTTAAATTTTTTTAAATTTTTATTTTTTTCTTCTTCTAGGATCGATCTCCAAATAATGTGGATGATAGTAATGGGTTGTGGTTAAAAGTAGAATAATGTTGGAAAGAGAAGAAAATGGGTTGAGAAGAGAGAAAACTGAGAAGAGAGAAAAAGATCATGACTATGTTGTCCAAGTCATGGCTACGGATGGTCTAAGAGCATCATCCATAATGGGGGCGTAAGACGGTCACGACCCCGGATGACCGGTCTATAGGATTTCATGTTTAATTATACATATATATTTTTCGAAATTTCATGTATAATAAGGATCAATTACAATTTTCTTCGATTTATTTCATGCATGCATCGGTTTATTTTAACAACTAGTTTCAAAAACTCATTAAAACAAACATGGGATTCCGAAATTCATACCTAGAAATTCTCTAAAACTTCTTGAAGATTCGGAGACGTTGAGGATGGTTGTTGCTGCGCCGGATGCCTCCGAGATTTCACCAAACTCTAAACAAGATTGGAGAGAGAAGAGCTAGCCTCTCAATCTCCAATAGGGTTTAGAATCTAATTACTAACCCCTCTTTAATTCCCTTGAGAAGATGATCTCTTAAGAACTAAAACTAAACTTAAGAATTAAGGAATTTTCGTGGAGAATTATGGAGAGAGAATTTTGCACAAGTAAATAATGAATTATTAATGAGGTAATGAGATAAACTTGTATTTATAAGTTCTCTCCAAATTACCTATTCATGTGCAACCCCTTGCCCATGATTTCATGCAAAATTCCATATAACCATCCATTATTTATTAATAAATAATATTAGCCACGAATTAAATCAATTATGGACCAATTCCATGCATGATCTAATTAATTCTTAAATTAATTCTGCTGAAAACCGTCTGACCGGTCGACCGTTTGCGAGGTCCGGTCGACAGTTTAGACCGAGTTTCGGTCGACCGATCGATATATTCGGTCGACCGACCGAGAATACTCGGTCGACCGAAAACGAACAGACGAAATTCACGTTACGATCTATACGCATCCGGTCGACCGTGCAACATTGCGGGCGACCGTACAACATTCGGTCGACCGTTTATGGTTTAGCGGTCGACCGTTTTTGCACAGTACATGCAGACTTGTCAAATTTCGGTTTAACCCCTACAAAATTTGACATTTCGGGATTAGTAGTAAATTCACAACCTATGTAACATATTATCCTATGTAATGATTAATTACTACACCCCATAATATTTACATCACATGTGAATTTAATTTAGATTCTAATTATGTTATTAACCACAACATAATTTTGATTTTGCTTGTTCACCCCACGTGTCATATTTTCCACATGAAACCTGACACATCCTATGAACTCAAAATCCCCATTTCTTGTTTCCCAGTTTTGTGGTGTGACCTATGAGAGGATCTAGCCTAAGTTGGTAGTGATATTAAGAGCTTAATATCACAAGCTATAAGCGGTATCTAGCTACACATTATAGCTCCTAATTAGTTAGATGTCTTAATTCCACTCGAACCAAAACCCGATCCATTTAGTGATGGAGTGCACCACTTGTGTCCGTCCCTTGCCTCATCATATTAAGAATACACACAAAGTAGTATTGTGTCATCTTTGTATTAGTATTCATTTCTTGATCTCTTTAAGCTAGTTATAAATATGTGACTTAACTCAAATCACATTGTGCACATTATAACTTTGTTTTATCAAGTGACCCACTAATATTATGAGCCAATTAAGAGGGGCAATGATAATCTTTTGACTAACTATCTTCTCCAACGAAAGTTATACTTAACCAACTAATGTTTTTACACCACACTCATCGATAGCTCAAGACACTAGTCTAATTAAGAACTCCTTAAGCGATCGGATATAAGTCTCATATCAAAGGACCAAGGACACAGTAAAATATTAATGACACAGAAACACATTCCTATAATATTTTACTTGTTAGGTCAATTCAGCATACAAAAGTACTATTTTCCTCTTTTGTGTACTCGTGTTGTCACTCACTTGTAGAGCTACAATGATCCATGACCAACACGACAATCTTAACTCGGTAATAAATGTCCCATGTTCATTACCATGATTGCGAATATATTTTGTTTTATGTAAATCAATATCTTTTAGAGCTCTACGGTTAAGGACCAAGAGCCTCTTCCTTAACACTTCTAAAAGACGAATAACATAAACAAGGAACAAAATGATTTCTCATTCAATTCATAATAATTGACATTTAAAAGTAAAACTTTTAGAACACATTCCCTTCACGGTCGTCACCCCCTCACCGGGGGCGACGATCTGGTCGTCCATGACATGGTCATCGACCAGGACGTGTCGTCCCGGTTGGTTAAAAAAATGTTTTTTTGTTTTGATTTTTTTTAAATTAGTTTAAATCTTTTTTCTTTCAAAATATGTGTTCTAATTGTTTTGATTTTAAAAAATAAATAAATTTGTTTTTAAATTTTTTCCAGGGTCGTCATCCAAATGATGTGGACGAGAGAGATGAGGTTGTGGTGAGTTGTTGTTAATACGTAAATAATGTTGGAAAGAGAAAAAAGTAGGTTAAAAAGAGAAAAAACCGATGTGGATGAGAAAGTTGATGTTGTCTAGGTCATGGTTACGGATGATCTAAATGAAATTAAATGAAAAATGCGTATCACTTGTGTTAAAGTTTTAGTTTTGATATGTACGTATGCAGTATGTTGTTGTGTCGTTAATGTATGATCACGAGGGTCTCTAATTCTAATCACTATTAGGGTAATTACTTACTTGTTTAATCAAACAAAGAATGCACATCGGAATTAAACAAAAACAAGCAAGTGAAGTAAACCACAATGATGACACTGGATTTTTACAGGGGTTCGACCTCCCGCTTATTTCCTCTCTTGCAAGCTCCGCTCGATCTCCCTCGAGCTTTGCTCACGTCTTCACTACCAACCTCGTTCCGGGCCGAGATTAAGCCTTTTACAAAACAAGTTCCGCGAACACCCTCGCGAGCTTGACTTTCTCCTCTCACAATCCGAGAGGAACACTTCGGGCTTTCACCGAACTCCTTGCTTCTTTACAACAGGAATGTTGAGTGGAACACACATTCTAACTTGAGCACACTTAGCTTAGGATGTCAAATTGATAAAAGTGTGGAAGTTTAGGCTTGAAGAGTAGATTTTGGGGATTTGGAGACTTGAGAGTTTCTCTTAGGTGTATGACAATAAGAAATGTAAGAGTTGTGTAATTGTGTCATATGAACACTTATTTATAAGCTCCAAGTGAGTTATAGCCGTTGGGACAAGTTTCTTGAGCATTGATCACCTGTAGAGTTAACACAAAATAATATATATGTAATGCAATATGTGTGCTATTCTACATTGATTATAATTAAGATCAGGTTGATTAAATCATCAAAACATAGATTAAGACCAAAAAACCAACAATTAATGTGAGCATATCAAGAAAAATTAAGGAAAATTGATAGTTTAACTCCACTTATGTTATAATTTGAGACTTTTAAATCACGTTTTTGTTTTTCCCACTTCCGTGTCGTTTTTGAACTTTTATACCTAAATGACCTAATTTTTTATTTTGTCTTATTTTGTGTAAACAGGATGTCATGAAAAAGGTTGACCGGTTCATGTAAAAAAATGTCACGTAAAATTTAGACATAAACCAGAAAACTTCAAAAAATTTAATTGTTCCCGTTAACCAACTTTTAACCCAAAACACTTGTTTTCACATCAAAAGAAACGACGTCAAACATCTCAATGGTGTGATCGGCAACGACAACGAAGATGATAAAAACTTACTATTCGTAACTTCCATTTCTTTTCAGATATTTGTTTTGGTAAAATCAATAGTACCATACATTTTTACATAAAAGAGTGATTTTGAAGTAATTTGGATTTAGGGATTCTGGTTAATTGCGTTTTACCTGGTCATTTATGTTAATTGATTTAGGGTTTTGGGCTATTTGCATTTTTTACTCTGTAGATTTATGTTATTTTGCATCATTAGGGTTATGGTTTTAATTGCATGTCTACCTTGGAGTTTATGTTATTTGTAATGCATTTTTGCCCATTGTACCTGCTTTTCCGTGCATTAGGGGAGAACCCCCTCCGTGTCCGCATCCTAAGCATTAAGAATGAGTGTCGATGTCCGCAATTGAGAGGGATTGGGGAAGGCGAAGAGATTATGGAAGGTTTTGGAGGTGGATTTGAGTGAGATGGTTATATACAAAAATAAGACTTGACATGTTATTGTTTGCATTTGGGTTGGTGATCAATGAAGAAGTGACACGTGGCTAACGGTAACAGGGACATACTTAACAAAGTGGCGTAAGAGTAAGCTTTTGAAAAACTCAATGACACTAACATAAACAGTCAAAAAAACAAACAAACGCGCAATCAATTGTTCCCGACACACAAGTAAAAAATTGGTATTTTGCTTCGGTACCTGGCAAAACATCAAAATTAGTGTTATACCCATGATTCTGGGTATATTGACATGATACTCATCCCTTTTATTGAAAAATGTTCTCATGCACATCCATTAGTGTGAATCCTACATAGTGTTGGAAGTTTCTCTTTAAAAATGCTACAACAAGGAGTGTTAGAATGTGTAAAATTGCAGTGACTATGGTTCGGTTGTTCGATCTTAAAAGTCTCAAGTAGAGAGTGTGAGAGAAATTATAAGAATTGTTTACTAGGGTATCCATCTAAGAGAAAAAATGACGTTATGCCCATACTTATGGTTGAAAATTGTTCTCATACGTATTAGTTAGTGTAAGACCCACATCTGTTAGGATCACATGACAAAAACTTTTAATAGTCTAACGGATGTGGGTCATACGGATGTGAATTAGAATAAATTTTCAAAGCAAGGATAAATATCTGGCCAATATAACATTATAACCGCATGTGTAATTTTGATATTTTCCCAAGCAAAAAACCCTTTTTTGGGTTACCGCGAAGCTCATTTCCTCTAAAAACAAAACCCTAATCTGGTTCCAAATCTGAACCCAATTTCCCTTCTTATTCGATTTCGTTCCTAAAGTTCGCACCTTTAAGGTTTTTTCCTCCCCTTTTGTTTCCCCAAATGCTCACAAAAGGTTCGATTTTGGCTCCCTTTTTAATTACTAGGAATTATTTAGATTTTAGAAATAGTCTCTTTAGTCTTGCTTGTGATTAGTTTGGGTTCTACAAGTAGTTTTTTTAGGACCGGAAGGTTTTATTTATTTATTTTGGATATTATTATTTCCAATTAACTTTTGTTGAATTTTTGATGTGAGAGTGTTTTTTTAAGAAAAAAGAGATTGAGGCAGGTATGTTGATTTCGTGATTTCGATTTTTGTAACTTGTAATTTTGATAACAACATGCATAGATTCGTTTATGTTTACTTATGGCTGCTGATTAGGCCATAAAATTTTGACATTGCGATATCTTCTAATGAAATTGAAGTTAAGGAAATAATGGTTGCTTTTATAGTCATTATCTTGTATGTTTGGTAAGATGTTGGCTTTTAAAGCATTGATGTTTTGTTGAAATGAAATGAAGATGAGAAGAGAAGTGAATATCGGTGTTCTTATTGATAAGCTTCAAATTGGGGCTGACATGTTGCGGCTATCAAACGGAACATCATCCTCTCGATTATGTTCCACTGTTGCTGGAGTTTTGGGGATGGGAATAGGAATGGGTGGTCTACTTCTGCTATTACGAAGGAAAGGATTGGAAGGAAAGGATTCTTCCGAAGCGTCTCTTTATGTGCCAGGCCTTCACAATCTTGGAAATAATTGTTTCCTGAATGTGGTTTTGCAGGTGTGTTTTTAGCATTTATTAATAATTCCTTAGTTTTTTTTATAACTATACAGTGTTTTTGTTGTCTAATTAACTTGAACATGTGGTGGTATTATATGATGAAACAGGCAGTTGCTAGTTGCAGTGGTTTCTACGATTATCTTCAAAAAGTGTTTGGTGACGATGACATACACCTCAAGGCAGTGGCTGCTGAAATGCCCCTTACGTGTACCTTAACATCGTTACTGAAAGGTTACTCATTGTAAATTACTTCTTTTTATCTTATGTCTTGAGTGTTGGATACATATGGATCGGGTTGTGAGTGTAGATTTATAACCATTTTTAAGGAACACAGTTTATTTTAACTTCAGAACAGTGTATTTAGGGTTTTTCATCTTTTTAAACAAAATTTTGTGGTAGATTATTTTCCCAATACATGTGTCCTGAACCAAGAGTTTTCTATTAATATCCTCGTGTTCTCCAGTTTCTTGCATCTAATGGTACTCAAATTAACTTGAAAATTGTAATCTTCTTGGGTTTTTAATTTATCAAAAATCTTGTCATATTCTGCAGATCTATGCATTATTCGAGAAGAAAAAATAGTTTTAAACCCACGAAAAGTGATGATTGCTATGAGTCAATATGTTAGTGCTTTTAATTTAACAAGACAGCAGGTAAATATGTCGTGAACTGCGATCATATTTTTCCCCACATTGATCTAAGTTTCCCTGTAACTTCTTCAACAATAATTTGTGGTTTGAATCCTTATGTTAGGATGCAGCAGAAGCATTTCTTCACTTGTTGTCATCTTTAGAAGAGGAATTTTCAGATAATTACGTGACTAGCTGCTCTTTGACTGATGCCTTTTCACTTACTGGTAGAATTTATACACAATATGAGAACCAAAAGGATTTGAGAAAGTGGAGGGAACAAATTCGCAGTCCTTTTGATGGTACTACTGGGAGCATGTTAATGTGCGTTACTTGTGCATCTCAGGTGATTGTCTTTCAAGTGGAAATTCATTTCAAGAATTTGGTCATATATGTGATAGTGTCTTCTAATGGAGTGTTAAATGTTGATTGCTACTGCATTTCTGATGTCCAGCAGAAACAAAACCCTAGTTGTAATGTTTTCTGGACTACATCTAATTGAACGATAAGATACTAAAAGCACTCATGCCTGACCCTCTAAGTCATATCTGATGTTCAGATTTGTTAAGTTCTTGACTTGTCTTTAAAATGATGTAACCTATGTGTCTGCTTGACTAAAATCCCAAACAAAATAATTACTTTATGCTCAGCATTTGCTTATTTCATTGGTTCATTCTTCCTTTTTTCTCAAATCGTAACAGCTTTCAATGGACATTGACGTCTTCCGCTGCTTGCCACTTTCACTTGTCCTTGATGGGCACGGAGAGATTGTATGTTCTTTTGTGACTACCATTATGACTTGGGTTTATGGTCTTATCATACCAAATATGTGGGTTAACTGTTAAGTAATCATACAATTTTTTTATTAATGATTATAGATGGGTGGTTGTACTGTAGCAGATTGCTTGAAGCAGTTCACGGCAGCAGAATCTTTACAGAATTACAAATGCAGTCGATGTTGGCACGTTGCTGCATTGAAGCATCTCTCTCTTAAAGAAGAAGAAAATGAGGTATCTTCTCAAAATGTATTTTTGATGTTTGTTCATAGTGCCTCTTCGTATCTCAACAAATGAAAATTATTATATTTTGACAGGCAAGAATAAGAAGTGTTAGCCAATGCTCTAAGCTTCATTCATGCAATTGCAAAAACCTTTTTCATGATGCAATCCTTGGACCAATTGGTTATTCGTGTGCCGTCAAGCAATTAAGTATAGCCCATTGCCCTGAGGTATTAGCATGGATTACGTCTACATATTGTTTCAAATACGCATCAACAATTTTAGAGTTTTGGTAAAAAAGAGTCTGATAGTTCAATTGCAGGTTCTGTGTCTTCATCTTCAACGTGCTTCAATGAATACATACGGCGAGTTTATCAAATTAAAGGTAGATTTCTTGGGCCATACTTGGGAAGTCATGAGTCAGAATCACAACTAAAATGTGTCGTATTTTGCAGGGGTATGTTTCTTTTCCACTTATTCTGGATCTTTTTCCGTACACAGTAGCTGCCAAGAAGCTGGGGTTTAGGGCTGTTGGTAAAGATCATTCACCACCAATGTCACAGCTGCACCAACAACTGTCTTCTCATCCTGGATATTCTGCTCTTGAACTGAAAATGCAAATGACTACAAACAGGTTGGCAGCTGAAAGCTTGAACAGACCTTGGTGGCTTATACTTGTGATTTTCAAGTCGGCTTATATCTCGTACATTTTTGTTGTTACCATTTTGTTGTTAGAGACATGTCACATGGGAAAATGTTTACTTCAGAGAATTCCAACTTTCAACAGCCTTTGCTTAAAGAGATGCAATTCGATAAGAAGGTTAGTTGAGTTCTAGTTCAGACTCAGAGTTTATCCATGCAACCTACAAGGCCAGTGCTTCTTTCTATTTGAGATTTCAAATCCACCATCACTTAAATTTAACATTTAATCTAGTTCCTGAGCCAAAACAATTTCCATATGTAACGAACATGGTTATTCATAATTATATGTTCGGATTTCTTTCAGATTCTTTCTTATTGCTCTGTGCTCCTGTTCTTAGGCAAATGAAAAATGTAATCCTTCTCCTCTAAAGAATTACGAGTACGATCTTGCTTCTGTCATTGAGCATTATGGGAGACCTGGCAGTGGCCATTACGCGATCTACAGAAAATTGACTGGTCTAGATGCTGATAGTTCTCTGAATCAATCGAACACTAATGTGCAAAGTTGGGTGTATATTTCTGACGGGGAGGTATCCAGTGTTTCTCTGGAATCTGTTCTAGCTGCAGAAGCGAGCTTGCTTATCTATGAAAGAATTGAAAGTGACAGATGAGGTATCATCTTTGTCTTGATTTGAAAAACGACATGCTCTATTTCACTGTATGGTTCCAGAAATGAGTGCTGGTAAAGTTTTTCTTAATTTATATGTTGCATTGCTAATTAGAATGAAATCATGAACTTAAATACTTGCTTGTTACTCAATGACATTTAGAAAGACCAGTCAATGGATTAAGTTTTGTTACAAGAAAAGAACAAAGGTTCTTTTAAAACACACACACAGTATGACACAATGGTATATCAAGAGAATCATAAATAATCTAAGATAAAATCGTAACACGATCTTGCCTAACCATTCAAGCTTAATCATTTCAATTTTCAATCTTGTACCCTCTTTTTGTTTTTGGATAAAAAGTGTAGCTTAACTATCATATGTAATAGCAAATTGGTAAATCAAACCTCATTTTTCAGAAATCCTTGTCTGCTACTCATTATTTCTTGCGTACCTGCAGCTTGGGACCTATTATTGTTTCCCTAAAGAGTAGCAAAAGCTTGCTTTACTACAAGGAACTTATAGATAAGAAAGTAGCTCATTTGGGAGACAAAACTTGAGTATTGTTCTAACGACTTATCATTATAACAATCTCCAATGTATATGCAAATCGCTTACTCAGCTCTTACATGTTACTACTGTTTTGTATCATCATAACATTGGGTTAGATGTAGTCAGTATGGAGCAGTAGATTCCAGCACCTTCCAATAGTATTATATATGCTTATATCAGAATGTTTTTGCTTGATAAGCTTTGTCATTAGCATGCATACCTGTAGATGTTGGAATCATGTTTTGACAATATACGATGAAACTGGATAGAAATTGAAACAAATCCAGTGTCATGGTATATGATGATGTCGCATAACATATGCATGCATACGATGGATATTTGCTATCAAGTTATATGTTCTATTACTTGATGCAGGACAAGTTTGTTTCCAAATGGAACATCCTTTAGGCCAGCATAGAAGTTCTATCGAGCAATCCGCTCGCCGATACATCTTCATCAAACCCTTGCAGGAGCTGCACTGCATGCAATATCACTTTTGGAATGTCAATCGCCAAATGTTGCACTCGATTTCATTCATGAAGGGCATATTTCACATCACTCTTTACACAATTATGCTGTAATATGTTTCAAGGAGAGAGAGAGTGGGATATGTTGTTATGGCTCAAATTATGTTTGTTGGAGATAGATATGGTCGTTATGGTTTAAAATCGTAATATGATGTGGTTGAAGTAGGATTAGTCAAAATTGAAAAGTGGTGATGGGTTGAGTTCCATCACTTGCTAGGTATATGCTTGCTTTAATGGTTTTATTATACGCTAAGCGTGACTTCTTCTTGGTCTTGAATAGTTAATTCCGAGACTTTTTTTTTTATCAGTGAAACTTGTTGGTTTCGATGGGTTCTATACACATCAACCATATCCTATAACTATCTATCTATAAGCAGAGCCACTTTCAAATCAACCTGACCTGCCAGATGTTATCGAGAGTCTAGACCACTTTCAAATTCCAACAGGACCCGCGATTTAAGGTTATATCGGTAATTTCACACATTTTTCACCTATAAAAGGGGTCCCCCACCACTCCAAAACGCATTTTACAAAACTTTCGCGCGAGAGACCGAAACGGAACGAAGCTTCTCGATCTGATCGTTTGGTTCGCAGATCTGATGACGGCTGTGAAGGCGAACTCGAAGCGGAAGGGGAAGGACGCGGCGGCGACGTCCAGATCCGAGAAGACCAGGCGTCAGGACCTCCATCTCGATCCCGGTCTCGATCTCGATCCCGATCTCGACCTCTCCAGGTTTGGTCGCAGCAGATTTCCGTGGATCGGTCTCGTTTTTCATATTAATCTCCATAATTTTGTGTTCGTTTTGAGTGTTATTTGTTCTCTTTGAGTACCAGCATTTTATACTGTAGTGTGGATTTAGTATTACTCTGGGTTTTAGTATATCTGTTTTTGTGCTTGAAATCATCTGCAGTGATATCAAAGGGATAATCTCCGCGCTGCATCACATCAGAGAGAAGGCACAAAAGGACGGGCAGAAAAAAAATGAACAGACCATCGGAAGGTCAGGAAGGATCTGATAATATTTCCTAAACATTCTGTGCTTCGTTAGGAAGTTCTGATAGCTTATGTCAAAAGGCCAAGATACCAAAGTGTACCAAACAGGATGAAATCACAACTTATCATGTTCAGGATATTACGCATGTGTTTATAGGACAGCCTGTGTCAATCTCATTTACAGTTGCACAGACCAATTTATAAGCTATATTGATTTTCCAGCTATTTTTTTTAATGTAAAGTAATTATTGATGTTAGTGTAAGCTTGGCTGTTATAGTATATATGGTGATGCATAAGAAAATTTTCTTTTATTGTTGTATTTGGAGATTGAGTGTGTGCCATTTTATCTTATTTGTTCTCTGTAACACAGTGTGGCTTCAGAAGTCAAAGCAATGCTTGATGAGGCCAAGACAAAAATCGAGAGAGAGAGGTATAAATCTTTTCCTTTAAACATTGGTCATTTCTTTTCCATTCATACAGCTGCTGGTATTATAAAGATCATAGATCTCCGTACAAAGTATCCTGCACTGTTTTGTTTAGATATCTTCTCGTCCGCCTTTAGGCTATTAACACCATTTGCCTTTTGGTCATGTCAGGCAAACCTTTGTGAAGGCCCTTTCAAAGAGCTCCAAAGAGGTTTCTCACAGTAGCATGGCACATCAATACATACAAAGTAAATATCTGTGCTGATTTAGAATTCTAATTGTATTGCAGTATGAAACTTCACTGAAGAGTGAACATGGAAAGTTTCAAGCAGCACATGAGAAATTTTGCAAGGACAGAGCAACACACATGCAGGCTCTAAAAGGTGGATAACAGTTTCCTAGCCTTCATTGCGCTCAAATGATTTAGGCGAATAAGTGTTTCCTTCTAAACCATTATGAAAAGTAATTCCTCCTTTTATTCTCCGCAGATATATTTTCCAAATTTGAAAATGAGAAGGAAAAGATGTTTGCCCGTTACGAACAACAACGTGAGAAAGATACCTTATTTCTTATTACCTATAGTTTTTTTCTTCCAGATTTTGTCCAATTATCGTGAATTCTCTGTTAACAGCACTCTAATCTGTCCAGGAAAGAAAGAAAGGGCTCTGATATCCGACCTCGAAAAAGCTTGCGCGGAGAAGATAGCTGCTGCAGAAGATTCCCTTAAAAAGAAGAAACAGGTTGATACTATTTGATTTTGAAGGCTTGCCTTGATTGCAATTCTTATTAAGCTTGTTTATGAAATATACCTGAAACTTGAAGTTTGACAGGTTAGGATGGTAATTAAATCGGGATAATGACTTATTTAACCTTATATTCTCTGTAACTCCATACTCAGACTTAAATTGGACACGCAAAGGGAGGACAAGTACTTACTGAAAGTTAAACTGATGGGTCTCTTAAATCTCTTAGCAGCACATGTTCTTGTAATCAATTTTTGGGCTGTTAAGTTTCTCCGGTTTTTATTTGTGCTTGTTTTAGTGCTAGAGGTAAGTAGTTGCATGCCAAATGCTGTAATCAGAAACCTTAACTCGCATATTTTGAACTTGCAGGATGACAAATCGTTCAGCATTCTGCGCAAATCTCTTGGCTCCTTCTTTGACAGTGCATCTGATGAAGATTTTGGGTCGGATGAATGAGTTTATGCTCTCGCTTATTAGTCTCTCTTAACTTTCTGTGTAGAGTTAATGCTTGATTTCAAGTTTGAATGTTGATAACAGATACGTTTCTCACGGACATCAGAATTCCGATCAGTGATTAGTTAGTTGATACCATCTCATCACCATGTTTAATGTTGCTGGGTAGAAAGCAAGGTTGCACTTTCCGTTAGTGTTCGCCTCCAAATTAGTTATGGGACACTAAGATTGAAGGTATTATGATAGAATTTATGTTCATATGCTAAATAATCGTTCAGATCATAGCAGCCAATCTCGAACAAGGTAGGATTAGTATTAAAGGGAACTCAGATAATCTTACGCATGTATATGCAAATCGCAACGTTAATCCTGACATGCGAATCATTCTATTAGTAGTTTACTGCTGCTTAATGTTGCGTGTGTTGATTTTTATTTTTGAGATGGACCATGACATATAGGTTTTTTTTTGAAATTTTTGGTAGTTACATTACTTAATAAAAAAGCTCAGTAGGAGGATCGTGAACCACGACCCTCCTTGACAAAACAAATAACTTTCTTTGTAGCCACAAGGCCAGTGGCAACCAGCAAAGCTAATAAAAATAGAAGTTCAACTTGGCAGCAAAAAAGATAACGGAAGTCTTTTAGTTCTTAGTCGGTCGCCAAGTCCATCAACCACTCCTTCTGACCTCGCACCTGCTTCAGTGGTGGTTTCTGGTGTCGAATCAGTGAGTAAAGCGGGTAGGGTCTGTAGGACCTTCCTTGTCTAGTGGTGACCACTTCCTCTATATGAAAATTGTAGGTATCGGTCACCACATCGTGAAGGACATCAAGTCTTTCTTCAAGTTAATATTCATACTTTCGAATTCTAGTTTGTCACAGAAGATGCCAAAATCCTTATAACGAATTCAAATTAGTTCCCAAGAATAAGTTAAACAGTGATTATGACAACGAATACCTACACTATGTATATACAAAATGGTAAGGTAAGGTAAGGTAAGGTAAGTGAATCCAACCCTTTTTAGGAATATAAATGAATTAGTGGTTAAAAATCTAATAAATCATAATCCAAATCTGATCCACAAATAGGATTAGGAAGGAAAGGATGGCTTCTTCTTCTTCTTCTTCTTCTACGTTCCCCAATCTGGTGTCTCTCGCAGCCTTCCAAAACCCCAATTCCAATCCCAACCTTAGATTTCGATTTTGCCACTCCAGGAATAGGATTCGCGCGTTGATGAATGTCAACAACACGCGACTGACACCCATCAGGGCTGCCTCGGATTCTCATTCCCAAGTGCGTTTTTGGTTCCAATTCGGCACCCTTTTTTTCTCGATTTTTAGCTCCTTTTGTGGTTGGTTCAAACTTCGATTTTTATGGGTTTTCACACGTATAATTTTTATTTTGTTTTTACGTTTTTCGGAAGCTCAAAGTTTCGATTTTGAGCTTCTTTCGTGGTTCAAACTTCGATTTTTATGATTTTTCACACGTAAATTAAAAGTTCGATTTTTGTATGTTAGATTATGTTTTTCCTATAAAGTTGAATTTTCTCGTGTTTTGGAAGGTCAGAGTTTCGATTATGTGGTCAAAGCTTCATTTATTATTATTATTATTATGGGTTTAACATGTAAAGGTTCTATTTTTATGGTTTCCTACATGTAAAAGTTCGATTTTGTATGTTAGGTTTTGGTTTGTGGACCAAATATTATAATTTTTGTGATTCAGTTGGTGGCTTACCATTGTTTCAGAAGCTTAAAGTTTCAGTAGCTTAAGTTTAGCTACTGCTAAAAAGTATCTTATTCTACGTTCTACTACAAGATGTGGAATAATTGTACATATCTTCCATCCATTTCAAATGGTTAAAATTCAAGTACCAAGAGCATGCACTAGACCGTAGTTTTGTGAAAGATAACATTTGCTAAAACAACATTTTACTCGGGGATTTCCATTTGAAAATTCAATTTTTGGTGCGTATATTGTTTCCTATTAGCCTATTGCCCCATGACTATATGTGCTCAGTGTAATAATAGCTCACTTCGTTTGTTCAGGGTTTACACCAGACGTTTGATGAACAAGAAGAAAACCAACCACATGATGATAACAATCTTGAAGTTGAAGTAGTAGAAGAGCTTTCCCCAATGCAAGCTCTTATCCGATCTTACAGAGAAGCAGTAATCAATGGGGACGAAGAAGGAATCTCTGATACCTTGGCGACCATATATAGTATTGAAAACGAGAGAGATATGCTGTTGAAGAACGTAGAAGAAATAAAATCCGATATAGCTTCTGGGAAGGATCAGTTTCTTCAGTTGAATGTTGCTTTTAATATTTACAGAAAACGTTCTGAGAAAGACGATCTCGGCTCTACATCTGATATCAAGGCAGAAGTTATTAACAGTTTCTTGCCTGTAGTTCATGCATTTGAGAACACCAAGCAACAACTGAAGCTTGAAACGGAAAAGGAAAAGGAAAAGGAAATTGACAGAAGCTACCAGGGAATATATAAACAACTTGTCGAGATTATCAGAACATCAAGTAGTGGTGTTGGTGGTGCAGTTGAGGAGTTCGGTCCTTCTGTAAGTATATGCAACACTTGTTCTTTTTCTTAATTCAAGAAATGTAACTTTCTGGTGCTTCAGATGCTCTATTTGCAGTTATGTCAAGCATATTTATGAAACCATATGTTCCATCACTCAACTGTTTTCTTTAACCAAAAGCAGGAAAGGTTTTTCAGTAAAATCATATCACTTGCAGTAGTCACACACTCACACTAATTTACAAAATCGCATTAGTGGCGTGCGAGGTCTTTACTTTCTACAGTTGCACAAACTATGGATAACATTTTCTTCTAACTAAGAAAATTTTATGGGATTCTGGAATAAGCCTCTTGGAACATAATTGCTTACTATCGCCTATTGTAATGTTTATGTGACTGGATTGTAAGATAGTTGGTGATTTAAGAGAGTTAATCTGTATGTAGCAATTTCTGTATTGTACTTTTCCAGATGCCCACATTTTCAATCATTCTTTTTGCAACTTTAGAATCTAATTTAGATCATTAAGAAAATGTTATTTTCAATTGCAGGAAAAGGGCAATCTATGGATCACATCTGCCAGAAATTTCTGGTTAAGGTTGTTCCCCCAATAAACTAAATTTACAAAAGTGACAAAGTGAATGCTGGTGAACGTCATGTAGCAGCTTCGAACCCTGCTTTGCTTGGTACAACATCCTCAATTCTACAGGGATTCTATGATTTTGGGGTCATTCCCATGTACATGTTCTCTTGCATTTTGCACATACAAACACCTACTTCTGAATGTAAAAGGTAGACAGTGAATATCGAGGTTAGGTTCTGAACTCCAAAATGGAGCCAGTCACTAGTCTCCATCAAGAACATTTGGATTACTATTATAACAAATATGGTTTTGGGTGTTCCAGAACCAATTTTTTACTTTGCTATGGTAAAACCATTTTTCATATAACTTACCCTATTGGTTTGTAAGAATTAAGATAAGATTTGAGATTTTTGTAGATTGCAGCATGAAAGTATATTTCCTTCAGTAAGCATGAACATGTTTGGTTTCTTGCTCAAGTTTTACATTATAATTTCGGATGTTTTCACCTCCTGTTCTGTGATTATGTAGGTATACTATGTGTGGAATGGCTTTGTCATGCTCTATTTTAAATTGTAATAGTGCTGATTTATCATTCATGTGTTTGGATCACTTTTGATTTTTTTTCAAGGTGACAATATTGTTAGTATCTGAAGGTTATGTTCCTATTTAACAGATTTCATTCTTTTTATGCTAACAACATTGCTTATTTGTAAAAAATGCTAAATTTCAGTTTCCATATTTTTATGTGAAAATTCAATAATTCTTCTCAACACACAGTTCATTTGATTTTTATCGAGCCATATACCTTTTTCACTGTTGTACTGAAATCTTGCTCTCCGAGAGAGAGAGAGAGAAAGAGAGAGAGATTGGCCAGTGAAGAAGAAAGAGAATCTGTAAGGCAAGCTCGTTCTTTGATTATTCCACTGCGTAAGTTAATATTCTGGATATGCTCTTTTACATTTCTTGTTGTAGAAATATTATCTCGTCTTCTCGAGGTATTTTGTTGTAATGATGATTTCCAACAGAAAGAATTGTGTTAAAATTGAGATCTTCAAATAATGATAGTGGGATCACAGACTCTGCAACTCCCTTTTGTGGAACAATCACACAATATATATAGGTATTAAAAAAGTCCCAGATGGAAATTCATTTGATATTTTAATCAAGTTTGGCTATTACATGTAGAATGAAATTTAAAAATATATATTTGAGAAGTCATAATTAATCGTTTAATACTGAATATTTCATGCACCCTAACTGTCAAAGTTTGATTTGAGTGGAACATGACATCTTTTAGAAACAAAAGAATGTGTACCCAAGAGGATCATAAGCATCTTGATCTGAACCACACAACTTATCCACTTTTGAGACAACCAATAACTGGTTGTATGACAAGCATAAGTCTGCTTCACTTTACAAATGAATTTCATGAAAAGCCATGAAATATGCTGCAATAATACTACAGGAATATCTATTGTAGACCTGAACTTCCAGTCCTGGTTATATTCTGCAATTAGTGCAATATGCATAAAGGGTCCACATAATTAAAACAAAAAATGAAAGTAAAAAAAGATTCTCACATGTGTGGTTGAACTGAAAACTTGTGAACTAATGTTAAGTGAAATGTCACTATTATAAAAGGGGAGGTCAAGTGGTGTTTCAGACTAGCTAGTTATTGTGTTTAATTTCAATACTCATCAGAGATGTATTCTCAATCATCTGGTTGCATCGATTGATTGATCTTGTCAACGAGAAGGCTAAGAGATGCATGCAGTTTGCGACGTCTGCCAAGGTGCTCCGGCTGTCCTATTTTGTGCCGCTGACGAAGCGGTTCTCTGCCATGACTGTGACGAGAAGGTGAAACTCCCATCCTATTCAGATCATTGCATATTGCCTTTCATGTATTATTATAACCTTCACAAATTAGTTAACAATTTTTTTGTCTTTACACTATGTTGTGGCCATTGTAATATTTTCTCCCCACTACCTACCACTTCTCAAAAAAATATCGAGATGTTATATTATTAATTCTACAACCGTTAATTGCAGATACACAGCAGCAACAAACTAGCTAGTCGACACGTGCGGGTACGATTAACAGAATCTAGTCCGGTCGGGCGATGCGATTTTTGTGAGAGTTCACCAGGTCATACACATTATCCAACAACTTATTTTCTGCTTTCCTACGAATCATATATTTTATTAAATTGTGATTTTGATAACAATAATTCCAAACGTCACCTTACACCGTCAAAGTTGTAATGCTACATTTTTACTTAAAAATCCTTCAGTATACCCTTTTTTACAGTTGTGCGTATTAAGTGAGTCATTTAGGTGGTAACATATGTCAAATATATTCTTGTGTTACCCTTTATTATTGCTAGTTTAGAAACCGGTTGGAAGATCTTCAATATCTTGATGTATATATCATTATCTTGTAAATACCAATGGTAATAGAGGTTAGGATATATGCTAAAATATGATTTACTGTTATAAATATAATGGAGATTAAGTACTAATTTTGTGATCTTTCCTTGGATTATATGCATGTGTATAGCCTTCTTCTACTGTTGCATAGATGGTTCTTCTCTGTGCCTGGACTGTGATATTCGGGTGCATGTGGGAGCCAAACAATCACACGAAAGATATTTAATCCTAAGGCAGAAGCTTGAGGTCAGAATCACGAGTGCCTCCTAAATTTCATCGTGTGAAGTCATGTTTCAATCGTATCACCATTTTATTTTGTTCTCTTCCAGTACATCGGGACCAAACTGGCTCCATCATTCCAGGATCCACCCTTGAAGCAATTCGAGTGCGAGAAGGAAATACAAAACAGAATGTGGTGGTTCCAACAGATGATTGACCGAACCAACAACTGCAAAGTTCCCCAGATAATCATGAAAGACGACGTGGACATTTATGTGGACTTAGAGGGATCAAGAGGAGATGCCCAGGTTGCGAGGTCGAGTCAGGTTTGCATTTTAATCCCTTCAATTAATGTTTGGTTGATGTTTAATTTGGTTGTTTGATGTGTTATGATGATTTGCCGAGATTGTCCGAACTTTTCAGGGATCTTGTACTCTGATTGCTCAAGACGTCTTTACTTGTATGGATTAATTAATTAGTTGTCCTGCACTGAAATTTAAAAAAAGCCCTGCAATTTTTTAATATACATTTTACGAGAATTATGTTCGGTATCAGTTATAATATCAAGTGCATGTTACAAGATGAGTAAGATAAACAATGGAAAACAGGAAAACGATACATGAATCAAGATTGATACTTAGCCATTTTTGAGAGACATGCCAAATCGTCAATTTCCACATCTTTGGTACATTTAGATCTCTGATTCTTTTTGCAGTTTTATCATTTTGATTTTTGTCTTTCATGGTAATGGTATCATATTACCTTCATATAGATCCCCACTGTCCTCTTTTCTCCTTACATAGTCGATCATCATTAAGAGTTGGTTAGCTGATTTTCTCTTCCCTTCTTTGGCCACTCTTAACAAGAGTTCACATCGACGACATTGCCTCCATCTCAATTGGAGGTCAGATCACACTCGTTGGAGCTCTGACCTGCTTTTTTTCAAATCTCACTATAAACCCAAGGAGATTTGTTGGAGCTCTAGAGATGGTGGTCAGTGCTGTGATGGTTGTTCAATGAATTTTCTGAGGTTTTTATGCTATTGTTTTTAGTTTACAATAATGATATTTTTTAAAATTATTGAGATTCATTGGGTTGTGCAGAAACCATAGAAGTGGCTGAAATATGTCAAAGAAGATAAATATGTTTTTTTATACAATTAGGCTATATATATGTGTGTTCTATTGATTTAATCTGCAATACATAACAATGTTTCATTCTCCTATGTTGAACAGGTAATGCCCATGAAGTAGGATGTGGTGAACAAAGGACATGCTGGTCAACTTGCTCAATAAGATGATTAAAATTAATTAGCATTTCACACACAAGACTGTGACAACCTATGTTTTGTTGAGTTGAATATTTGATCATGCCTGATCCATTACCTCAGACATCGTATCCTGTTGTTATAACTTACAGTGAGCCAATTTTTAGAGCTGCCTTCCTCTTCAAATCCACTTACGGTCGCCAACCTTTTCTCACCAACAATTTCGTGTCCACTACTCTAGTCCTCCGAACATATATCTTTAAGTAGATAAAAGTTTTATCTTATTACTTTTGTAGATGAACTCTATGAAAAGTGGTTTTAGGGGAGTTTAATTAGTTCAAATGTTACATCATACCCCCCTATACATTGACACGTGTAAAATCTTTACTGAGTTTTATCCACGAGTGTGTACAATAGACACTAAATATTTGCATGTAACTTATCGAAAGAAAAAGAAGTATGTGTGTATGTATGTCTTTCTAAAATCTAGAACAGTCATCCAACCTCTCTCTTGAGTCTGACCTAAGCAAAATACTAAATACTATACATCTTCCCTACAACGTTAGATTCCTATCATCAAAACGATCAAGACAATGTTTGACGTTCAACAATCGTCGGTAGCAAATGAATTAAGATTTAAAAACATTCTAAATAGTTGTCCGCCACCAGGGCGTGGAGGAGTGAAAACGACTTTCGAGGAGGACAATGTATGTGAGCAACGAACGCCCTACTCTCCTCTTGGGGTTTGTATCTCTGTTCGCTCACCATTAGGGTTGTAATCAACCGAGTAGACTCAGCTCGAACTCGGTGTTCGTTTAGATTTTCTGCTTGCTTGTGACTCGAGTTTAGCAGAAAAATTTGCTCGTGCTTGGCTTATTACATGCTCCGCTCCAGCCGCTTGGCTTGCTCGTTATAACGTGGTTTTCATGCTGAATTAGACATTATTGCTTACTATTTTTTGTTTTTCAATTGGTAAAATAATATCCTAAAACAATTTAATGGTAAAAAAAATCTAAACCAAGATATAATTATCCAACAAAACATGCAAATTAAAGTGCAAGTTCAAACATAAAACATACTAATAAAGTAGTAGTCTCCACAAACTTGAAAAGCAACATTTGTATAATCAAACTAAATAAGAGTTTTAACTAAATTTTGTTTTTAAAAGACAACAAAAATAAACCAAAGATTTGGGTTTTGGATATCTTCGTATCTATACGTGTTGTGTAAATTGGTAATTGGGTGGTGTAATTGAGTTTGAATAATAGATATATGAATTAAATCCAAACAAGTGAATAAACAATAAGCTTCGAGCGAGAACCGAGTCATAATTTGACTATGACTCAACAACGTAGGAAAAAATAGAAAAAGAATTCTTACAAAAAAAATGTTTTGTTAGTATATGAGTATATAATGAAGTTTATGGGGAAGTTCCATGACTCTGGGATATTACCCCTCCCCTGTCAACAGAAATTAGAAGTCCACTGGAATAAACCTCTCCACATTGCATCCGTGCTGCTTTTAACTCCTTTCAATGTTCTGTTGCAGGCTGGACAAGTTGATTGCTCTGATGTTGACCTTTATGCTATTTCTGAGGGTTCTGTTGTTTTTCCGAAGTCCCTCTGATTCAAGTTGAAGGACCACTTACTCTTAAGGACCAGTTACTGTCAGTTTTGTTAGGGAATAAAATCAATCTTAAACACGCAGCGGAACGAAAAATAACAAATCTGATGGAGAAAGTAAACCACAAATGCAAATTCACGATCACCAATCACGCAAAAAAGCACGCAAGAACACTAGATTTAATGTGGAAACCTAATACGGAAAAAACTACGGACGACACAACTTCAATCTACTATAAAGAAAAAGTATTACAAAAGAGGCTTACAGAACACACGACCAACCGACGATAATTCCCGACTAAATTTACTCCTACCGAATCCACAATGATGCTCTCTCTCTCTTTTCTCTCAAGAATGCAAAGTAGACAATAATAATTATTCAATTACAAAAGGAGACGAAATTGTATTTATATACTAGGCCAAAACAAGTATTAATTGCCTCCAAAATCGGGTGGAGAAAAGTGCAGAACGTGGGCAGAACTGTTCCGCACGGTCGACCGGAAATTTCCATGCACTTTTCCTGGATGAACAAAGCGCATACACGGTTGATCGAAAAAATCCAGGAGCTTCTCTTGGGCGACAAGCTACACTACCGGTCGACCGAAACTTAAACGTCGGTCGACCGTTGACTGTTTTCCACAAAAAATACTTAATTCACATATTCAAGGTAAACAACAATAAGTTTCAAGTTTAACATTCTTGTTCTTTTCCAAGAATTTCTCTATCAACTCAAGGAGTTCATTTGGAAATAATAGAATCGTTAGCAAGAAGTTTTTTAGCCCCAATACGAAACTTAGTCCTTCAGGATGAGGTTCTAATTCGATTACATGGTTGGACCCTCTCATTATAATCATTTTTATAGAATAAATATACATGTAAAAAACACATTGTTACCTTTTGTTAGATTTTTTGTTTTGTTTTAATAACTATATAAAGATGTGAAGATTGTGATAATAATCACTTAGCTTCCCAATTGCAATTAAGGTGTATACTTTCGTGTAGTGTTGCTTAAATTTATATTTGGAAGATGGCCAGTGTTCAACTAGCGTAGACTTGACTTGATATTATCTCAGTGGTTTTCTACTTTAAAGTTTAAATTTATTATTATTTTTTGTTTATAGAAGTCTGTATTATGTGTAGAGCATATGGAATCATTGATGTTTAGATGATTAAAATGAAAAATAAATGTCTTCCTTTCAGCTTAAACTTAAGGACAAAGAAGAGACCTACTTGCTCTTGTAATGGGAGAAGTGTCTGTGCAATTGATTAGAAGATCATTAGATGCTTATTGACTTATATTTGAAAACGTTAAATTGAAAATTTCGCATCAATGCAATTACCTTTTCAAAAAATAGAGAACTCAGCGAAGTCAATTATAATTTTTTTGGGAACATGTATTGAATTTCTATAAAAATGTGAACACAGACCATAAGTTATACTCGCACATGCATCCAAGGTCTGTTCAACTTTCTGTGTAACTAATGATTTCGATAGCTCCTGCATGTAGGTGGTGGTTTATCAACTTAATTTGTTCTATATTTATTAATCTCTAAATGGACATAGTAGATAAACCCTTTTGTGAAACTTGTTACGTTAGTGGCTGATGTTAATAACAGTCGAACTGATGCAATTAACGTGACCTAAAGGTGATGATGCCAAACTGATTCGTGTTAGTTAATTTTTTATAGTAACGTTAGCGGCTGGAAGGCTCTTTGGGATACATTCACATGCATTCGTTTTAATATTAAAATTTGCTGAAGTATTGAATTTTATAATTTAAAAGGTGACACATGATTTATGATTTCACAAGGAATACTTCGTAAACATTCTAATTTCTCAACAACATCTAAATTCAAAACAATTTCATAAATATAAGACACAAAAGCCAAGATCCATCAAAATGAAGCAGTGTATCTGATTGAGATGTAAAATGTGTTGTTGCCTCAATAGTTGGGGATCTCTCCCTCTTCCAACTCCTCTTCTAAATCTCCATTACAGCCATCTTTACCTCGAGTTTCCTCATTGTCACTGTACAAACCATCCAAGCACAAAAAATCATCAGGATTGACTTCTCTCATAAGGTCTGAATAAGCATCCTTCAAGCCCTGCTCAAAGTTAAATTCGCAAACCATGGTCGCATTTGCACTTCCATTGGCACTCGTGGCATGTTCAAGCTCTTCGCGGCCCGCAGCGGACTGAATGGCCTCTTTGGACGTCAGCATATCCGAAAGGAAGGCTTCTCTGTCAGTAGTGTTTAAGTAGTCCATGAAATCAAGAACTTGTGTATCGGGAGCACTATCATCTTCCATTTCTTCTTCTCTGAAAACAATGCCCTTTGGGGTAGGAGTGGTTTCTTGCTTTTCTTGGGGTTTCTCATGTACGTGCAACCGTTTCTCATCCTTTTCGACTTCGAAGTTATAGGTTTCTGAAGGCAAATGAACATAAATGACGGGGTATTCTAGAAGGCCAACACCAGCCAATTGTTGCCCAAAAGGAATCACCGGGTTTAGCTCACGGAACACTGTCTTTGAACCCTGAAAATTCAGAAACCAAATTGTCCATTGATATTCAAACTAAATGACATCAGCAGAAAAATGCAAAAGAAAAAAGCGATACCTTTGGACTTTTTGGAATGAAAAATTTCAAGTTTTCTATATCCTCGTTGCAGAATGCCTTCAGCGGGTGACTCCACAGAGAAGGTTTAAGATGTTTACCAATCACATAATTTATGCTCATACACTCCTTCACACTGCCATTGAGAACCCTCTCATCAGCATCATCACTGAAGAAACTTATCTTTCTCACACAAATTAAATTGTAGAATTACTTCTTTTGATCATTATGGTTAAAAAAATAGGAGTATTAAAGAATGAAACATTGTATCTTTGTACACTATGGGCACAATAAAAGCTTAAGGCATAATATATTGAACTTACTTATGATCGATTAGAACAACTTTTGTTGAATGAAATCTCCACTCGATAGTCCAAAAGATGGAATCACTCCTGGAAGAAAGAAAGAAAGAAAGAACAATAGTAAGGAAACATAAGTTGGGCATTGCAATTAAACATCAAAGAAACAGAGCAAAGCAAACCTTCTATCATATCTGGACCTATTCTGCTCTCTCCTTGACATTCCATTAGGTAGGATAAGTAAGCGCATCCTTCGACGATAAGCAGCATTACGAAGTGCATGAAGGTTGCTCGGAAGCCTACCATTACCATTACCATAGGGATAATTAAGCCTGACCCTGCCACGCACACGACGAGCAACGTCTGCAACCCTCTTGGTATCCTCCAGAAAAACATAATCTTCGGCCACAAAAACAAAAATAATCAGACCCAATGAAAAATAAGGGCAAAAGGTTCGATCTTTGAGCAAAAAACAACCTATATTTATAAGCAATAAGAAAAACCTAAACCGAAATAGCATACCAGAGAGGAGGAGATTGTGATCGAATTGGGAGATGGGGACGATGTTGGATCGATCCTTGAGACCTGAGCAAGAGGTGCGGTTCTTGTGGGCTTTGACGCAGTGGAGACTGCAAGTGAGAATCGAACACCTCGGGCATCTGTACTTCCACACATTCATCCCGCATTCTTCGCACTTATTAGGGTTTGCTCCTCCAACCGACGATTCCAACATTTTTTTTTTACTTCTTCTTCTTCTGATGAATTGATGATGAAAGAAAAAGTTAGGGTTCCTTTTATTATTAGGGCTTTCCGAATGGTTTTTGGTTTAATGACTAATCATGTTGTTTAATTCATAATTAAACAAATGTTATTAGTATCCCCACAACAAGTTTTTTGAATATCTCAATGTTGAATGAGTCGAAATTCAAAAAACTTACTTTTCTAAAAATCAAGTTTTAATGAATGTAATTTGTGAAATATTTTTACTTCTCAATATCAAATAGAAAATTTAATTTATAATCCAATTTAAAAAAAAACTACATTTAAAAAAATATAAATAATTTTTTTGAAAAAATTCTCATACCATATCTACCAAAAACTATATTTCTCATACTATTCACGTCGTCATCACATCCCGACACGTGACAATAACAAATCTTGAATTTTAATGTTTACGAAACTTAGACGTTTTTATGTCGTGTTTACAAATGTCGACTTAACAGAACTTGTGTCCCAGACAATAAGTTTGTAAACTTATAATTTTTTTCCCACACCGCACAAAAAAGGATGAGGTGCCAATTTGGAGTGGTATATGAACTCGACAATCAAGATATCAAGTTTAATAATAAGAAACCCAAAAAAATGAGAAAGTTCAAACCTAACAACTAAAAATAAAATAAACACGTCACAAACAAAAACAAAAAATCAAGATTTGTGACTTCAAAAACATAAAAATCTAATCTAAAACATAAATAACAATTATTATACTAAAAAAATTGTAAAGCCAAGATCCAAATCCACAAAACCCAAAAACACGCTACCAAAACCCTCAAAAATAAACCCTAAAATCAACATTAAACTAAAAAAAAAAACCAAAACCCAAACCGACTAAACTCATACCAAAATCCTCCAAACTCAACTAAAGAATCTGACATTAAACTACAAAAAATCTACACCCAAAACCCAAACCTACCACAACTGCAAATAACCAAATATGAACCATTCTGTCGACAAAAAAAGTCATTTCTGTCGGCAAAAACTCCTCCCGACGAACTTTCCGTCGACAATTTCCATTGACAGTTGCCTCGTCGGGGGAAATTTTCACTGGCAATAGTAGCATGAAGATATAGTGTCGACGGCAATTCCATTGGAAATATAAAATATCAAGTAATATATGCCAATAAAATGGATTAAAATCTTTAAGTCACACGAAAGACAATGTAAATCATACAGTAAGTTACAATTTAAACAATAAATCATAGTGTCATAAATTATATTCATATACCATACTAATACTACATAAAATATACCCACGTGCGCGTCGATTGGACACCAACTCTAAGAGAAGAGAATCTAAGCTTTTTAGGAGACCTACGTCGGTTGTGGCTTAAAATTTCACAGTGCAAAAATCAGAACTTTTAATGCGAAACACTTTTAAGTCGTGACTTAATTGGTTTCAGAATCATGTACGTTGCCTGCCTCTTAGCTAGCTAGGAACGTGCGTACGTAATATTTTTTTTAATTAATTTGATGTACAACCATGACTTGCAAACCGCAGCACACTTGGTTTATCCAACAAATTTAAGACCAAATTAAACAACTCAGGTAGGTGGCAATCCAGACCAATCTTTTTCCATTAGTGATATTTGTTTTTCTATTTTCTAAACATTCGTTATGCATTTCACTCTTATTAGAAAAGTAAAACACACTTTAAAAAAAAATTGTTATAAAATTCAATTAATTGCAACATTAACTTTGAGCAGGGCTTGAAGGATGCTTCTTCATCATATTGTTTGTTTTCTTCTTCAGCGAAAGTAGGTGTTCTCCAATCTTTTTTTCAGCTCACAAATCACGTTAGCTTTCTCGTTACAAAATCAGGTGTTTTTATGTCAATTACAAATCATGTCAGCTTTCTTGTTTTAGCCGACTGATTCCAAGAAACTATTTTATGTAAGTTACCTTTTTAGGTTCTTAGAACAAGCGAAATTAATAATAACAAAACTAAGTTTTTTATTCATGACTGCTCACGAAAGCAAAATAAACTACGTACAAAAAGAGTTATAAGCACAAATTAGGAAAATTCACTTCATCTCTTGGTCCATTACACCAAAAAAATCAAATGCGCAACATGAAAAACTACATGGAAATTGCATCAACATTTTGCCAACACAAGCACTAAACAAACTTCAAATTCCCAACAAAAAAAAAACTCCATTACATAAATTATTATTTGTATCCATTCTAAACGTACAAGGAGAATAATGTTATACTTTTCTTTAAACATGGATGTAAACTACAACACACTAACAACAATTCCTCATCTAATTACCTCTCAGCTTCAGAGAAATCGAACTCAAAAATCTACCAAAAATTGAATCAACTTAAAAAATGATCTCTTCTTCATCGTTTTCAAGAGGCAACGCACGCTCGGCTGAGTCCCGAAGAGCAGCGGCAGTGACGTCAGTGATGCGGAGAAGATATTGCAACCGGGAGAGCTTCTCCGTGGAGGGGATGCTCTTTAGGTAAAGGCAGTAGAGGTCATGGAGCTCTTCTGGGTTGCTCCAAGTGAAAGGTTCTGCCGGAACAGCCTTGTCGCATGCCAAGATGTCATTGAGAGAGGAAACCTGCAACCAAAAAGATGTCTACTTAAAACATTTTGAACCCAAGTAGAACATGCGATGAGTTGAATGAAGACGAAGAACACGCATTTTGTGTATCAAAATAAGATGTGTACTTGAACACATGATTCCTGAGAGATCAAACATGCGATGATTTTGAATGAAGAACGCACATTTTTTGTATCACAACTTTCAGCTGAGAAAGTACAGTTACGTGTAGAAATTAGTCCAAATAGTAGATGGCCATTCTAACAGCAACATGATGAATGATTGTTATACTGTCGAACATGCCAAGGGAAGCAAATATTGGTAAATTAAGAAATTAATGTGAAGTAAATAAATAGCATTACAGATAAAAACAACCAAAGATCTTATGCAAAATGTCAAAAAAATGGAACATAATTATTTCAACAGGAAGCTACTCATATTCAGTTGAAAAGCATTATAATTTTGTAAATAGGTCAAAACATACCGCTCCGTCACGATTCCTCTGTCTTAAAAGGGAGACTGCTTGAACTAAAGAATTAGATAGCCTGTTAGTGGCAAGCTCCTGAACAACTTGTTTGGCCGTCTTAGGGTCTATGCTAAGATCTGCAGGTATTTTTTCGTATACTTCCTCTTCATCGAAATCTCCCCTGCCCGACGTAAATATCTCATCAATAGTCTTCTTGAAGAGGTTGACACGCAAACGCTCAGAGATCATGCTATCCAAGTCGATACTTGCTTCCTTAAGTTCCCGGACCTGCTTGATGCTGATTCTTCCTTGATTAACGGCAGTCTCAATTGCAGCAGACATCTTAGTTGTAGTTATATGCTTGATGATTTTTTGTGCATATTCTCCTGGCAATCCCACCTGTTTCTGTACTTCATTGAGCTGCTCCACTCTGGCTTTCGTCAACTGCCCGTCAGCAAGAATGACTTCAGCCTGTTTCATGAAAGCTTGCTCTGCCAGATTCCTATGAATGTCTACTATCTCTTTTCCTGACAATCCCAGAATACCCCCAAGTTGATTAAGAAGCAAAAACTCTGAGTTGTCCTTCTTCGTGGTAATTTGCACCCCAAATGGGACGACAGTGCTCTCTCCAGAAAGGCAAAACAACAAATATGTTCGGTAAAGATCGGCCCGGTCTCTCTCTTGTAAATCATCCCTTAATGTTATCTCTGTCTGTCCTGGTTTTCCTAGTTTTGCCTCAAGCTCTTCGTTAGGTTTCGTCTTTCTGAGGGTCTGGAGAGATTCCCATTCATCTTCCTCGACATCTTTTTGTTCTTCCTTCACATCTTTCTGTTCTTTCACATCTTCTTTCACAGATTCAGTCATGTTAGCAGATTCTCCTTTTATATCAGCTAGCAGTTCTGTGACAACCAAAGTGTTAAATGCTATCATTTTCTTCAGTTCTCTGGCAGCTTCTATGCGGTTACCCGCTCCCCTGGACCGTTGTATAAAATTCATAAACACCTTACGGACCTGCAGAATCAGCAAATTCAGGCATCATCAGCCTATCGGTTTAGCATTCTATGTAGCTCACAAGGAAGTAATTAAGACTTAAAAACAATTTGTATTTTAAAATTGTAATAGCAAACACAAGTACTTTTTAAAAAACTTCTACAAAATACATACAGCTTTGCTAGCAATGGCCAATGCGGCTTCCTTTGTTAAGCGCAAGCCTTGAGAAGCCTTCCTAACAGAAGCTCTAACATTTGCATCATATCCCTCCACACCTGATGCAATGGCATCCTTCACAACCTGCAGAAAGATACTTTTCATCAAACTAAAGCACATGCATCGGAGGATGACAGGCTATCACAAAAGGTGCAAAAAACAGCTAAATTGTATTTTGACCAATACGGGTATAGTATATTAAGGAGAAGATCAACAAACAGAAACTCAACCGCTGAGTCTAGACTACTTACCTTTTCAAACAATGTGCCACATATCTCGGCATGTGCAGCATCAACAGTTTCCTGAGGAATGCACAGCATAACGCGCAACCGTAACAATGTAGAAACATCACCTTCACTCAACTCTCCTTTGGCTACACATTGTTGAAGTTTTTGCCTATAAATTTCTGAAAACAATAAATAAAAATAATATTAGGCATAGTTAATGGCCCGGAACCTTTAAAAAAAACTTTTTGGGGCAAGAAAAATGCACTCTTCTATCTTGGAGAAAAATATACGAGTATGTTTTGCGCAGCTGTGTTGATATAGCATCAACACATGATTTGATGCAAATTGGTCACTAAAAAGGTAATTCATAGAGGTTTTAACCAAAACAAAAACTGCAGTAAGTTATTAGTACCTTTGTGAATATCACTGGCAATCTCTGGATTGAACTGTATTTCTTCACAAAGATTTTGAAGGAATGCTGCCTTGCTAGGGGCAGCTTCAAGATCACCAGTAGAAACAGCTTGCGAAAGGCGTCTTCGATAAACTTTAGTGGAAACCTCCAGCATAATATTTTCAGCTTCACGGTTGCCCAAACCAAATATATTCTTCAACTGATTTAAAGCTAAAACCTGCACATGGCACAGTAGAAGATGTAGTCAATTAAGAACAAGCGGTCATACAGAACGATGCAACCACTAATGAATCTTCAGTGAACCAATAAAGACCAAAAACTAACCAACCTTATTTTTATCAATGCGTCCTCCTGGAAATGACTCTGCCGCATATGCCCTATACAGTAACTTCAAATCATCGTTCTTTCTATCTCCATCGTATTCACCACCTGAACCAATAGACAGGAGTTGATGTATTTTGGAGAGTGGTGCTCAAACAGAACAGGAAATATAAGCACATTGATTCTTCACAACCCATACCTATCAAAGAAATAGGCCCAACACCTACAGCAAATGATGCAGCTTCTGGATGTTTGCTTAGAGATATGAGTAAATTGTTGAAGGACAATACCTTCTCAAGTTCCTCAATGACCTTTCCCAAGCCCCTGCTGATAATCTTCTCATTTATCAGCCACAAGTAAATGAAAGCCAAAAATCACTAAACCTTTATGTAAAGCAGATCAAGATAGTATAATTTCTTCCCATTTTATTTAAACAATTCAGGATAATAGATATATAGGTATTGGGTACCAGCAGGTTAAGTTTTGAATTTGATGGATTTTAATAATATAAAATCAAATGTGAAATTGGAAACTCTGAAACTGAAGTGAAGGAAAGTGAAGATCATAATTACAATATATGGTGATAAATAAACTTTTTTATCGGTTATGGCTATAAAGAAGCTTACAACATAACCTTAACAAAATTGATACTAGTCCATTAGTTGAAACCAAAATTCTCTACAAAGAAGTGCAGCCAAGGAAAGAAGAAACATATAATTTGAACATTTATATTGGAAAGGATTTTGTCATCCTAAGGGAGAGGTTTCCAGAACTTAGATATAAAACCATGTCTGCCAAATTTAGTGGACAAATAACAAAAGCAAATACCTAGCCTTGGTACGTGATTTGAGAACTTCAAGTGCTGTCGTAATATTCTCTTCAACAAGCTTTCTACTCTGAACTCTAAACATTTCTGCAGCAATCTTTAGAAAGAGTTTCCACCATGTGACGATCCAAAAACACAAGACCATGATTGAGGAAAGAAGGGAAAAGTTTACGCATACCTCGTCAGAGAGTTTGTACATTATCTGAGCCTGTCTCAGAGTAATAAGTTGTTTCTCATCAATATCTGACAATTCAGAAAGGATGGTCAATTAATTGAGAGAAACAGTAATATTCTTTTTTGATGAGGAGAGAAACAGTAATATTTGATCTGGAAAAAAATCCTGATGAATAAATGAGCATCACAGACCAACATCATATGTCATCATATAATAGTTGGTATGAGGTAAGAAAGACGACATGGTGAATCGGTGATACAAAACCCTATTGCTATAAACAACAATGGAAGTGATAAAATAAAACAAGATACCTCTTCCAAGGTCATTTAGTTTTATAGCATAGAGTCTCTGAGCATTGTCACGAATTGCAATCTCAACCTGGAAGTGAAGCAAAATAACTTATTGAATTGTCTAAATAAACTCAGAAAATTAATTTTATATAGCAAGGTAGACAAAAGGAAAATACTTGGTCAAAGCATCCATAAATATACCCCAACATACCAATAAAGAAATTAATCAACACTATCATATAAATTAATGTGGTGAATTGTAAATGGTAATTTGTTGATAAACTAATTATTCGACTCCAAGCAGCCTAGCAGAAGTATTTTGACTGCAATAGCGAAGTACTTTACCCACTCCTCATGTGAGCCTTTCTGTATGTATATCTATCAGTGCATATGTATGCATGTGTGGGTAAAGAGTCTCCACACACAGGTAGAATTGACAGATAAGTACCTGAGCATCAGTAACTTTGAAAATTCTCTTCCAAGGCAAGAGAAATTTTGATGCTTCTCCAAATACAAGTGCTGAGACATAGACAAGCTTCTGGAATGCCTGCTTGGAATACAGATACAATGGTTAAAAAACCCATATGCGAAACATGGCTTCTGCAAAATCAGGAGGCTAATTTCACCCGGCGTTGTTCAATATCCGCATCACGATCTCCAGTCTCCAGCCTCTCTCTAAAAATTCTCCTTCCAATCTAGTAGATGCAAAAAATGATAAAATAAATAGTAATGGAACTGAGTAGCAAGACAAAAACATAACATTGTTTAGTGCCCTAATACCTCCATATGAACAGATGCTGCATCTGGATCATCAATACCAAGACTGTTTTTGAATTGGATTATTTTGTCAACTTCATCTCCCTTGAGATTTTCACCCAGAGGGGGGATCGCTGAATTCACATATCTGAACACAAAGTATGAGACTAGAGTACTTTTAAGTTGAGAAACAAAAAAGGAGTACAAATATCACCACAAACACAAAGCATACTGTACCACACTAAACTGACAATGTGATAATAAAAAAAAAAAAACTAAACTTACTCACCGGCTGTATATATTACATAACTCTGCTTTGAAGGCCTCATCCTGTGGACTTACACCATATCTGGAAAAAGAAAAATTTGTACATGACATTCAATATATTAATAAAAGAGCCAGAGAAATAAATCACGGCAACAAAAGACACCATTCCAAAACCACAATTGTAACAAAAACACCTCAAACTAAAGGGCCCAATAATCACCACAAACAATCAGATACTCAAACTAAACAAGACTTCGTAACTGTCATAACACCATGATCTACTAGACGTGAAATTCTCAACCCTAAACTCCAACTTTATATTGAAACTCCATTAGTCCCAAAAACAAGCAACATAACAAAAAAGAAACCTAATTCTACTCAAAATACAGACACAGACTCGGCAACTTAGCGCTTTTGTTATTATTGAAAACACCCAATCCAACTGAAAAAACAAAATTTCTTATCCAGAACACCCAATGGCCAATGCAACTAAAAAAGCCAATTCACTATCCGACATGAAAACACACAATAATTCATTCAACAAACAAAAACACTAACTTTCTCAAAGCACACACCTTAGACTCAAATTTCCTATTGAAAACCCAAATCAACGAAAATGATACCACTTCTATATGAAAAACAAAACCATCCAATAATCCATCCAACCACAAAAAGGCAAAACTTTCTCATTAACCAAAACACACAAACCAACCAAAAGTTGATTAATTTACATATCAAAACCACCCAATAATTCAACAAAAAAGCCCCAACTTTCCAATCCAAAACACATACAAAATCCCAATTCAACTCCAAAAAACCCGATTCTTTTAAGTAAAACCCACAATTCAACCAAAAGTTCACCCTTTTACATCCACAATGAAAACACACGCCCCAAACCCCAACAACTATCTTTCCATAAAAAACACTCAATCAAACTAAAAAACCCCAATTTTCTTGTCCAAAACCCACAATTTAGCCAAATATGTATCACTTCACATATCGAAACCACCCAACCACAAAAGAACACTTTCTCACGAATGCACAATCCAACCAAAAGTACATAACTTCAAACAGAAAGGCAGCAACTTCCCAATCCAAACAACAAATTGTGATCCTTACTTTGCGGCGACCCCCTCGACATCCTCCCTTCTTAACGCAGCCGGATCATCGAACCCATCGACCAACCGCCTCAACCCGCCGGCCGCGACTTCCGGAACCCTCCCATTAACGACCCCAACCACGACCCCACCAACGACCCCAGCCGCGACGGCCCCTCCAACCCCAACCACCTTCCTCCCTCCCCCAACCCTAGCTCCCACCACAAACCCCACCGCCACAGCCACCGAGACCAAAACCGCCGACCCGGCGAGGCGCGCCGGAGGGGGGATCACGTCGAGCGCGGAGTCAATAGGGTTTGAATCAGAGGAGGAGGAAGTGGGAAGGAAGGCGGAGGGGAGAGTGAGACGGCGACGGCGAGGGAGGGGAGGGGGACGGAGGTGGAGGAGAGGGTGGGGTCGGGAAGTCGGGGTGAGGAAGGTGGTGAGATCCATGAAATTAGGGTTAGGGTTTGGGGAAAAACCCTAATTGGAGTGGTGGGTTTGGGGAAGAAAAAGGAGATGATGATGATGATGATGATAGAGGACTGGAGTGGGTTCTTATCTCATTCTCATGGAGTGTTAATTCTTATTCTTATTTTTATGTTTTTTATCTCTTTATTATTTATTTTTTTAACTTAATTAAGTTGATTACGCTTGGTTTTGATAAGCTCCCAATACGAACTTCTGGAAATGTGGATCTACTAACAGCTTCTTCTCGGAGGTTGGGACTTGAGAGTTATTTGGATTGAAAAAAGACTTTTGGAAACTTCAGATATCTTGTTGAATTAAATCTCCAATTATTTACGTATTTTGATTAAATAAAAGTTTATATATATACTGAAATTAACATGATTAAAATCGTTACAAAAAATCAACAAATTGATGAACGCCAAAAACTTTTCTACCCTGATACAAAACATGTCTCGATTCAGGAGCCCAACTTCTGAAACGCCATCTTTTGGTTACTATCAGTCAATTTAAATTAGTCTCGTGAGTCGCGACTTAAAGAAATAAGCCCATGAAGGCTTGGAACCTTATTACTATCAGTCAATTTATCACCAAACTGTTAATATTGTTAGTGGTGTTCATAGATGTGATTACTTCTGCAAGTTGAGATTACCACATTAGAAATAGAAACTGAGTATGAAAAATCACATCATCAATATTTTATTAGCCAATTTCGAAATGAAAACGATTAAACTTCTGAGTTTGATCCATTTTTTTTTAAAAACTGATCATACCGAATTAGAGATGCTTAAGTAAATGGGCAATAAAGGTCAGACAACAGTTACTCCTGCATTGTCCAAGTCAAAATCAAAGTATATGCCAACTTGAATTTAATCCACCATAAAAGAAATGACACTCACAAACCCCAATTACACAACCATAATAATCACATATCATTTAAGTGGTAGCACACATAAATTGTAATTATAGCCTAATTTGCCAAAACTGCAGGGGGGTTTATTATTTTCGTACAACACAACTATTTACATGATATATATGTAAGTGTAAAAAAAAAGGATTTCAACACACTAGGAAACTGCTACAAACATGCTTTGACTAGTTGAATTTTAGCTAACTGTTGCTAATGTTCATCAATAATGTCATTATTGTTGAGATCTTTTCAAGTAGGACATTACACCGATGCTCGTTAACGATACGGCACCAGCAAAAACAGTGGCTTGAAGAGATGACCATCCTTTTTGCCGGATCCTCGTCGTCATTATTGTCATACCGGGAGCGATCGAGGAATTCATTGGCTGTGATGTTGTCGATAACGATCGTGTTGCATCTGAATCATCATCTAAATGCAGCCTTAGAACCTGAAAATATCAGAGTCAAGTGGTCAGTCATTTTTCACATTTTCCACGTTAACATGATGTTCTTGCCAAAACAAAGTGAAAACAATGTAACATCTTCAACAACAAAAAGTACAACAACACCAAAGATATTTGAGTCATTCAATTGCTCCACACAACATATAGTAAGTATAGGATAAGTGATTTTTTAAAAATCAACCGACTCTAAGCAGGCTAACACTTGAAGGTTTAGATTATTTTAAGAATTTGCCTCCGAGCCCTAAATTATCAAGGAGGCTACTGATTGAAATATAGAACTCTAAAATTCATAACTTTAACAATGTTATGAAAATTAGTTTCTAGGCTATCCATTGAAAGGTGAGTAGTTGAATACCTTCCAGCCGACCGATTTGGCATGATTCACGGCTCCAACAAGATCACTATCTGTGACTAAGAGAACTTTATCTCCTTCATCATCTTCATACTGCAACTGCAAGTTGATCGAATAATTTGTATTTTTTTCTGGGGGTAAGAATATAACCAGCTACTTAATGTGGAATAGATTTTGATACAGACCAGTAGCTTCGTAGTATCCCAGTTGATTCCCGGACCTAACCTCTCTTGAACTGCCGTAATAAGCTCTGCTAGACTCTCTGAACCTGGAATCAATAACAACATTTAAATTATTTCAAATTTCCTTATGTCAGAAACTTCAAGCATCTCCACTTACCACAACTGAAACGGTGCATGCGACCCTTTTTGTCTTCCAACTTGAACACAAAGGAGCTACCAAGTCCCAGAGGTGGATACATAAACTTCCCAATTTCAGAGATATCAGAATTCATTACACCAGAGACTTCACTACAGTGGGAAAAGAAAAGGGTTAACAGTCAATAAGTGACGCCCTTATGCCCTAAATGGGAAAACCAGAACAATAATAACCATAAAAAAACAATGAAGGTGAGACCTGCGTGTTTCATATTCTTCATCAGGATGTTCACCGGGAAGGGCAGTATCCCAGAATTTCTGCATCATCATGCTTGCCGTATCATCTGTTGTTTCATGGTCTCCACCAACCTATGTTAAGTAAATGCCAACATTACAGAGAGAGTGACTTAAGCATGACAATGAACAAGCAGTTCAGGATGAAAAGGAATAATCAAACAAGGCAATTTTGGTAGACAATATCACGATCCATTGAAAAGACTGGCTCCATCACATCATGATTAAACAGGCCGGCAACTTATGATGCTCTCATCATGGATGAGGACTAGACAATCTAAAAACTATAGATATATAATTATTTTTTATTCCTGTGATGATTTGCATGTACTACAACATCAACTCGGACTGCGAGTTCGCAAATTCTAGCAAGTGATATGGCTGTCCTCTTACCAAAGCGATAGCAGCATGAGTTACTTGCAGAACATCCAAACAAGCAACAACGTATCCATCTGCATGTAAGCTACCATGAGAGATTTTTCACACAAAAGCACAAGAATTATGTGAGTATTCAGAAGAAACTGCTTACCTTGGTCCACAATCGGAAGATGCAGAAATTTCCCATCGTGCATCAAATGCAAGGCATCAAGAATGGTTGTTTCTAGTGTTGCACATTCAGGATTTGCAGTCATTACCTTGAACCACGGATTTATAAAACAAGCACAGTGAAGAGGTGCAATAAATGGGAAATAATTTGATGTACAAAAAAATATAATAATCTCATTCAAACAGTTGTTGTATGATGTCCAAAAGGAGGTTACATAAAAGAGAGAGAATTAATATTCTTTAAAACCAGTGACCAAAAAAAGAAATACCTTCTCGACAAGAGTTAATTCGGGGCAAAGGTTATGGGCAACAACACGCATAAGAACATCTTCCGAGCTGCAACATTTGATGTTAAGAGCATACAAAGACCTCATACGGATGAAATTAAAAAAATATGTCTACATCATAAAACAAAGCAGAGGATACCTACGTCAGAATTCCATTAGGTTTTCCTCCTGTTACCACAACAACTGAATTAGATCGAAAATCACGCATCTTCTTTGTTGCTTGATGCACAGTATCTGTAAGTGATACAGCTGGAACTCTACATAACAGAGAAAGAACAACAGTTTGTTGTGAAAAATTGTAACCCAGGAAGAAACAAGTCGCAACAATATATTGGCCCTTACTTAGAGTTTTCCGACACAATCGTTGACAGAGAAGGTTTAAACATTCTCTCTCGTAATGTCTCTATAAATGTGTATTGAGCTGAAACAGAAAGGGAATGAAAACGTATGAAGAATGGGAAATTGAGCAGAACAAGCAAACATGACGTGCAAGAATCTATCTGCAAATCGATATTTCAAAATTCTGAACCATTTCAAAAGTGATGACTGATGACTCATAATAAATAATACAGTAATCCAGCCAGTGGAGACTATAAGACTGCAGTTCCTCATACTTTCACTTAAACCACCTAAAGAGTGAAAGAAAAAGCTCTTACCTGAAAATTCATTTCCACATTGGCGTTCAATCCCCTCCACGGCTGCTGCAATGGCACTTCCCTGCTCAGCGGCCTTTTGCATTTTTGATATAGCATCATAAAGGCATTTTGTGATGTCTAAAAGGGCAACCACTTCACCATTTTCCACAACAGGGAGGTGTGTAAATTTCCCTATATAATCAAATAAGAATGAAATACCGAGATGGAAAATGATAATGCAATAACACAAACATGGAAACTAGCGACTCAATAACAATGTGAGTGGCATGAAGGTGTGCTCCCAAAGGAATGGTCGACAAAAATACGATTCTGGGATTATTAATCAGAGGAATTCATAGAAATTATATCTTAATTATACCCGTTTTCCTACTTGTTCCTATAAGAAAATTAAAAAGAAATGAACCAACCCTGGACCATTTTTTGCAGAGCTTCAATCGCCAGACTATCTGAAGACACAAAGATTGGATTCCTCGTCATTATCTTTGACATCAATGTCTGCTCTGGCCGCAGCCCCTCCGCCACAACCCTTATTGCTACATCCTGTTTCATCAAAATTGAACTTTCAGGCCACTGTAACAGCTTTTCACAACAACACCTGTAACCCAATAAACAAATTTGAATACAAGCACATCAATTGTTTCAACTTCGTAAATCCCTCCATCACAAAGACACCAACACTCATCATCCACCTAAAAGCCCTGATTTAAAGCCTAAACTCCTCTATGACAGGTTGCATAATTAAGCAGAAACAAATTCCTTAAGTTTCAACAATAAGAAAAAAACGAATTCAACCTTCACGTGAAAAATCAAGCAACCAACTTTTAGCCTAAATTTCCAATCTTTACCACCAAAACAAACACAATTCAATATCCACCAAAAACCCAACTTCTATGCCCCCAAATTTCCAACTTACCAATTCCTCCTTAACAAAATTTGAAGAAAAAAGTTTTACCTGAAAATGCAACTTATAGCCTGAATTTCCACCCCGAAAATCCAACTTTACCGATTCCAAAGTATAAAAACACAAAATAGACACATCACAGTTTTAAGCTTAATCAGCCAAAGTTTCCAATCTTTACCAACAAAACCAAAATTTCTTCCCTGAAAATCCAACTTTACCAATTGCAGAGTAATAAAACACAAAAGAAACACATCACAGATTCATAATTTTTAACTAGCTTAATTTCCAAATCTCCACACAAAACCCACCACACAAAAATAAACAAAAGTCAACCTCACCTTATCAGTGGCAATTCCGGACAAGAGCCCATTGGCATCCGTCAACAGCACAGCGTCGACTCTCCTATGTGCCATCCTCCTACACGCCTCCGACACCACCGTCCCCTCGGGGATCGTCAGCGCCTTGGAAAGCCTCATCTTCTTCACACTCCTCTCCCCTCCGCTCCTGCAAAACCAAAAAACCAACATCAGTCCCTCAAAACCCACAATCAAAATTGAATTTTTAGCCTAAAGTTCAATCTCCACCACTCCTAAAACCCACAAAATCAACATCAACCCACCAAAACCCACAATCAAAATCCAAATTTCAGACCAAATTCAATCCCCTCCACTACCAAAACCAACACAACCCCAACCAAAACCCACAATAAAAATCGAATTTTTAGCCCAAACCCAATCCCTTCAACTCCTAAAACCCACCAAACCAACACTAACCCAACCAAAACCCACAGTCAAAACCCAATCTTTAGGTCAAATTCCAATAACCTCCACCCCTAAAACCGAAAACCCACGATAAAAATCGATTTTTTGACACAAAAGCGCAATCCTCACCCAGCATGGTTGGGGGAGGAGGGTTTCGAGTCGGTCTGCGGCGGCTTCTTCGCCGGAATCGACCCTCGCCGGGACGTCTGGTGGGCCCCGCGCTTGTGAACTGAAGCGACCGATCGGGTGCTCATGGAATCAGAATCGGATTTGGATTTCGAATTGGAATTGGAATTGGAGAAGAAGAAGGATTTGTTTTTGTTTGAAAATTTTGAAAGTGGTGTGGTGTCTCGCGGAATAGGATAAGGGGTTCGCAGTGAGTTGGCTAATTTGGTTTGTTGGGTTGGATTTTGTTTAATTAATATGATTATTAAGTATTAACCATGGGCAGCCAACGGTTTGACACGCCGGTTTTATTTTTAAATTGTAAAAATTGACTCGAATTTGATCTTCATGTAAGTATTGTTGCTCTAAGTTTATAAGTCAAATTAATTTTAATTTTGAGTGAGAAGGATTTTTTTTAATGGGCTTGTTCAAGTTTTCTTGAAGTTTAGTATGTCATGTAAAGAAATTGTAAATAAAATTGTTGTCGCGTCTATACCATCAATTGAATATCAAAGTAACAAAAAAACAAAGTTCCATAGTATTAATGTTTATAATACTGCTGCCACATGCATATATGACTTTGCCATTTAGGAACATACATTATATAACATTTCATAAGACTTTTAATCATATTAATCAAGGGAAAAACCATATCTTGATGGTTAAGTTTTTGATCTCGTAGAGGGGTATATAAGGTGTTTGGAGCAAAGGCCTGATTTTGGAGTATATTATTAACTTAAAAAAATACATTTTCATCTCGCATATTATATGCTATTTTATATGTGTTACATTGTAAGATTAAATTACTGAACTGCTAAATCTCCTGCGTGTTAATTCCATTTTGTACTTCTTTCTTTTTTATTTATTTTCTCTCTTCGTTCCGTTCTCCCACCACCACTTTCTTCATTTTCCTCCTAACATCAAATTTGAACCACCAAAAAATATCTCAGAGAGCAGTCTGCTCCCAATAGACTCTCATCTGTTCATAGTACAACAAAAAATAACCATGAAAAATAAAATCGGAGTAGGAATGTGGGGGTGGTAGGGGGCGACAATCCCAGCGTGCCTTTTGTTTCGACACATATTATTGTACTCCGGATATTGATATGTTTACTCATTTTTACGTTTATGTTTTTTTCCACCCCATCATCACCAAATTTTTGCAACGGAACCTAAAATAATTTGAAATAAAACACCGTATAAATTCAAGAATTTTAAATTAAAAAAAATCACACGTCTGGCTAAGACGTCTCCCCCCATTTGTTTTTTTAGACTTATTGCGCCAGATTCAAATAGTTCGGTAGACATTTCCTTGGTGTTGGTACTGGTAGGGTGAGAGTAATTGAGAGAGTGAGAGTAATTAAGAGACGATACATAATGGGAACTAAATGGAAAGTGAAGGGCAAAATGGTAAGTGACGCGGGCGAATTGAGTAATTCGCGGGCGACGAATAGTAATACCCTTAAATTAAAGGGGGAATCACTTCATCCTAATCACTGAGAAAGTCGTTGATTTAAATCGCAAAATTAGTCGGTCATGCAACTAAGCGATGTCATGAATTGATTTCTTGTCCATACTGATTCAAGACTAAACATCCACCGCTAAGGTAATCTTACATATTTTGTAAGCATAATATGTTGTTAATCGTGTCGTGTTCGTGTACTATCGTGTCACACAATTCTGAAGTTGTATCAGGATTTCGTGTAATGTGTGTAAGCAAAAATTAAAGAAGATTCGTTATCTTTAGATTAAAAATAGTTAAATGACATGTTTATATTAATATTTTTCTTTTAAATAACATATTAATTGACCATTATGAAGTAAAAAAATTGATTACCCACCCAAAGATGTTATTTGTGTCAATTTCGTGTGAAAAAACAACAAATTGTGAAACTGCGTCGTGTTCATGTCAAATCGTGTACTAATTATTTTATATTTATATCTTTACAAATCATCATAAATAAAAAAATCAATCACAAACAAAAAATCGTGTAACGTGGTATCTAAATCGTGTCACCATATCGTGTCGTGTCAGAAATCGTGTACTAAACATTAACGATGGTTTGATTATGTAAAATAGTAGTATTGAATTTGCAACAAAAAACGATAAAAATATTACATAATTATTATGATCATTTTCTTAAGGCATAAGTTTAATTAACTGCAGTAGTAGTGCAGTAAAATTTTAAAAACTAATTTAATGTTACAACAATACTTGAACAAAAACTCAAACACATTCAATTTCACAATTTAAAAAAATGAAAAAAAATCCGAGAACCCAGACCAATTAAAAAATGCTAGTTAGCCTCGCTGACTCAACTTAGACGTTAGATTAAAAGAAAAAAACAACTTAAATTAAAAACATGTTATTTTGTAAACAAGATGTGGACAAGTAACGCTTGCTAACTAAATCCTTCTAAAAAAATAACATAATTATTACGGTCTTATCTTGTTAATATCTAACCTGATGTGGTTGCATTATTTGATTGAGTTCCACGTCAATGCAAGTATATACTCACATATGATCAGTGTATATACCAACTAAAGAAATCACAGATATATGGTCCGGTCCATGAACTAGTTCTTAAGTCTAAATAATTTGTAAAGCATATATATTGCAGTAATTAGAATGCTTGAAGCGAAAATGATGTGCAAAACTTCATATTAATGGGTTTTATTCATGCAAATCAAGGTAAGTATTTGCTATATTGACATGTTGATCCATCATTTAAGTGCATGTTGTCTGAATATGCCATATGATTTGGTAACCATTCAACATTCTTATTAATTAAGCGATTGTGTTTATTTCCTTTCATTCATGTAGTGGTAAGAAATACGAGAATACAAATTCTAGTAATCCCACGACGGTCTAAAATTTTTAAGAAAAAACATTCCACAAAACACAATTGTTTTTGTTTTGTGGGCTGCTGTGCAAAAAACCCCACACATTAATTTCTGTGCTCATGATTGAGACAACAATTCCTTCATTAATTACAACATTAATCACAACCCAAAACCAAATCTTTCTTCTCTTTCTCCCCAAATCAATCCCCAAAAACCCGCAAAATCTCCCAATCCAACCTTCCCAATCCACCTCCGGATGCCAAATCCCTAACCTTACCGACCCATCTGGTTAAAATTCGGGTTTCGACCCAAAAATCCTCGAGTTTTGCTCCGGAACTCGCGATTGGGGACGAAAGATTCGATCTTTATCGGTTCCTAGGGTTCGTTAGGCGATGGAGAAGTACGAGGTGGTGCGTGACATCGGATCCGGCAACTTTGGGGTCGCCAGGTTGATGCGGAACAAGGAGACCAAGGAGTTGGTGGCTATGAAGTACATCGAGAGAGGTCGGAAGGTGAAAAGATGCTACTTTTCTACGTTTTGGGTTGTTTTCAGGGTTTGATTTGGTCGAATTTGGTGTTTTTAGGGGTTGATTTGGTGTTTTTAGGGTTTGATTTGGTTGAGTTTGGTGGTGGTTTTACTTTTAGGTGGATGAGAATGTTGCAAGGGAGATCATTAATCACAGGTCATTGCGGCATCCTAATATCATCCGATTCAAGGAGGTGAGTAATTTGGTTTAATTTTTTTATTTGTTAGTGTTGTTGGATGATGTTTTCTTGTTTTGTTAGTAGAGAATTGTGTGTTTTGATTGATTTGGGTGATTAGGTGGTTTTGACGGCCACGCATTTGGCGATCGTGATGGAGTATGCTGCAGGAGGAGAATTATTTGATCGTATTTGTAACAATGGGAGATTCAGTGAAGACGAGGTTAAAATTTGGAATGTTGTATTGATGTGGTTATTGAATTTTTGTAGTTAGAAATTCAAATGACATGGATTGAAATTGTTATTGATGGTTTTAATTGTTTTTAGGCGAGGTATTTCTTCCAGCAGCTAATCTCAGGTGTTAGTTACTGCCATTACATGGTGAGATCTTTTTGCCAAATCGTATGTTTCCCTGAAAAAATTCTCCATTGATTTTTAAGAGGAAATCCCTTTTTGTGTTAGCAAATATGCCATAGAGACCTCAAACTCGAGAACACACTATTGGATGGAAAACCTGCACCTCGTCTCAAGATCTGCGATTTCGGTTATTCCAAGGTACGTTTCCCCTTTCTCCTTGTTTACCTTAATAGAATCGAGAATTGCATTATCTTATAGCAACTTGTTGTGGGTCTCTGATCAATTGTGCTTAAACAAATCACAGTCGTCTGTGCTCCACTCTAGACCCAAATCTACGGTTGGAACGCCTGCTTATATCGCTCCCGAAGTCCTTTCTCGGAGAGAATATGACGGAAAGGTGAGATTTTGCTTCCACTTTACAATGCATGCGTTGTTATTAAGTTAATATCTACTTGTGGTAGTTGGTGTATATCTTTGAATATAGGACATGGAATGGGTCCCAAGGCTGGTGCAGGTCTGCCTTTTCTTGGAGTAACTTAGATTGTCTTGTTGTTGGGGTTTTTTTTCTTTCTCACGTGGGTCTTGTCTCTTTTATGGCCTGCTTCTTACAGAGTGACAACTTTGTCATCATAGATAATTAGTTTGCTTCCTGCAGCTAGCTGTAAAGTGAATCCTGAGTGAGCAAGAGGTGTTGTTGTTGTTTGTACTCACCTTCTTTAAGCAACAGCATTGGACATGGTTTGTTTCCAAAAAAAGTTACTTGCCCATGTTAGGGAATATTTGTCTAGCTGGAGAATGGTAAAAGACCAGATTTCTTTACATATTTGCTGAAATATTCTCCAGACTAAAAGTATGTGTAACACTGACCACCCCCTTTCTTCCCAACCAACAGCAATCAATATTATGAACTTAGTAGGATGTCAAATTCTTTCGAGGTGTCGTACACTTATGTTGTTGGGAGATTAGCTAAAGAGCATCTTCTAGTTTCCAGGAACATGAGAACATGCATGTGGCTATTTTGGTTTTAACAAATGAATGTTTGTGAAACCATCCAGCATCCAGTTATCTCAGTTTGTAGATTCTTGACTTGAAATAACAGAGAAGATCTCACACCCTGGAGAGGTTGTAGCATGTAGATGTATATTTTAGAGTAGGGTAGAAAACTTTCCAAAAAAAAGCGACGGGCTTTGAGTTATTTGCTAATAATTGTCAAACTCCACCACAATACAGAAACTAGGAAGATTACGGCCCAAAGCAGTTTGTTATTTAGATGTTTGAGGCCAATAATCTTTGATGAGGAGATGATGCTCATGATGTTTTTGAGTGTTTTTGCAGTTATATATATTCTGCTTGTTTTCAGACCAACGTTAATTTTGTTTTTCATTCCAAACAGAATAATTTTACAAATATGTTTGTATATAGTTTTGGTCGTATGTCTTTGCTGTGGTAATAATTTGTAACCTGTCAATACTTTTGATGTTTTGAAGTCCATCGCAAAGCAAAGAGCATTCGGATAATATTGCTACTTGCTAGTGTATTAGCATCTTGTTCTACTCATTTATTTGGAAGTCATCTTATGCTCCTAACCTTAGATGATTTCAATCATATTATGTTGATTTCTCCCATGGATCTTTGTTTCATCCTATTAGCTCCGTGAAATTATGGACATGCCATTGAATAGAACAAAATAGAGGTTCTCATGCATACATCGGCGTAGATTTATAATGGTACTCACAGTCTGAGAATATCCGAAAATTGATAGCCTTTCTTCCAATTTGTAGAACAGAGCTAAATGGTTTGATTGAAAATGTACCTTTGTAGCAGACTTGAAATTGCCATTGTTCTTGATGAAAGTGTTCATCAATTTTTGTTTTGGTGAAAATAGACGGCAGATGTTTGGTCTTGTGGAGTAACTCTTTACGTGATGCTTGTCGGGGCATATCCGTTCGAAGACCCAAATGATCCCAAGAACTTCAAGAAAACAATCCAGGTGACATGACAACTTATTCTTCGTGATTTATTTTGCTTTTAGAAGTCTTATGTCTTTTTCATTACTTCTAAAATTATCCATCTCACTTGCAGAGGATAATGGAGGTTAAATACATGATACCAGATTATGTTCACATATCACAGGATTGCAGGAGACTCCTATCCCGTATTTTTGTTGCTAATGCTGCTAGGGTAATCACTAAACCATCATTCCACCTTGGTCTTTTCTTCGTGATAGTATATCCTCACACGAGGATATATTATCTACCTGCAACTATAGTATCCTTATAATGAAAAAAGAAGATCAAATGTTGTAATTTCATTTAGCTGTTATTCTGGACGTTACGGTCCTAATCAGTTGCACGATTTTTGGCTTCTTACCATTATTTTGCTTGTATCGAGTTCTTTTTGGTTTTTATTTGTTTAACTGTAACTGAAACAAGATTATGTACATTTTTTGGCAGCGAATAACAATCAGGGAGATAAAGAGTCATCCATGGTTCCTAAAAAACTTACCGAGGGAGCTAAATGAAACAAATCAAGCTGCTTATTATAGAAGGGATAAAAGTATTCCGAGCTATTCCCTTCAGAGTGAGCAAGAAGTTATGAGGATAGTTGCCGAGGCAAGAACGGTACCGTCCACATCAAAGTCTAGGCCAGGATGGGCAGATGACGACGACGACGAGGAAGAGGAAGGGGAAGCGAGAGACGAAGATCACGAAGAAAAAATTAAAGAAGAAGATGATGATGATGAGTATGATACGAATGTCAAGGAAGTTCAAGACAATGCAGAGTATCGTCACCTCATCAATGATTTCAAAACCATACTCTAATTTGTTATCAATGTCTGGTTGTATTTATTATCATATTAGATTTGAGTATTTCATGTAAATATTTGTCCCTAATAATACCTGAACTCTGTGGACATTATTATGGTTTGTAGTAATTAAAGTTTAGTTGCTTTTCGGCAACTAATTTTGATGTATTTTGGGAGTGGATTAGCAATTTGATGGGTTGGTCGTGCCAAACTATCATCAGTGTGTTAAGTAGATGTTGTGGAAGTAATCACAATTGTTATCATATTACAGCACAATGATAATACTTACCATAATGATGTAAAAAACAGTAGCTGCTTTTGAATCAACAATATTTCACACAATCCAAGCACTTGGTGTTAGAACCCTAACCCTTGATTAGGGTTAATCTTGGTTTAGGAAGTAGTTTGCATGGGGAAGGGGTGACACAGTAGAGCCATGGGTTGTGCGTGAACAGTGGGCTGTGATGGATGAGGGGTGTAGGGTTGCGGGCACTGTAGCGAGGAGGGTTGGGTTTAAGTTTGGGTTTTTGATCTCTCTCTCCTTTCCTTACGTTTCTCTCCCTCACTCTCTTCTTTCCTTGTGCGGCACCAGAGGACTCGGAGGCTCCGGCGTGAGGAGGTCGTCGCGAGGAGGAGGTCGCGCGGGAAGGTCACCGGAGGCGACGTGCGTGAGCGAGCTCCGGCGGTTCGTCGTTTTTGCTTGAGGTATGCCGCTCTCTAGTGTGGTTTTATCGTTAACCCTCACGAGAGGGTTGTGTTGGTCGGTCGGAGGAGGTCGGAGACCTCTCCGACGTTGAGTTTTGGTGAAAAACCTCGGCTGGCGCGAGGTTGAAGACGACCAACGGTCGACCGGACCCTTCGGGCGGTCGACCGAATGCATGTATTTTGTCTGTCTGTTGTGCTTCGGTCGACCGGGTCCTTGTGTTCGGTCGACCGGAACTTAAGTTTATTGGTTTATTATGCATTATGTTCGGACGTTGGTTTTCGTTCGGTCGATCGTTATATGACGTAGAATAATGGGTTGACCCTAACTGTTATCGGTCGACCGATAGTTTAAAATGATGTAGAAATGTCATGTTAGTTTTCGGTCGACCGGGACCCCTGAGTCGGTCGACCGATAGTTTGATTTTGATGTTGACCAGACTCCGGATTTTGACCTCGTTCGGTCGACCGGTTTTAGACCTTCGGTATACCGTTGGAGATTGTGTTTTGAGCGCAACGGTAGACTGTGTTAGGCGTACGGTCGACCGATTCCTTTCTGGAACCGGTCGACCGAATCACCTCTTCCGGTCGACCGTTTGAGCCCAGGACAGAATCACTGGTTGCCTTTTTTAATGCCAACTTTGTCCACGGAAACCCGTGTCCTCGCCTTGTGCGTGAGCCGGGAGGTGACGGTAGGCGCGTTCAGCGTGCCTGCCCAGGGACCGCCATTGGGAAGAGTGTGGGCGTTTAGGGCGCGTCACCTCCATGTATGGAGCGTGACTAATGTGTTGGATGGATTGGACTTATTGTAGTATAACAGGCCTGAGGGATCGCGGATCCCAATGTTGATGTTTGTGCGGGCACGCAACTGGCGTTGGGTGAGGTGACTACCGGCCTACGGGCTACGGAGGTCGCTGCCCTGCTTTTATAGCGGCGCGGTTGGTGTTTGCGGCTCGTGGAGCCTGATGACCTGGCAGACTTCGGTCTGGACCCGTCCGATGTTGTGCCGAACGTTGTGATGGACCACCGATGTTGTGCCGGTGATGCCGCCGAGGTTGTGCTGACGATGATGATTGTTGGGCCGAGGCTGTTCCGGCTATGTTGATTCCTCGACTGGGCACCTATCGAGATGTTGTTGTTATACCTTCCGGGCGACGACCCCGTTGGTCCCAGTGGCTCCGACCACAGAGATTTGCAGATATGTATTCTATCGGCGCGCAAGCGTGACAGAGGCTCTCTGCCGAACCCTTGAGTAGTGTAGCTGCGTGTGGGGGGTGCGATGTCGCGTGCTGTAAGGCTAAATGTGCCTGCAGTAGGTCTCCGCGGGAGACCCGATGTTGACTGTCGGACTGATGTCCCGTTTTACCCTTCGGGGGAACTGTTTTACTTTCTGTCGATGTCATGACATGCTACTAGTATGATAGGTTCATTCGTGTAATGCATGCATATAGGTGAGTTGGCATACGAGGTTTCCTTCTGGAAACTCTGGCATCGTTGTTATATATTTTTCAGGTCCGCAGTAGGTCCAGTTGGGTGGTGATCGGCGGGCACGCGCATTTTGGAGTTGGATCCTCTTCTCGGACCGTTGAGGTCGACATGATTACGTTTTATCTTCTGTTGTCGTTTTGTTGTAATCATGTATTATTTTGACAAACTCTGGTGTAATTTTGGTGCACCGCTATTTGTTTTATGAGAAGTAACAGTCTCGTCTTTGATTATTGAGTTCCTGTGTCTTGATTATAATTTTTTTTAATTTCCGCTATTTCGGGATGTTACACTTGGTGTGTTTTGAGATGTGTTTGGTGTGTTTTTTTGAATCCAGATGTAACTAAAATTTGAATTTCGAATAGATTATTTTGGATAATTGGTCACTATCCCCCTATTCAATTATCAATAGTTACGTGCTACGACAGTTCAAATTAGTAAGTTCATTTTAGATTTGATGCAACCAAATCATCGTACCATATTGATTTCCTTGCATGTGGTGACAAGTAGAACTCAGACATATATAAGAGAAACCACTCCTATCATCGTCGGGTGGGGATCGAACTTAATTCAGGGAAGAAAAGTAAGTGGTATTCTCTCGTCGGGCTAACAACACCATGACTGACTTGCAAACTGCACCTACACTACACCTTCTATATACCATACTCAATTTAACCACAATTCCATATATAGGAAACTTTCCCCAATCATCCTTCTTAATTTTAATATCATGATCTTTCTTCCATATAACCTCCACCACCTTCCATTCCTACCTGCAAATAGAGGGATAAAACATTCCTTCCAACACAAAACATCTCCCACAAAGTGTCTTGTGAGAGATGGTATGTTGTGGTGTTGTGTATTTGTTCATTGATTCTATATTAATATTTTGGTAGTTACATAAACCAAGTCTCAATGGTTATTGACCTTTACTCTATTACAGACCTATATTTTTTTGTTATTCAGTTATAAAATTTGGAATTCTTGGTTAGAAACATTTGGTGGATAATGATTCCATTTCTTGTATATATAGTAGGGTGGAAAAACTTTCCAAAGAGCAAGAGAGACTTGAAGTTCTTTATTTACAATTGGCAAGTTTCAACCACAATAGAGTGATTTGGGAAGATTAATTAGGTTCAAAGCGGTTAGTTGTTGAGATATTTGGCACCGGACAATCTTCCCAGCTGTAGTTACGACAAACTGACTTGGTGTACAAAAGACCAACAACCCAATTTTAGTTACGACATAGGACCAGACAACCTTTGCCAATACAATTATACAACCATCATCGTTTTAAGTCGCACATTAACATTTAATTATACAACACCGCAACATTGTGTTTTTATCTGAAAAAGACGTTGTAAAAACAAAATTCGAGATGTTATTTTTTTCTAAATAAAAAATGCAGGGGTGGCAGGGGACGACAACCCCTGCGGGGATGTTTTTTTTTACATTCTATTATTGTATTCCAGATGTTTATTTGTTTATCTACATTGGGAATTATAAATGGTTAAACAGATCAACATCTAGAATATAATAATAAAGTGTAAAAACAAAAAAAACGTCCGCAAAGCGCGCTCCCTCTGGTCGATTGCTTTGCAGGGGGACTCACGTCCCCCGCAGGAGCTGCCTAATCAAACTTATAGATTCAACAAATCTCTCGCTATGTGTTTTACCCTACAAGAATTAGCACTTAGATATAATAAATTTAGTTGATTCATACAATTTTGATTAAACACACTCGACGTAAGTTACATAATATATGTATCTTAGTTGCATCCAAATAGTCACGTTGCCTTCAATTCATGTTAATGCATCGACTAATGACTTATCCGTTTCTCCAGAAAACGACTCCCGATCGACCCATCGTTAGTTCAACATGACTTAGGTAAAAACGACACAAGTGATGCCGTTTTCAGATAGGATAAAAATGACATCAGTACTGGTGTCGTTTTTTTAAGTTGCATACTTTGTCAAATAATTTTTTCATTTCCATATTCTTCTAATATTTTAATTTTTTGTGATTATTTTGAATTTTTTTCCATTAATTAACCCATCAAGCAACGGCGAAAACCCCCCAATTTCTTTTCTCCTCCAACTCTAAATTTGGGTTTCGAAACCCCCAAATTCTCCTCCGATCTTAGAGTTCCGATGGGGACGGCGAGGACGAAGGCCAACGCGGTGGCGCGGTGGGTCCGGAGGCAGCCTCCGAAGGTCAAGGCGGCGATGGCCGTCGTCTCCGGCGTCGCGACGCTGGTTTTTTTGAGGTTTGTGGTTCACGATCATGATAATCTGTTCGTGGCGGCGGAGGCGTCGCATGCGGTCGGGATTGCTGTGCTCATTTACAAGCTCATCAAGGATCGGACTTGTGCTGGTGATGATTTGGTTTTTGTTCGGAATTTGTTGTTAAAATTGGGTTTTGAACGATATTTTGGAAAGTTAGGTTTTTTTTGGATATGATCAGTAGGTTTGTGCTTAAAAGAAGACTTTTTAAACTTTTTTTTCTTTTTCGAGAATGCTTTTGGTTTTCGGAGTTTGGGATTTCTAGGGAAGTTCGGTTTTTTTAGGGAAAGTTTGGTTTTTTCGTAAGAATGCTTTTGGTTCTTAGTTTGGGGTTTCTGAGAAGGTTCGGCTTTTTTGGGTTTTTTCTTTCGAGAAAGTTCTTTATTTTTTAGGGTATGATAGTAGATTTGTGGTGAAATGAAGGGTCTTTGTTATGTTTCTTAGGAGTATAGTTGCATGTTGTGTGTTTGGACAACTGATTTTTAGCTTGAATTATAGTAGAAACAGCTGATTGGGGATTTGGGTTTCTATTTCAGTTGAGAGTAAAGTTTGAAAGTCACTTCCTTTGTTTGTTCTTTTGCTCTGCAGCTAATTCGAGCTTAAATGTAGTTATTCCTTTCAGTTCCGTAAAAGTTTTTTTTTTGCTCCAAACAACTTATCAAAACTTAAGATTTTATTTTCATATTGTGGAAAAAAAGGCAAGGAAATAAATACTTGCTTAACAAGTTGTTTGCTTCATTGCTTGTTTGGGTTGCTTTTACTGTCTCCTAAGGAAAGTAATTTCTTTACTGTTTTTGTCATTTGTAGACATTTTTCGTAGTGCCGACTGTTGAGGTTAGTATATGGCTGAGATGGCCGACATGGGTCAGGTTTTATCAATTTATCTTGTTGTTTGTTCAATCTTGCCCATTCCTTTCTGCTTACCCTTTAAGTTTGTACTTTGTAGTGTTCTGGATATATTACTTGGATTCCATTGGCGCACGAGGGATTGTTGAATTCACTTTTTAGTTGTTGCTATCCATACATCATAGGTAGATGCGTGTTTAGTTGATACTGCCCCGCACGAAGATGTCATATTGGTGTCATGTGTATTTGTTACTGTTCGGTTAGAATGTTGCTGACTACCTTCATAATTCCATTAAAACGTTTTAGACACCTTCCATTTCGACGATGCAATTATTGTGGCCTCCATGAATTCTGAGAATCTTTTTGTTTGTATGTGTGACTGACATTGATAAATATGCTCTCCAGGAATCTCACTTAAATCCCAGGAGTTGACGGCTATCTTCTTGGCTGTCAGGCTCTATTGTAGTTTTGTCATGGAATATGACATACACACGCTACTTGACACTGCCACTTTGATCACAACCTTATGGGTCATTTATATGATACGTTTCAATCTGCGATCAAGTTACATGGAGGACAAAGACAACTTTGCTATCTATTATGTGGTACTGTTATATTGTTTTGTTCTTTCTCCTATAATGTTATTTCACCTTTCTCTTTAGGTCGCTTAGCATCTAATGACTTTATGAATGTGATCTAATTCTTCATTGTGAGATAGAGTTTGGCATCTGGAGTTTAATTCTTGCTGTTGGGGGTGCTTCCTCTTGCCACCAACAGAGGATAAAAAAGACAACATAATTTGACGTCATCTTTTGGTTGTAGTCCTGTAATGGTTAGAATAAGATGATAACAAGCTTATGCTTGGTGGCATTGCATCTGCATTGAGCTTGAAAGGCATTTGACCAATTACCTTCCCTCTTTCAACCTGATAGTAGGTAATTTGAGCCGAAAGGTATCCTTGAGTTTGATCCTAGAGAATCAGAAAAGTCAATTAACTGTGAAGCTAATGTAGAACGTGGTGTGCTTTTAATTGATACCTGATGAAAGCAAATTCTGCTCATTACTCCCAATAGGAAGGATTTTATGATAATTTCCTTCACGCACTGCTACAATTTATTTGAAGTCCCAGGTTGAGGATTCTATCCTCTTTGACAATTGTTATAGCCACCATGAATTACCTCCCTGATAACGTCTCATTTGTTCAGGTTATACCATGTGCTGTACTGGCCCTTCTCATTCACCCATCAACAACTCACAATTTTGTCAACAGAATTTCTTGGGCTTTCTGTGTGTACTTGGAAGCAGTTTCAGTACTACCTCAGCTACGCTTGATGCAAAATACAAAGGTTGTTTGTGAAAGTTATTTTAGTCTATTTTCTGTTTCTAATATTGAGTCGTGCCATTTAAGTTTGTTCTCTTTTCAAATAGATTTTTAATTTTTGCAGATTGTTGAGCCTTTTACAGCTCATTATGTGTTTGCCCTTGGTATTGCTCGATTCTTGAGCTGTGCTCATTGGGTATTACAGGTATTTTTTTTAAAAGATTTTTTTGTTTTGTTATACATGTTTATATTGTTATATATTGACTGCATGCACTCCCTCTACTCATATTGTAACTTGGTTGCATTGGGGTCACTGACTCACAAGTGCTACAATAGGTTAAGATCGTGACTACTGAGTATCAACAACTGAATTCTTTGTGTACAATTTGGTGCTTCTTAGTGTTTTTAGAGTATATCTATGATTGTAAATACATAATCGTAATGATATCTTGGTCTGTTATGTGTAGTGTCTAATTTGGAACTAAAATAAGTTTTATTTGTGAGTGATGTTTGAGCCATGCCTTTTGTATGCTGAGGAATTCTGGGTCATAAAAAAAGGACGTTTGAGCCAAAGCTTCTCATTGATTCTGAACCAGTGAAACGTTTTCAGCTTTATAGTTTAAATTCAACCAAGTTTATTGGCCCACAGTATCAACAACTGAATTCTTTGTGTACATTTTAACGATGTTTTCTTTAGTTCATATTGCCATTTTTGGATTTACATGTTATGATGTTTATATAAACAAGCGTTGATTGTAAACAAAAAGTCAATTATCCTGATGTTGGCATTTTTGCTATGCATTTCTCAAGGTGATGGATAGCCATGGTTACTTGTTGACTGCTCTTGGTCGTGGCATGTGGCCTCCTATGGTTCTCCTGTCCGAGATTGTTCAGACTTTCATCTTAGCGGACTTCTGTTATTACTACGTGAAGAGGTAATATGCATTTGAATTTGTCATATAAGAATATTCATTTTAGAATCCTTGGTACTGCAAACGACAGTTACAAATTCCCTTTAGTTATTGTTTGCATCTAACTACCGTTTACAGTGGTTCTTTTGGGATCATAGATGAGTCAAATTATCATCCTTTATCCAATTATTGGCTGACGTTTGTTTTCTGAATCTGAAACTTTTGTTTGTTTTATATTGACAGTGTGGTCGGTGGTGATCTTGTGTTGAGGCTGCCGGCCGGGACAGTATAAGAGGTGGCCAAACTAGGTGTGGGAGAGAAACCTTGGGTACATTCAGATTTCCTCCTTGTTAGATATGTTTATGTTGTTCAGAGTAATCACCTGTGGGGCAGAAAGTTTAAGTTATTGACTTGTCTGCAACGTTATTTACAAATATTTATTTGAGTTTTTTATCTTATTAGCTCTCTTTTAGATTAGCATCAGTAGTGGTTTCTCTCATGGTACTTCCCTTTTCTTAATATACTATGAAGCTCCCGCATAATGCCCGGGCAACCTGCCTAGTACTAATGATTTGTAGTAGTTTTTCAGGAACTAAAAATTTGTCCTAGTAGATAAACATAGTTAGGCAACCATAATTAATAATGATTTTGAAGATTTTATTCCAGCCGATAGGCTTAGGCTCCAACATAGAGCTTAATTAATACAACTAATAGATAAAGAATTCTTATAAGGGTCCAGTTCGGTAGCGAACACATGAAAATTTTCGAAGCTTAAATCTTTATTCACCATTTAGGATCTTCCATTAGATTGCATAATGTCCATTCGAGCAGCTTCATTCAAAACACATGTTGATAATTCATTTTGAAGATGGTCAGATGTGGAAGATTGGATTGGAGCACTTTCCGTTGTTTCCTTCACTTGCTCTTTTGGTCCTGCCTAACCCAACGTATTATTACATCATCAAATGATTTTAGGAAAATAAAGAGAATATGGTTGACATTATTCCTAGAAACTCACATTGTATCTAACCAACCAAATAAAAAAAGAAATTAGGTATTTCAACTTCTGGAACTCAAATCATAAACATTAACAATTACTACGGAAAGACTTCAAATTTTCCGGCTCTTGACTTGCAACAATAAAGTCCACTAGCAATATTTTGCTTTTGACTTGTAACGATGTATAAATTACTTATTAATTCGCTTTCTGTATTACACATGCAGTCCCATATCTTTTTTCGGTGATGATGTTTAAGTGCAACTGTAACATAACCAAAGAACATAAAGATCTCAGCCAGAATCTCAAAACTAAACTGATTAAAACTCTCATGTACTGATAATCACAAATGGCCGGAAGCTAAACCAAACAGCCACACGCTTCTTCAACCATCCAAAACAGCTCACTCCATATTCTGCCCAAAATCATCGCTTAACCTGCAAATAACTCAAAACAGACTGTCACATCATTGGAAGATTAGCAACATGATTAAAAATGTAAAGAAGCAGATTGTGTTGATGGTATAAACTGTTGATTCTTAATCAATACTTTGGATAGTAAGAGCAAGGTGCGCCGAAGGGGTGACCTGAGAACACAGACATGATCTATGATCTCGTTTGCTTATAAGTTACATCTGTGTTCTCAGGTTCACCCCTTCGGATTATACCTCTCCATAGAAAATAGAATTTCAAAATAAAAAGCCTGCTAAACTACTTGGGTTAGTTTGGAAACGATAGAAAACACCAAATGATCTAAAGAACTAAGAACTTAAGATGGTTGAAACAGATAGTGAAGGTTTCAGTGAAGATGAAACTGACTTGGTGTTTGGGGGATTATATATTGATTTGGTGATCTAAAGTTGACATTATGATGCCATTGTGGTGAGCAGAAGCAAAATATATCGACATCATGTTGACATGTTGGGTACTTTGCTAAGACAGGAACGCATAAGTCCATGTGGTTTTCTGTATTTTAAATTATGAATGTTTATATGTATTTCGGCTTCCCTACTTACTTGACCAGCCTTTTAATAAGTTATACATGTGAAAACAAAAACCACCTGAAACTGCCAATAATTGTGGAACACAAACATTCTGTACATCATGAAATATTCAATTTCTCAATTTGTATTCGTTACTAAAAAACCCAACATAAATACGAAAAATATCCACAGTGAAATAATGTCTGTACTACTACCGACGCATCAATCATACATCTTACATTACAAACCAAACAAGTATCTCCTGCTAAAATGTAGCGTCGGCCATAAGACTTTTGGAATGGTTGGTTTAGTGTGGTAGGTTGAGAACGTACGGTAGTAGTCGACCTGGTCCATGACAATGGATTAGTTGATGGGAATCACATTTTGATAATCAGAATAATCCTTCGTTAAGATTCTCTTATCAAGCACCAAATAAATATACAATAGATGATTTTTCAGAATAATAACCCATTAGCAATAGAAAATTGACCGTACGTTAGAAAATATGATGCGACTTATTATATGTAAAATTTCTGCAACATCAACTATTTAAATCTATAACTCTAAAAAACACATTTTTTAGTTTACATAAGATCAAGCAAGCAACAAACATTGGTTGATTGCTTCACAAAAAATCATGTGCAAATGTCAATATTCTATCTATCTCTGTCAAGAACGAAGGACCGAACTCGGAAGGAGAGGACGGGAGGAGGAGAAGAAACAAGAGATAGAGAGATAATAAGACAACAAATGAGAGAAAAACAAGAGAAAAAGGAGAAAATAGAATAGATGTGACCTATGGTAAAGTCTATAAATTTTACAATAAAAATATTAACGGAATGTTATATCTATAAAAGTAATAACATTAGAAAAAATCCAAAATATTAATTAAGATTGTAAAAATAATCTTTTTTCAAATTATTTGGAAAAGTCCTTATATATTTTGTTAAAGAAAAGTTGCACTTCATAGCTGAGAGAGTGAGTGAGAGATGGTTGAGGTCTTGTGGAGGAGAAGCAGCAGACACAAGCCTTAGCGGTTGCCAAATCTCAACCGTCGGATCTAATCCCAGATCCTATCCAACGGCTGAGATGGATTCAACCCCTCTACTCCCCTCCGACGCCGACGACACCGTCTCCGGCGCCGTTGACTACCGTAACCGCCCCGTCCGGCGCTTCTCCTCCGGCGGATGGACCTCTGCCCTCTTCATCATAGGTACCCAACCTAACCGAATCTCTTCTTTCTCTCTCTTTCCACCAAACCCTAACCCTAACCCTAATTACGAGTAGGAGTGGAGGTGGCGGAGAGGTTCGCTTACTATGGAGTGTCGTCTAACCTGATAACGTACCTGACGGGGCCGATGGGGGAGTCGACGGCGGTGGCGGCGGCGAACGTGAACGTCTGGATGGGGGCATCGTCCATGTTGCCTTTGCCGTTAGGGTTTGCCGCCGACTGGTGGATCGGTCGCTACCGGACTATCGTCGCCGCATCCCTTCTTTACCTCATTGTAAGGAAACTCAGATTTTTTTAGGGTGCGATTGGGTTACAAGAAAATAACATAGAAGCGGAGAACTGGACTTCCAAAACGAATTCTAATGATTGGTGTTTAGGAAAATTTAATGAAATTGGGGAAGTCTAGTTCCAAGAGTTTCATAGCCTAATAATTTCGTACTTGGTCGACTCTGCTCCATTTTCACTCTAAAGTGAAAGGTAAGTCACGAAAGTAGACTTCTAAAAGTTTGTTGACTTCTTCCAAACCAATCACACCTTAAGTGTAGTATATATTTTAAGAAAAAATATGTTTTTGTGTTGGATAAATTGCATTTTACACCCTCAAATGTTGTGTTGGTCGTAAGACTATTGGGGTGTTTGGAACGGTCTGAGTAGCCTAGGTCGAGAGGGGAGTAGTTGATGAAGGTTTAGAAGTGTTGACATTAGATTGGACTAATGGACTTGGATTTTGAGTCTTTATGTCAAAGTGGTATCTTATATAGTTGTGGGATTTGATATGGTTTCAAATCATACTTGACTAGTAATATTCAATTTTGTTACATTATCAAGTGTGACAATTTTTATTATTCTTAAAAGAGAGAAGTGAAAAACAGGGATGATGTGACTGCCGTCAGTAGAAGTAGCCAGTGTGATTTGATGTCATACTAGCAAACTGAGTAGCGAGAGCCTATTTGGTAGTATGGTATAAAAAACATACTTGGTTCGTCATTACCTTGTGTTTTTCATTTATCCTAAAAGTAACAGTGGAGGTCACACGTGTTATCGTTTCATGAAGTGAAGGATGTGCTAGCTAAGTATGATTTCAAACCTTGCCATCTTAACCGTGTACTAATCGTCTGTATTCATTTCTATTTCCAAAGAACATCCAAAGGTTGATATTAGTTTTGATAGAAGAATCAGGTGTACGCTCATAGAGAATATGGAAAGCTCAAAATGTTCATTGCATCAGTTTTGTGGATTGGAATGTGGTCCGAGGCCGTCCTGATTGTCTCCTTCATGTACCTCCTTTAAGCAAGTTATTGTCAATCTATAAAAGTAAATTGCATTGCCTCTGAACTATTCAGTAGATCAGGCACAGATCTTCTAAGCTCAAAGTCGGCCGTGTCCTCAATAGTGAGAGTTTGAGTAGTTTAGAGTCAAAATGCAGTAGATAAGACTAAAGTTACACATTCTATACACATAATGGACAACTATGGTGTGAATGGGAGTTGATGAGCATTTTACTTGGTGGAATAAAAAATGATGATTTTATCTCTTCGATCTCTTAATCACATTATGTGACCCCATAATCCAGTAAGCTTAAAAAGAGATGTTTTTGGAATGCAATCTTGTGCACGATGCATATAACTCGACTTATATGACTCAAGAGACAATGTTCAGTATTTATCTGTTATTCTACGACAACTTTATGACATTGAGCTATTTTTTCGTACTAAATTTGGCAGATGTTACATACATGAGAGTATGATACCTTGATAATATTCCAGGTTCTTTTTAGTTGTATTTTGTCTCTCATCGAGATACAATACTGCATATTTTGACTCATTTTTTATTTACTCTCAGGGTTTAGGAATGTTGATGGTTTCAGCTGTGGCTCCAGCATTTCGGCCACCAAAATGCGACGAGGCCTCCAATTGCGCCCCAGGCAATCTTCAAGTGGCTTTCTTCTTTTCTGCCATATACTTGATTTCCATCGCACAAGGGGGGCATAAACCATGCGTACAGGCCTTTGGCGCGGATCAATTCGATGAGGATGACCCTGAGGAATGCAAGTCGAAGAGCTCCTTCTTCAATTGGTGGTACTTTTCCTTGTGCTTCGGCACCTGCTTCACTATCTTAATTGTGAATTATGTTCAGGAAAACATCGGCTGGGGTGTTGGTTTTGGTATCCCATTCCTTTCTATGGGGTGTGCTCTCATTGTCTTCCTTCTCGGTACTAAGAGTTATCGTTTCTACGAGAGAAGCAGCAAGACTACATTTTCCAAGGTAGGAAAGACAGTTGGCAGATTATCTAAGAATGGGGACAACAATATACCTCCCACCTTAGATGAAAGTGTCGATGTTGTCAATGAATCAAGGTACCAATACTTCAGAGCTGGCACTTCCTTTTTTGGTTAAGTTATTGGTAACTTACAACCAAAATTACCGATTTTTGTAGGTTAAATTCTTATCTTTTTTTATATATAATATTTTAGATTATTGTGGTGCAAAGTATATTGCTAGTTCGGAAGGTTGATGCTTTCCCTTCATTTGGGGAAATGGTGTTATAAAAAGGATGGCTGGCCATTCTTAATGGTAGTACATTAGTTACTTCTGACATGTGTGTGGGCGTTACTTCTGTCTTTCCTTTTGACTGTAAATTAGTTAATTGGAAAGCATGTTGTTGGTTAGGGTTGATAGTCACAATTTTGAAGTATGAATCGATTTCTACCATATGCCATTATTTTCATTTCCTTCAGAACATTGTTAGGTACATGATATTGTTTGTTCATCGTGGGACATGACTGTTGTAGTTTAGCATGTTGTGCTTGGTTGCATTTTGAAACTTTTAGAGCAGTAATATTTGAGAACAGTTGATTTGTGCTCACTCTTCAATCATGATTTTTCCTCTCGAAGTCTTTCTTCTAGGTGTTTGATCTTTGCTCGGTGGATTTGTTACACAGGTTAGAAGCCAACATAATCCTTCATGATGAAAGGTTAGGTGCAATTTTGAAGCTTTTCCCCATATGGGCAACATGTTTAGTCTATGCTGTTGTCTTTGCTCAATCATCCACATTCTTCACCAAACAAGGGAGCACCATGGACCGTAGAATCGGACCAAAATTCCTCGTACCACCCGCAGCGCTGCAGAGCTTCATCAGCATCTCAGTTGTGGCCTTCATCCCCATCTATGATAGTGTGATCGTACCCATCACTAGAAAATTCTCTGGTTTACCTTCGGGTATGACATTGCTCCAGAGGATCGGCACAGGGATTATACTCTCAGTTATTTCAATGGTAGTGGCGGCTCTTGTTGAAAAGAAAAGATTACAAGCAGCTAAGGAATTTGGGCTAATTGATTCCCCGGACATCCCAATACCAATGAGTCTGTGGTGGTTGGTGCCGCAATACATCCTTTTCGGCGTGTCAGACGTGTTTACAATGGTTGGTCTTCAGGAATTCTTCTACAGTCAGGTGCCAGACCGGTTCAGGAGTCTTGGTATGGCATTGTATTTGAGCATATTTGGTATCGGGAGCTTCATTAGCAGTGCTCTTGTTTCCGGCATCGACAAGGCCACCAGTAGAAGTGGAGATAGCTGGTTCTCTGACAATCTCAACCGTGGCCATCTGGATTACTTCTACTGTCTTCTCGCAGGGCTCAGCGCAGCCCAACTTCTCCTGTATCTCGCTTTCTCAAGGTGTTATGTCTATAAGAAGGAAAATCCTACCATCTGAGAGGTGACCTCCAGTTATTGTCTGCAATTCCTAGTTTATTTATTTCATATATATGAATACGTGTATTTAGTTGTATGTTATTAGATATATAAAGTAACTGTTATGAATTGCTGAACATCCTCGATGCGTAGCGCAAGTAATGTTGATTATAGTGAAGTATGATGTTGATTGTTGCTGTTGTAAAGTCCATACTTAAGCTGTAATTTATTAGTGAAATTTATCTAATGATGTTGCTATATGACCAAGATGTATTCCTTTTTTATATCAAGTATTCGTTTTGAGATGGTAAGATGTGATGTACAAGCCAAGATAAGCATTCTATGTTTTTAATTATTCCAACGATAAGTACTCGCGTTGGTAGCGTTTGATTATGAAATTAGGCCGAACCGTCGAAGTAGACTGACCCTTGGTGAAAATTGAATCCCATCTCACTTTGGATATTTTCTAAAAAAATTAGTGGAGTATGGCACAAAAACCACAAGATTAATCGATTATTATTTCTTCCTAACCCATCTCTATTTGTCCAACCCCATCTGTCAAATTTGTCTAATCATTATAAACTTGATAAACTATTGTCAATATTTTGAGATAAATACGTTCAAAGCCATTCTGTTATTATGATTATGATATTTTAAGCTTGAAATAGTATACATGTTCCTCAATCTTCCTGCTGTCATTTGGATAAATACAAAACAAAGAGTACAGTATAACAAACCATTTTGCAAGGGAAAACCCTGTAACTTGATCTATGATTTTACAAACCAAAAAAAAAGTAAAAATTGAAAATCTAACCGAACAAAATCAGACTCAGCTGTTGGGACTTGGAAGAATACAAAACACAAAGTAAAACAATTAAACATCTTTAGGTAAAGACTAGAAAAACTTCTGCATGATGATTGCAGACACTCAATGTACAATATTCTGAGAGTCCTTTTTAACCGTGTCAACATGATAATCTTTCATGATCCATAATGTGATTCTCCAAACAACCAACCCATAAATGGATCAGAATTTTCTTCTTTACAGGATTCCGATGAGAACAGATCTTCAGTCTAAAACACGACGACCTAAAACAGATGCAAAAATGGAGTTAGAGATGCATAAGAATGAGAAGATTTCGATGTTTGTATGAGCACTTATATTACCATCACTATGAACATGCTCAAGAACTTCCGTGGCGGTTTAACAGCAGCGACCGATATAGTGCAGCAAGATGGAGGAAAACAATCAACAATATGATGAAATCGTCCAGGAGACCCACAAACCCTAAGATTGCTGTGTGATGTAGGTGATTATGAAATGGTATGGCAGAAGAAAAAAAAGATGATATTTATACGTTATCTAATAAATGAGGTGCAATTCAGAACTACCTTCAGGAAGAATATCGATGGGACTCACTACATATGCGAAACTAAGTAACATCTGCAAAGTTACTAAAAAAATCAGAAAGCCAACCAATAGAAACTGTAACTGAAAATGGACGCAAAAGCGCTAATGAACTTACTGCAAAAGCCATACGAGCCCTAAAAACAAGAGGTAGAGATCTCTGAGGATCCATAAATTCTCTTGACAATCTTCTAATAAAGAACGGAAGGTCCCTCAGCCTCTGCAAAAGTGAATGCGTTATCCATAAGTTTGTTAGGCACAAACTTAAAGAGGAACACTGCTTGTGGTGTTTTGTATATGCATTGAGCAACTGAAAAATGTTATAACCATTAAGTTAAACAATAAATTAAACAATTTACTATGACAACAGTAACAGCAAGCCTTAGTAATGATTTAGTCAATTTACTATAGACGGAAAAGTGTAAATTGTGCATGAGTAGCCTCGGCACAAAGTTTATTGGCAGACTGAAGTAAACTTCAAGAGAATGATAACTACAAGTGAGAAACTGAAACCTGAACAAGTGAACGCGAACCTCCACCAAATATATTGTTATAATGTGAAATTCTTTCCCTTACACGACGGGCTTCCGCTTCATTTTGCTCAGGACCTGAAGCATCACTTGGTACCAACAAGGTAATTGATCGACGACATATGGGGCATTTGCATGGTTGTAGTGCAGATCCATGGTGCCATACCCGTAAAATACAATCACCTATAGCCATCAACTAAAAGTTAGTCAATAACTCTCTCTGAGAAAGTAATGAAATACAATCGAATCAATTATTCGCGAGATGACCCCAATCTTATCATTTTCAAACAAACACAAACCAATACGAAGAACAACCTTGTTAAGTTCCTCCCTAACCTATATTACTCCATAGCCTAAAATTCACATTTCCATTTGGCTTATTGATTTTGTGGTAGTGAGAGCAATTGGTCCTAAATTTCAACCCTATTTTTATCACAAGAAACAATCTGGTATAATCATTAGACTATAACACAATCGACACAAAAACACTAACCGGCATGTATAACCATCAAATCACAAAACCAAAACCTACCAATTTCGACCATTATAGTTTGTCCCCTGAACTATGTCTTGTTATCTCGTCTTTTTTTTTAATTTCGTGGGAAATACTTTAACACGTTAGACCATCACAATTTATTTAATATTGATCAACTTGATCGACTAAGACCACCATCACAAATCAATTCCGAACACTAACACACATAAGCAACGATGAAATGACAGAACCAAGTTCGACCCATTTCTAGAAAACCAACCAAAAGACTAATTAAACCCTAATTCCGAGAAAAAAAGCAACAATCTTGGTAGAAAGACTATCAAACACTGAAACACATGCATGAGACCATCATCCAAAATGGATGCCCCAATCCTGAAATTCCAAAAGCAACGCCTTCCCATTTCTGGAACCTCGGATTAAACTCTAACCGAACCATAAAAGCAATGAAAAATGGGGATCTGACCGCAGAACCAGTGGGAGCAGTTGGCTTGGCATGGGAGGTTGAAGTTGCCGTGGCAGATTGAGCAGAAGTCGTGCTCCATCATCGGATTTGGGTTTCGATTTGTATTTGTTGGGTCTCCAATACCGCCGCCATTGGAATTTGGAAGGAATTTGGAAGGAAGATCGTGCCGTGCGTGGAGACCAAACACGACGGATGACGTGACGTGATGTCTTCCTAATCGGGTCGGAAATATCCGATTATGCAAAACACCTTTTGTCAAAACTAAATATCAAATTCAAAGTCTCAAAGATCTCTACTCGGCTCACTCGCTCAGATCTTGGTTGTAATCAGGGGAGAGTAAATTTCTAGTTCCGACCGAACGGAACCGATCTCAATTTAATCGGTCTGGTCTTCAATCTGTCGGATACTAAAAATTTGGGTCTCAGTCTAGTCCGATTGAGTTGTTTCGTGAGTAAAATTTAGTTCGACCTGATCCGATCTGAATTTATTCGGTCCATTGTAGGGCTGAGAATCCGGTCCGGACTGAAGACCGGTCCGGACCGAATTCTCATGGACCGAATCGTTCCGGTCCGGTCAAAAACCGAAATTTTCAAATAAAAAAACGAAAAATCGGACCAGTCCGGACCTGACTGAACCCGAAATTTCCAAAATTTCTAGACCGAAACCCGAACCGGACCGTGCACAGCCGTTGTCCATTGGGTTGGAAAAATCCGATTATGCAAAATAACTTTTGCTTTTGTCAAAACTAAGCAACAAATTTAAATGTCAAAGTTCTGTTCGGACTCGGTAACCCAATCGCGTGGTTGCCGTCGTCAACGGAATCTTGGTTGCTTTCTAGGGTTCGGCGCCGGATGATGATGATGATGGGTTCATATTATTATTCCTCGGGGTGGTGGTGGTGGTGGTGGTGAAGATTAGATCCTATTATTATTATTATTCCTCGGGTCAGTCAAGAAGAAAAAGAAGAAGAAGAAGATGGAGGAGGAGAAGAAGAAGAAGATCGCCTTCCGGGCTCCGCAACAGAATTTCACTCTTGCCGATTTTCAGTTGGGGAAGATCTATGGGGTCGGCTCCTACTCCAAGGTCTCAATCATCCCTGTTTCTTATCATTAACATCAATATGAAAATGGGATTGTATAGATTTGTCTTTTCTTCTGCAACACAAATCAATAATAATAATAATATTCCTATTTAAGTTGAAAAAATCTCATGGAAACCACTTGTTTGTAGGAATTGACAATCCTTCTTGAAGTTACCATAAATAATCTCTTGGCTTTGTGGTTTTTAAAAAAAACAAAAACAAACAAACACAGGTTGTGAGGGCAAAGAAGAAAGACAACGGGAATGTATATGCTATGAAGATTATGGACAAAAAATTCATCACCAAAGAAAACAAGATTCAATATGTAAAGCTTGAACGCATTGTACTTGATCAGTTGGATCACCCTGGCATCATCAAGTTGTTTTTTACATTTCAAGATACCTACTCACTTTGTAAGTTTCTTGCTTCTTCTACTATACAAATCTATGGGTTGTTCTTCAATCTAATTGTACCATCATGATTGTTAGTATATATTTTTCATGTTATTTCCAACATGATGAAAATGACATTTCATGTCTCTCATTCTTTGCTGGTCATATTGTTGTTCTTGTTTGAAGACATGGCACTTGAGTCGTGTGAAGGTGGAGAACTGTTTGATCAAATAAAGAGGGTAGGTTGCACTTGTATGTAAGTTTTTGTGTTACATGATGAAGTATTGATTTGTCTTTTGATTTGTTTTGTTTCTACAGAAAGTTCGTCTATCAGAAGAGGAAGCAAGGTTTTATGCAGCAGAGGTTATTGATGCTCTTGAATATATACACAGTGTAGGCTTAATCCATCGAGATATCAAGGTATTTATTTATTACACAAAACACATTTTCGGTCTCGAAATCAAGGCATTGATAATGTTGTTATTATCAGCCAGAAAACTTGCTACTCACTTCCAGTGGACATATTAAAATTGCTGATTTTGGTAGCGTAAAGCCTACAAAAGATAGCAAGATTACTGTTCTTCCTAACTCTGCAAGTAAGTTTATTATTTGGTATAGTCTGTCTTTGTAGTGATATTTAGTGATATTGTTTCTAATTTCATATATTTGATGCAGACGAAAAGGCATGCACGTTTGTTGGAACTGCAGCATATGTCCCTCCAGAAGTTTTAAACTCTGCTCCTGCTACCTTTGGGTAAGATAATAGCATGCCTACAGATAAAAAAAATAGCCTGTCTATCTAAGTAAAAGAAAATAGCATGTCATTGTTATGCTTTTGTTGCGTTATTTTTCTTAAACACCATTAAACAATATCTAATATGGAAAGTTTTAACTTTTCTAATAATTTCATCTTTGAAGGTTTGGGTTTCAGTTGGACTAGTTAAAAGACGAAACATGAAAAAGAACATCAGTTTCATGTTTTTGAGAAAATTCGAGCGTTGACTGAAAGTTGACAGTTGATATAGATGACCTCAGAACTTTTCAAGCCTTTATTGGGTGTCTTTTTGTTTTTATAATCTTTTTCTCTTTTATCCGACATATGACAGCGTAACAAGTTGTACATGTAATCGATTTATTTAGTAAGTTAAGTTTTTTTTTCAAATTAAAGTGAAAGCGCAGATGCCATTGACCATGAAGAACCTTTTTTTTTGCTGTTGCACTGCTAGAAAAGCACTGAAGGCCTATTTGCTGTTTCCTTGACTACTTTTATGCAAAAGAGGAAATAGACAAACACCCTTTGTGAATATAGTACTGTACAAACTGTGGTTTCTTGCAGAAATGAGTTTTAAGTTGCCAAGGCTTTAATTTTCCAGTCACAAGGTTTATCATTTGCTTATCATCATTCATCAGGCTTCTTGTCTGTAAACATAGATAATCTCATTTAGACGCCTTGTATCAACAGAAACGACCTTTGGGCTCTAGGTTGCACCATCTATCAGATGCTCTCTGGATCTTCTCCCTTTAAGGGTGCAAGTGAATGGCTTATTTTCCAGCGAATTATAGCCAGAGATATCAAGTTTCCGGAGAATTTTTCAAACGAAGCCAGGGACCTTATTGACAGGCTTTTGGTAAGTGCAATAATCAAGTGAACTGACTAGTTTAGTACGTATTATACCATTTGGTTTAATTTTTATTCAATATAACATTTTGAACTTTTATTCTTCTTGAGCCTTGCATAACAGTCAAGATTATATTTTATGTTTGTTTAAGTTGGCTCTTGTATTCCTAATATGTCTAAAATGGTTTAAGAGGAAGGGCTTCGTTGGATAATATAGTCTGAATATTTATTTTTTCTGCGAAAATACGTGGAGTTGTGCTAGTTAGTGCTTGGAAGACTAACAATCCATCTGAAATTGGTTTCAACAAGTCCTGTCCACTCCTTGCCCACTAGATTATTTTTGTTAGCAATTTTGCAGAATTTATATCAATGCTCGATCCGGGATTGTCTTTGTAGAAGCCCTTTTTTTCATGACAAGGGCACATGGATATTGTTTCTTTCTTGTACCAACAACATATTCTTCATTACTGATAATAATAAAAAAACACATATTCTTTGTTGATTACTGTTTCCAGCAAGTAACAAAAATTTAAAGGAAAAATACTAATTCGCTACATGCTCAAACCAGGATTCAGATCCAAGCAGACGCCTCGGTGCTGGACCTAGTGGTTACGATGCTCTCAAGAAACATCCTTTCTTTAATGGAATTGACTGGAAAAATTTAAGACAGACGCCTGCACCAAGGCTTGCACTGGACTTGAATGTATGGGTGTTTCTCCTTTGACATATTCTTACTAGCTATCCTTTTGTGCTTCTCTAACAAAACTCTGATGTATACAGGCTGATGACAATGATTACATTCAAGATTCTTCAGTGTGGAATCTGTCCCACATTGGTGATGGTTTGCCCCAACATCACGATGGAAACAGTGGTTCGACTTCATCTTCTGATCCTCATCCACAGATGTTTAGACTTGCTTCCATTGACTCATTTGACTCTAAATGGTAATGTAAACAAGGCATTAAATATCACGTGCTTTGATGATTCACGGTATGGAAAAGTTATAATATCAATGTTACTCAAGAGTTGATGATTGATGTCCTTGATTAACAGGCAAGAATTTCTGGAACCTGGAGAGACTGTTGTGATGATATCAAAACTAAAGAAGTTTCAGAAGTTGACCAGCAAGAAGGTCCAGTTGATCCTTACTGATAAACCAAGAATAATATGTGTGGACCCTTCCAAACCGGTGGCAAGATGGAACATGATATGGTCTGATAACCCTAACGAATTAAGTGTCCAAGTTACAAGTCCCTCCCACTTCAAGATTATCACGGTCTATTTCTATCCTTAAACTAGAGCCTTTTGAATTCTTCTGGATTTATTTTGGCTGACGTATAATGTTACAGACAAAAAAGATCATGTCATTTGAAGATGCAAAACAGCGAGCATTGCTTTGGAAACAAGCGATCGATGACCTCCAAAAGTGCTGAATAAACTTCCATTGTGGTTGACCTCATAGTGGTGTGTGAACGGAAATGCTATAGAAGATGACTTGTTCAGCTCGGCTCGATGAATTGAAATTACACAGGTTCCGGTTCAGCTCGTAGAAGACATTCCTGTAACAATTAACACGATCCAAGTGATGTGCCAATAGCATATAAGTTTGCTGAAAATGATTGGTGACCTACACGTACTAAATATTTGTTGCGGTTGTTGGCAGATTTCAGGTCTGCGGTAAGGAAGGCCTTATTGCTCGCCTGGCAGAGAAGTTAAGTGGATTCACCATTGGTTTTCTTTTGGGTAAGTGAAGTCTCTGCTGACCCATAGAAAATTGAAGTGCTTAATCCGTTCTGTGTTCCAAAATATCATTTCTCATAGATTTAACAAGCTGACGATTTTTTTATCAGTCAAAACATCATTATTCTTTCCTTTAACTTATGTTTTTTTGCAAACAATTTCGCCAACATGTACTTATATGAAAACTGATGTTTATGAATTTTGAGTTTTTTTCTCAATTACTTGATCTTATGGTTTCCTAAAAAGGACCATTGTTACTATTTTACTGCCCCCATGCAAGTGCACCCAAAATTGTAGGAAAACCTTGTTCCTTATGTTGTCATTATGATTTGAAACTTGTATTTGTGTTCATTCAATTGGCAGGGACCATCTGCGACTAAGATGCTATGACTTAATTATTTTTCAGATGGTTCTTTGATTTGTCATCTAGATTGGACATCTTACCCACAAATTATTCAAGTTTTTTGCACTTGCATCAACAGATATTACAGTGCAAGTGAAAGCTATAAGACACCTAATGTCATAAATAGTGTTATACTTACTTAAGGTCTTGATATGGACCATTTATATTAAGTGGAGTGTAGTTATCAAGTATTTGCTCTTGGCTTCAATATCCTTACGTGCTTATGGCCACTGTTAGATATAAAAAAGTCCACACCTAAGTGAAGAGTTCACATTTTGCATGTATTGCTACTATGTTCAGTTCTTAAACCATCTCCAGTGTTTCATGGCCTCTTAAATATTATAGTAACAGATTCACTTTATTGTTTTCATATGGGTATTTTTCTTTTTCTTTTAGGTGGGTCATTTTCACTTCAAGTTAGTATAATGATATATCGTGAACAAAAATACCAAGCTATTTACATATGCATATACTGATATTGCATCACAAGTGAAAGCTACAAGGCATCTAATGGCATAAATATAACTATACTTAACTCTCGATTTAGACCATTTTACCTATATTAGGCATTATTAGATTGGTTAGAAGTAGAAGTTCTTGACTTTGGGTTTTCAAATCATGCATGTTTGGGCTATGCTTACTTCTTGGACCATTTTCCATGTACGTGTGCAACTTAGATTTCATTTATATATCGTGATTAAAATATATATTATTGTTAACAAGTGTGTGGTCTTCTTAATTTGGGGGGAAAGTGTTGACAATCACTCCAATTAAGACAAAAATAAACACAAGTCCAACCCAATAATTCACTTAGAACCTGTTGATCATGTTGCTTTTAAATGACTTGATTCTCCTATTCAGACACATTTCTTAAGCATTGCTCTTCTTTAAATGCAAGCAAACTCCAAAACCCAACATCAACTTTTCAGTTACAAGTAATCAAGTAACTTCAAAAGTACTGTAGTTGTGCAAACAAGTATGCCCATCCAAAACTTCCATTATATCAAATGTCAATAATTAACTTATTAAATTCAATAATGGCTTCTTGAATGAATAGAAGCAAACCAATAATTATTAAAGGTAAATTAATTAAATATCAAAGCATAGTTATCACTAAAGTTCTCTAACCCACCAAAAGAAGATTTTGTACCAAAAAAAAAGACTTATCACACACATCTTTAAAGGTGTTTGGTAAGAAAGACTTGAAAATTCAAATGTCAGAATATCCATAATTAATCAATCAATTTCTTGGTGGTGAGTGTGACATTTGATGGCATCATGTATAGTCCATATAATAGTATCACCATAGTCTATATTTGATTTTTTTTTTACATTAGATTAGAACAATCAATAGGCACAAATAAGTCAAAGAACGATATTACAAGACAGCACACTCGTCAAGGATTATACGGATACCCAAATTCTATTAGAATTCCATGTCTTAATTGGGACAAGATTTAGAAGGTTCTATCGTTATATTTGTTTAACAACAACAAGAAGAAGTCTCCAATTCCTCCAAATAATTATGGTATAATAGAAATGAGAGTCACAACTGATACTCTTCACGGTATTCATGACTAATACTAGATCTTTGCTATTGATTTTTGTTTTCCTCTCTTTCTCTTTCTATTCACCTTCCTTACACCGGAACACTTCCTTCTCATTGGTATTTGGTGCTTATATGTCTTATAATTGTTCACTCATCTATAGCAACATTAGCATATCTGCTACATTTATTGATTGTAAATGTCTTTTAACAAACTAAAATTTCACTTCATGTGTCGTGACAAGTGCTTTAGTTTTTCATATAGTCGCCTTATTCATTAACTCGGCTCTTATCCTACAACAACATTTTTTCCTAATCTCTCCATTGTTTTGTAGAACCAATTTTTAATATCTAAATCATCAACATCAACATAACCCCAATGACTCAGAAGAGGCTCCCGCCCAAACAAGGTAAGGGGGTCGGATGTACGCAACCTTACCATTGTAAACCAATGGGGTTTTAATATCTAAAAGTATAACAATAATTTGAGGTGATGTAATTAATTATTCCATCGATCTACTTTTTCCCTGGATTAGACTTGTATTAATATTTTTGCGTTTAAACAGAAAAAAGTAAGTACTAACTACCAAGGACTTCGTTAACATGCTAGCCTAAATTGGATGAAAGAATTCCATTATCTGTATTTATACTGTCTGGTTGACCTCCCCATAAACCAGTGTGTTTATCTTTGGTTTTACTCATCCAACACATATATTTCTTACTTGCACCACTTAATTGAGATTAATTATGCACACTTAATTGGCATGCTTAAGAGAGAAGATGTCAGGATTACAGTGCAACTTTGTGTTTCATACTTATCTTGTCATTCCACAATTAATAATGCCTTTGTAGTGGTCAATAGGCTAAAATCTTTTGAAAGTTGTTTTGCACATACACCCTTACAAAAGATATCCCTAAACAGTAACATGTTAACTTCTAACAGGTAAGCAAGTTGTTTATTATCTAAAACAAGAGATTTTATTGTACGTGGGCAGGTTTAGGAAAGTAACATATTGATGAAAGCTACAATATTATCAAAAAAAGAAGAAAAAGATAGCTATATTAATAGTGGATGTTACAAATTTTAGTAGTAAAGTAGGGAAACATAGATAAGTGGCCTTTATTTCTGGTATCATAGAACACCCTTCATTGTTTCTATTTTAGATAGTGTTTGTTTTTATATCTCTAATAGACTAATATCATGCTAAAAATTGTTGATAAGAGACATTATTTTTTATCAGGCGCTTTATTTCATCCAAACTCCAACTTATTACAACTATAGAGCTAACTGAAAAGCACGGTTTACTAATTTACATCACCAATATCTTAGTAGGTGTTCTATGAAATTCGTATTTCTATATCGACATGTTCATGAAGAAAAAAATCATATAGGCGGTATGGTATACACACATAAAGAGTATCATGAGGTTATCATGCAAATAACCCTATAATTAAACAATATCACTCAAATACATTACTCAATGATCAATTCCACCACTTTAACCATATATGTTGTCCGTTTCTACTTTTTGTGAAAACAAAACTCCCAAACTTCCCCACTTCTCCCAAACTTTTTTTATTGACCCCAACATCACATTCAATAACAACTACATTAACTTCCACCTCCTCTCTCTCTCTATATATATATAAAAGTCTAATGTCTTGTGTTCAATCACAAACCAAAGAGACATGAAAGAATCTAACATGATCTTTCTCTCCACCGACAAAAACAAGACAATTACATCTCCTTCTTGCACCAATTCAATCTCCTCCTCCATCCCCTTTGCATGGGAGAAGCACCCGGGCGTTTCGAAAGCCATGTCGGGCCCACCGGAGGTCCCTTTGGGGGCCATACTTCCTCCGCCGCCACCCCTTCGGTCGAACTCCGATGGGCACTTCTCAATTCCAAGGAAGAAGTGGTTTTCTTTGGTTGATGGTAATAGTAATGACTTTGGTTGGGACCCTTTTGAGGTTGCACTGGAGGAGTGCTCCAGAAAGAACAAAGTTGAGAATAATTGGAGGAGCATTAATGGTGGGCCCACCACCAAAAAGAGGAGCCTCGTCGATTGGGTTCGAGTCGGATTCGGGTCGATAATGTTGTATGGTTCGTGTAGTAAGACCAATTGTTGTGAGGTGGATCACAATCACAAAAAAACGAGATCCGCCGAGGAGTCGGTCCGTGCCGTTTTACGACCATAGCTAGTTAGGATTGTCGGAGTAGATATGTTTATATTGGGTGATTATCTTTCTATTAGGTAACATAACATTAATGATTAATGTAGATCATTGTGTTAAACTGTGCTAGCAAATTTCTTGCGCAAATTTGTGTATGTTGTGGATGTATGTATTTGTGTTGAAAATTGTATTTTGATGTCAATATTGTTGTTGGAAAAGTTCATTGCTTATATGGGTTTTGAAGGTTAGTGGAAAACGTGTTCCCCAGAAACTTGACAGCAACTCTTGTTTTGCGTTCCATCATTTTGAGGCTTTACCTTAAAAAAAACGTTTTAGGCTTTGAGGTTAATCAAAACTAGGAAATTGCATCAAAATGCACAATATTTGAACTCAATCTCAAACAACTCTAAGGATCCATTTGGATACTAAAGACTAAAGTGCATCCAAAACAAACATATTTTTTTATGATAAGATATTTAAATATATTTTTATAAAAAAGAACCTCTTCTTGAAGCTCCAAGTGGTAATACTGGAAATCATATGATAAGTTATTTTGTTGCTCCAAAGATCTTTAGAAGTAGAATTCTCTTTGAAATTATATTCATCTTTATAAGAAGAAAAAAGAGAGGCTAAATGGGATATGTAACATGAATTTGGAAAAGCCCAACTTCAAAGATAGATCCAATTAAGTATACATCTTCAAGGATCCAAAACCAGATCCAATTAAGGACAAAATCCCAAAGCGGATTCCGACTGTGATCCTTCTCAACCAACTTGTGATCCGACTAATCACTTTTTTTTATAAACTATTGTACCCTATACTATACATTCATTTTTGGCATCCTTAGTTGATTTTTAAACTCTAACATGCCTATACTAGAGGTCTAATGAAGGAAGATATCAAAACATAACTTTTGGAGGTTCTTAGTATTTCAATTTTACAATTTTTTAATACAAAAGATAAGAATTTATTGCATTTTTTATATATGATATTTATTAATATATATATAAGGATAATGATTTAAGACGCATGCCGGCTTCTTTAATTTAATAGCCTTAAGAGATCACATTCTTGGTAGTCAAAAATTTTAAAAAGGAAAACTCAAAAGGTTCACGTACCTTAGAAATCGTATCGAAAATCTATGAAAACAAGATAGCATATATACCAATAAAATGTTAGAGAGATAATAGGAGGGATCTACTACTCTTAACAAGTGTTAACACAAATTTGACACTCAATGATAATTTAAAGTTTAAAGTGCAAGATGAAAATCTATATTGGGAATCTTCTTTTATAACATATTATTAGTATGCATGTAAAAAATCATCAAACTTGAAGGTTGTTTTTATAAGATCAAGTAAAGTAATTTTTTTATTAAATCCGGTGCGTTGATTTTTATATCATTGAAATATCATATAAAATGACTTCAAAATATTATGATTTTGGACTATGACGCAAATTCATTAGACTGTTTGGGCAGACGGTCGGGCTTCTTGAGACTTGCAACTTTCTTGTTCCCTTCCTGAAATAATCAGTCGACCGACGGATAGGCAACGGTTGAACTGTGACACTTAAGTGGACGTTCAAATTCTTCCTGAAAATATCAGTCTACCGATATTAGGTTGACAATCAACTGGTACACTTAAGTCATTTCTGTTGGAAGTCTCAGTCGACCGGTATTCGGATAGCGGTCGATCGGTATTCGGATAACGGTCGATCGGTACACTTAAGTGATTTCCACTAGAAACTCTGGTGGTCGACCGTTTGGCCAAAGACAATTTCATAGCATTCTCGACAAGTTGTGATCCTTCAACTTTTTCTAGACTCAACTTGAGGGGGGAGTATTAAAACCAACAAGTGGCTCGGACTAATGGTCATCATTGCCCGCAAGGAAACATATCTTCTTCTGAATCATTCTTCATACAAGGCAACATTCATCTCCACATACCAAGCAAATCATTGTAATAAGGAAATAACCGAAACGGCTCCTTTTGTCTCAAGCCATATACATGTACTCATCTCTTGTAATACAAAACATATAATCAAATAAACATTCAAACAAATAAACATTCAAACCACAAACTTCAATAGATGCTGATGAAGATTTACGATTTCCCAAATGATCGACTATCAATTAAAAATATTTGAAGTAAAATGATATTATTTGGAGAAAAGAAAAGAATACCCCCAAAAAAAAAAATAGAAATATCTTACGATATATCCATACATACAACGTAGAAATGAAGTGAGTGACTAAATTTAGAGTCATGGAAAGGATCAAATGCCGATTTTGCTCTTAAAGCCATTGAAGATTAATTCTTGAGCTTCCATCATATTGTTGATGTCATCGATCCCTGCTTGGGTTGCTTCATCATTCAGCCACGCATTAACATTGGTAATGGCCGAATGTAGAAGGTTATAGACAGGGGTTCCCAACCTTGGTTCGAAGACTACCTTTTCATTTCGGAGTTGCTCAGTTATTAACATCACGTAGTCTTTGAGTCTGACGAGTGCTTCCTGCCTTTTCCGTGCATTCTTCTCCTTAACACTTGCCCTCTCTTTTGCTCGTACCATCTCGGCGATTGCATCCTTGTCCAACCTAGTCGTGACATCGGAGAACGTTTTTGCTACAGTTTTGCCGCTTTCTTTGTCCAATAACGTCACTTGTACACCACTCGTATTCACATCGAAGGATATCTCCAAACTGCGAGGACCTACATGTACGTGTACATTTCACATGTATTAAAGTACACACACACATATATATATATATATTATTATACCTGATGAAGGTGCGGCGTCAGGAAATTCGAGCACTCCAAGTAAGTGGTTTTCTCTGGCTATTTTATTTTCACCCTCGTACACAGAGAGAGTTGTCGGGAGCTGTGATTGTGGAAGAGTGATAACATTTTTAATTGGGATTGAGGCATCCCTCGGAACAACAAAAGTCATCGTCTCGTCCTTCCGCTCGAAACCTAGAGAGGCTGGAGTGACATCTTTGAAATTGAATTCCAGTATGAAGTTGTCTTTTCCAGGATCCAATAATGTCGCCCCCAAGATTGCCGCACCAGAAGCCACAACTTCCATAGGATCTAAGGAACAAAGCAATTCTTTTCCATTAAAGAGCTTTTGCAATTCTTGGCGGATCGTTGGGATACCAGATGATCCCCCCACCAATACTACTTCATCGATCTGATTCACCTCTAGTTTAGCTTGCTCCAAGCATTTAGACACTGGTTCGATGCACCTCATGAACACGTCCTTGTTTAGCTCCTCAAACATGGATTTGTCGATCCGTTCATGGAAGTCTATCCCTTTATACAAGGATTCAATCTCTACCGTCCAGTGAGACTTATAAGTTTTACCGCAAATAATCTTTTTGGCTTCCTCACTTGCCTCTTTTAGTTTGACAATGGACCTCTCACTTTCATTGATGTAAAAACGCTCTTTTTCGGTAAATTTCTGACTAAGATAGTTGAATATGTTTCTATCAATGTCCTCGCCTCCCAAATGTTCATCCCCACCAGTAGTAATACCTCGATAGTAGATTTTTTCATTACAAGGACAGAGATATCAAGAGTACCACCACCAAGGTCGAACACCAATACCTTCTTTTCCTCGTTACTATTAAATTTCTTTTCAAAAGCGTAGGCCACAGCAGCAGCAGTTGGCTCGAAAACCAATCGAACCACATTAAGTCCTACATTGCTTGCAGCTTTTGCTATCGCCGTCCGTTGTGATCGACCAAAGTAGACAGGAACAGTCATTACAACGTCCTCAATAGGTTTGTGATTTAACCTTTGTTCGGCCGTCTTCTTGTTTTAGTGTGCCAATATATGGGACAAAAGTTGTATAGCTTCTTCTCTCGATGGTCACGTACAGCGATAGTGGCTTTACCACCATCACCTTCTACAACCTCAAAAGGCCACCATTTCATATCTTCTTCAATAATTTTGTCATCGTATTGTCTACCTATCAAACGTTTAATACCTGATCAAAAAAATAAATATTATTCATCAAGTTAGTTTTTTGTATTGTACTTTTAACTATATTTATAAATATAAATATATAGGGATGCGAAAAACATAGTGTATGTAGCTAATCGACAAATAATTCAGGATTTTTTATAGAGCAGTTAAATTGTCATTAATGAAACCAATACAAACAATTAAATAATGTTTTTTGTTTTTTTTTACTTTGAAGTTTCAAATTAGAATGTAATGTGGAAGGAGGCTATTAATAATAATGATCAAAACTTTAGAATAATATAGAAATAAATACTGTTAAGATTAATTATACAAAGGCATGCAATTTCAGATGTATTTATGCAACCCATTTCACCTCAACAAATATTGAAATTGCACTACCAGAAATGCCTTTTTATTTAGTAATATCAATAAAAATATACTTCAATTTAATTATACACTCATTAACATGCCTTTTAGATTACTAATTGTTTTTGGGTTTTATGTTTTATTTTTAAATTGCAAACTGATTTATATGAGTCCATTCTGGTGGTCTTGAAACGAGAGTAAATCCAGACTCAATCCAGAGGTAATCCAGCGTGATGCCAGAATGAATCCATAAATAAATCCATAGTCATTCCAGATGGAGACCATGGGAAGATGACTGTCGAAATTCAGTCCAGAGTCAATCCAGAGTCGATCGGCAGTTATTCCAGAGTGATTCCATAGTCGGTCCAGATTGATTCCAGAGACAATCCAGAATTATTCCAGAGTCGATCCAGATTGATTCCGGAGACAATCCAGAATTATAAACCGGTAGCAACAAAGTCTTCATTCACCACTAAAATTACCGGTTATTTTGCAAGATACGTATGGGAAAGTAGTTATTCACGACAATAAGCATGCTGAATTATGGGGATGTTCATGCAAATAATTAATTAATCCTATTATAAATTGAAGTTGATCCGGTCATATTTATTTATTAAACGAAGTCCTTTATTAAACATTTGTGTAGGTGTCACCGACTCACTTGACAATATAATTATTTGTAGAGTAGTAATAGACGGACGCGCGCGTCACGGACGCGCCTTACGTGGATCTGTACAGCTCAGATATTTTTCTTTGAGTCAGCGTCCAGTCAGCGAAATTTCTCTTCGCGCGTTTTGGTATTTTTAAAAAACGCCGGTTCTTTAAGTTGAACGATTCATTTCTCAATACACAGATAAGACAGTGTGCAGACCCTAGGACATCGTGCAGTCTCATTATTCGTGCAGAGCCCACACTTATCATAATAAAATATTTGTTTTTAAGTTTTACGTTGGATCAACTTAATTTGTCTAGCTTACTTTATGTGTGTGTGCAGTTTACATTATGTGTTTGTCCTGTTTACGTTATGTGTCTGTCCGGAATAAGTGTATATTGTTGTACGGAATAAGTGTATTTGCAGTCCGGAATAAGTGTATTTGTTGTCGGAATAAGTGTATTTGTTGTCCGGTTTAAGAATAAAGTGTGTCCAGAAACGGAACATAAAGTTTGTCCGGAATAAGTTGATTTGTTGTCCGGAATAAGTGTATTTGTTGTCCGGAATAAGTTTATTTGCAGTCCGGAATAAGTGTAGTTGTCCAGAATAAGAAGAAAGTGTGTCCAGAAACGGAACAGAAAGTTTGTCCGGAATAAGTGTATTTGCTGTCCGGAATAAGTGTATTTGTTGTCCGGAATAAGTGTATTTGTTGTCCGGTTTAAGAATAAAGTGTGTCCAGAAACGGAACATAAAGTTTGTCCGGAATAAGTTGATTTGTTGTCCGGAATAAGTGTATTTGCAGTCCGGAATAAGTGTATTTGCAGTCCGGAATAAGAAGAAAATGTGACCAGAAACGGAACAGAAAGTCTGTCCGGAATAAGTGTATTTGCTGTCCGGAATAAGTGTATTTGTTGTCCGGAATAAGTGTATTTGTTGTCCGGTTTAAGAATAAAGTGTGTCCAGAAACGGAACATAAAGTTTGTCCGGAATAAGTTGATTTGTTGTCCGGAATAAGTGTATTTGCTGTCCGGAATAAGTGTATTTGCAGTCCGGAATAAGTGTATTTGCAGTCCGGAATAAGAAGAAAATGTGACCAGAAACGGAACAGAAAGTCTGTCCGGAATAAGTGTATTTGCTGTCCGGAATAAGTGTAGTTGTTGTCCGGAATAAGTGTATTTGTTGTCCGGTTTAAGAATAAAGTGTGTCCAGAAACGGAACATAAAGTTTGTCCGGAATAAGTGTATTTGAAGTTCGGAATAAGTGTATTTGTTGTCCGGTTTAAGAATAAAGTGTGTCCAGAAACGGAACATAAAGTTTGTCCGGAATAAGTGGACTTGTTGTCCAGAATAAGTGTATTTGCTGTCCGGAATAAGTGTATTTGCAGTCCGGAATAAGTGTATTTGCAGTCCGGAATAATATATGGCTTCATTATTGTCGGAATAAACGAATCAATAATATATGGCTGCCGCCCCCTGCCACCCCCGCACAAACTCAACAAATCTCCCGCTGTATATTTTACCCCACAAGAATTACGTTTAGGAAAAAAATAGCATCTCAGATTTCCATTACAAACACAAACACACACAAATTACAAAAATAATATATATTTTCCCAGTAAATCGGAAAGAAGATGTAAGACTTAAACATGACTGTCTCATTCACGCTGCTTACGTTGTCAAGAACCTTCGGAGTCGGCATCAGACGCTTCTTCGACGTAATATCTTACTCGAAATGGTGATTTATTACGGAGAGATGTACAACATAAACCGAACAGACGTAAGTCTTCACCACGGAGCGTTGACAAGAACATCGGGAAGTCTTCGCACCGTCCCATTCACGCTGCTTACGTTGTGAAGAATCCTGGGAGTCGGCATCAGACGCTTCTTCGAAATGGTGATTTATTCTGGAGAGAAAGAATGAAGAAGAAAGAAAGAGTGTCATCATATTTGTATTTGGGTGGAGAGAGAGAACGTGCTGAGTTGAAACGCATTTAATGTGATTTGAGTGGACATCAGGAAGAAAAAACAAAAAAACATTCATGCTTTGGCCACGTAAGGGCTGACATGGATGTCCACGTAGAACGCGTCCGTGACGCGCTGCGTTCAACAAACATTTCCCTTATTTGTAACAAAGTTGCCTGCCATCTCTTCATAGTTATTTTCCCATAAAAGGCAGCCTCATATCCTTCCTCAAAAACACAAATTAAGTGTCGAACCAGTTAATTTCTAGCTCAAAGTCTTTAGGGTACAAAATATTGATTTTGTTTGTGTGAGTAGGTATATATATAGTTTGAGAAAAATGGCAAGAATTGGTGTCGGCGGTAAGGTTGTGGTCGATGCGCCGGTGATCGGAATAGATCTCGGCAACACCAACTCACGTGTAGCTGTGTGGCACGAAAACAAGGTGGAAATCATCTCCAACGACGTTAAAGAAAACCGTCCCACACCTTCTTGGGTCGCCTTCACCGGCGCCGGTGAGGTTCTCGTTGGAGAAGCTGCAAAGAAGCAGCAACTCACCAACCCCAAGAACACCATATTTGGTTAGTTTTTTTTTCCTTCCACTTTCTATTCTATATGTCATTCCACTAACATACATACATGTGTAATATGAAATATATTTTTCCAGAGAAAATAATTAAGCAAATTAATCATTATCAACCAAATTAGATTTTCCTTAAATGGTTTGTGGTTGAGAAAAAAACACAGTTATCATCGCCCTTTTTGGTGCTCAGCAACGGTAGTGATTGAAATTGGCATAGGAAGATGTTATAGATCGATGTGACCGGAAGTGAGCGGGCGGGCGAGGAAGTGGGAGTTGAGGAGAGGGAAAAAAGATGAGGCGGGATGGAAAATGGAGATGAAGTGGGGGGCAGCAGAGGGAGTTATAGATGACTTATAGGCGGTCGGAGAAGAGGATGGCATGCCATGGAGTAAAAAGTGGTGACAAGGTGTTAATAAGATCACCCACTATCAGCATCATTAATAGTGCCCGAGCAGTTTACGGGCGTTTTGGTTTCCTTCTAAACCACGTCAGCACAAACCAACCTCCCTACAAAATCCTTAACCATTATCCAATCCACCCTGTCACGCTACAATATTAATTGTCATGTCATTATTTTTATTCTTCTCTCTAAAATTCTTTCAACAATCAACAAAATATATTAATAATCATTATCGTAATTATTTAATATCAACAATTCATTCATTTTTAATTAACATTTAATTAAAGAAGACGGATTCAATATACTCAAGCTGCATTAAGATGAACTTAATTGAAGTTTGTGTTAAGAGAGGTGAGAAAAGGGTAGAGGTGAAAAGGAATTTGAGGTTGGAGGGTATTGATAAAATAAGACTTGAAATTGAAATTCATTTTAAGGGTATTCATGAAATCCGTCCCCCCAACCAAAATAGCTTCCACATACGTTACAACATTAATGTATTAGCTATGTATAAAAGAGTTAGCTATAGCATGACATACGTATCACACTCTTTTATATAATATATTTGTACAGATTTGAAGTGTATGATTGGTAGAAGATACGATGACAAGGTTTTGCAAAAAGACATGAACCATTGGCCCTTCAAAGTGGTCAAAGGAGACAAAGACGAGGCTACGATTTCTTTCAACAATATTGAAGGTAAAGGCGAGGAGAAGACTGTAGCGGAGATATCCGCTTTGTTGGTCAGGAAGATGAAGGATTCGGCGGAGGCATTCCTCGGAAAAGAAGTTTCAAATGCGGTGATCACCGTCCCGGCTTGCTTCAACGACTCCCAACGTCGTGCGACCAAAGATGCTTGTCAAATTGCCGGTCTCAACGTCCTACGGATCATCAACGATACCACTGCGGCAGCTTTGGCCTACGCTCACAAAAGGCAACTACTACATTTGGACACAAAGAAGTCGAAGAAAGTGCTTTTCTTCGACCTGGGAAGTGCCTCAGTTGATGTCTCGATTGTCGAGATAGCGGGGCATCACTTGAATGTGAAAGCTGCTGCAGGAGACACTCACTTGGGTGGTGAATACTTCAATCACCGCATGGTGGAATATCTTGCCAAAAAGTTCTTCCGGAAAGAAGGCGGTGGCAGTGGCAAGTCTCTAATGAGCAGTCTCCAGATGGAATGGGAAAATGCGAAGATATCACTTTCGAGAGCAATCAATTCAGAGATCGAGGTAGATGGTCACCTCTACGAGGTCACTCGAACTGAGTTCGAGAACTTGAGCCAGATTTTGTTCCTGAAATGTCTCGAACCAATTGAAAATTGCCTGAAGATGGCGGGAATTAGAAGAAAAGAAGATATTGATGAGGTGGTGTTTCTTGGCGGATCGTCTCGCATCCCCAAGGTTCGAGAGCTTTTTGAAAAAACACTTTGATGGGAGGGAGCCATATAATGGCCTCGACCCCGAGACGGCTGTGGCATGTGGTGCTGCAATCCTAGGGAGTAAGATCATTGTTACCCAAAATCAAGATCACGAGGTGATAATAAGAGACTTACTTATCAAGGAAGTTCTTCCTTTCTCTATTGGTGTGGAAGGCAGAGGAGGAATCATGGATTTGATCGCCAGAAAGAGAACCACCATTCCTTTCAACTCCAACAAAATACACACCACTCACCGCGACGGTCAGACAGAAGTAATCTTGGGTATATACAACGGTCAGGAAACCCTAGCCAGGGACAATCATTTTGTTCGAGATTTTCGAGTAACCAACATCAGACCTGCACCCGCCGGTGAGTAATAATCTCATATACTCTTCTCTACCGTACGTATATTTTTAAATCACAAACTGCAGACCAAGAATTTCACAACCTCAAAGTTGGTGTGGTTTATAACTTTATTGCATGATTTAAGAGGTTTCAATTGTTCTTTTTTGGCTTGACTTGTCTTGACCGGGGAATTGTTCCCCAAAAAATATAAAATGCAAAGTGAAAGTTACTACTCATATTATATACTTAATCAACCATCATTATTATTTTTACTGTGGTGTTAATTAATGTGTACAGGTCACCCTCAAGTGCTGGTAACCTACAGTGTTGACCTTAATGGTTTGTTGGACATAACCTTTCGAGAACTAACCCAAACCATCGAGACTACTGCTTTTGAGGAACGATTTCAAACATCCCAAACCATCGAGCCTAGTACTTCTGAAGGTAATGATGACAATATCAAATAATTGTTTGTTGATGATGGCCGGATTAACATATGTGGTAACATAATTTTGGTTTTTTTTTCGCTTTGGTACATTTAGAACTGATCATAATTGCTTTTTTTGTCTTTATTTTTTCTGAATTTACTTGCTTAACTATTTATTTCACTTATATACACCTCTAGGCCATATGAACTTACATTTTTACACGTCTACTATTATTGTTCTAACAGCGTTATTTTGTCATCATGCTCATTTTAACTCTTTATGTGATAATCATGAAATATGTTAACCACATATAAAAAGGATTAATGAATTTATGAAACTTGGAATAATTTAGAATTAAAAAGAATAATTAAGAAATACTTAAAATATTATTTAAGAAATATTTCAAATATTTAGAATAATATTTAAAAAGTAATACCTACCTTTACTTGAATTATCTAAATATTACAAATTCATGAATTCTTTTTTATTGTGATTAAAAAAAAGTCATGAACGAGATTAAAGACGTAATTAAAACTAACGTCGTTGAAATAGCATTAAGTAAGATGTATGCAGGTAAAATCACGTGGTTTAGAGGTGTCTCGGTCCAATTTAAAATTGGAAAATACGAGGGCAAAAATCCAATTATAATGATCATACTCAAACAAAAATCCCTAATTTTTATGACAACATGATGAAAGGTTCACACGATCGAAATGCCTTTACGCAGACTGTATCTTTCCCTTATTTTACAGAAACGTGCTCTTGGTTTTAACAACATTATGATACTTTTCTGGGTTGTGTTTTGCTAGTGTGTCATTGCAAATTAGCTGATGTACGGATGTACCATGGTTTTTTTAAAAGTGCCTAAACAACAAGTCCACAAGTTAGGTTTAATTAAAGGAAAATAAGCGCAATTATATATGTTTCACGGAACATATGCAAAATGGTTAGAAATTCTGATAAACTTACCTAAATTAAGGACCCGATTTTAACAATCGTTATATACTTTGAAGGGATTGTAGAGGATGAAGATGAAATAGAAACAGATGACGGACCCGTTCTAGGAATTGACTTCGGCAGTTCTAACATTTGCATGGCCGTTTATTGTGGAGGTGATTGCAAAGTCATTTATAGCGAACAGGGGAAATACGACAATACCATCCTATATTGCCTTTACGGATGATGATGAGATTCTCTTCGGCTCTGTTGCCAAGGCCCAAGATCGCTACAATCCCCACACTACCATATTCGGTTAGTCTCTTGCCCTGCTTTTAAATACGTTTCTTGATATTTCTTTGGTTTCATTTTGCATGCTAACTGATACCCAAAGAGGGGAAAAACAGGTCGAACTTCAAAAAATTTCTTCTTTTTTGAGAATCAAGTAATTTCAATCGTCCTCAAACAATTTTGTCATTGGGAAATACAGTTTAATTAGCCATGCCCATCTTCAGTTTACAAACATGACCCGACGACAGATCGTAAATCCAAATGGACTCATTTCGAATTAGTTACTGATGAAAGTTTTCAGGATTTTGAGATATATAAAGTACAACTAATAACATCATGTTTCCATGATTTTATTTTTCAGGTTTATTAAACATGATAGGTAGAAAATTCAACGACAAAAGACTACATGAAGAAAGGAAATTGTGGCCTTTCGAGGTCGTAGAAGGAGACGATGGCAAACCAAATATTGTCGTTGAATACAGGGGAGAGGAAAAGCACTACCTCCCAGAAGAAATTTTATCCATGATGTTACGCCATTTGAAATCGTTGGCAGAGAAGCGGTTAAATTTGGACGCCATTGAAGACGTCGTAATGACAATTCCAGTTGACTTCGGTAATTCAGAACGTATGGCAATAAATAATGCTGCAGAGACGGCCGGGCTTAATATTCGTAGATTGGTGAGAAAGCCAACTGCTGCAGCTGTGGCTTATGCAACTTTGGTTCATGCATTTCGATCATACAGTGGGAAAGTGAAGATTCTAGTTTTTGATCTTGGTGGTTCTAAACTCGAAGTCTCTATCATCCATAGGCAAGACTTGATTGTCGATGTTGTGGCTACGGCAACAGATGCCTCTTTGGGAGGTGTACATTTTGATATGCGCATGGTACAACATTTTGCTGGAGTTTTTTACGAGAGACACCATGTTGACATCGACAATAACAAGAAGTCAATTCGTAAACTCGTAACGGAATGTGAGTTTGTCAAGATGCGCCTTTGCGCTAAGAATGTGATATCCACGCCGATAAATATTGAATGTCTCTACAAAGGGATAGACTTTTCTTGCGATTTCACAAGATCAACGTTTGAGGACGTAAACAAAGATTTATTCAAGCGGTGCATGGAACTTGTGAGACGATGCTTGGGAAAAGCTATGTCAGAGGCATCTGAAATCGATGAAGTGATACTGGCAGGGGGGTCATCTCGAATTCCAATGATCCGCATGTTGTTGAAAGATCTCTTCCTTGGAAAAGAATTGTTTGATTTTCTTCCACCCGAAGAAACTATGGCTGTCGGTGCGGCTATAATAGGAGCAAATTTGAATAGTGTAATGGACAAATTCGTGATGGAATTCGATGTCGAAAATGCCACTCCCGCCTCTTTAGGCTTTCAGATGAAAGACGGCAGAATGAGAGTTGTTGTTCCAAGGGATATCACAATCCCGACTAAAAGGATAATCACCCTTCCTCAAGCACAACTCCCAACAACTCTCCAGGTGTACGAGGGTGAGAGAGAAATGGCCAGAGACAACTTGTTACTTGGACAACTCGACTTCCCTACTCCATCATCAGGTATATATATAATATTCATACTTATAAACATAAAATAAACATATATATACATACGTAATGACATATTTACGTGGAATTTACATTCAGGCACTTGCGTGTTAGAGATATTATTCCACGTAAATGGAAATAATGATATACAGGTGGGCATATTGGACGATCATTCAAATATTGCCGCACGAACATTCTCCGATCTCACGAAAAGACTGGAAAAGAATGAAATCGCAGAGATGATACGGGAGAATGAGATGAGAAGTTCTCGGCTGAAGGCGGCGCAGAAAAAACGGGACGCATCACAACAACTCAAAGTATTCCTGGACTTACGGAATGCCAGACTGGAAGATGACAAGGTAAGATCAAGATTGGGAGATCTTGTCCATGACGTTCTGGTTTCAGCAAATTCAAAGGCTGTAGCCTGGTTTGAAAACAATGGACACAAAGCACGATTGACAGAAATCAAGCAAATGGAAAAAGATCAAAAATTGATCTTTGCTGGGTTCGAGGCAAGGATGGGTCTAAAATATTAATGAATATTAAGATCGACTGAGTGAAGAGTATGTCACCTTCTACGTTGTATGAATATTCCTAATTTTCGGTTATTGTTTTTTATATTTAATTTCCATGGAACGCAGTCGAGTCCCTAGCAGGAGTTTGGGACACTTTTGAGGTTGCACTAGAAGAGTGCTCGAGAAAGAACAAAGTTGAGAATAACTGGAGAAGCATTGGTGGGCCACCACCAATAAGTGGAGCCTCGTCGATTGGGTTTGGGTCAGTTGAGTTTTATGGTTCGTGTAAAAAAGACCAATTGCTCCGTGGTGGATCACAATCACAATCACAATAAAACGATCCGCCAAGGAGTGTGTCTGTGCCGTTTTACGACCATAGCTAGTAGTTAGTTAGGATCGTCAAAAGAAATCAGTTTATTCTCTTTCTATTATTATGTATCATTATGTCTTTTCGGGTACAACATTGTGTTATGGTTTCAAACTGTACGTACGTATTAGCAAATTAGATGCGAAAAGTCATTATATATGTTGGGAAAACTGTATGTACGTGTATGCATATATAAATGTATTTGTATTGAAAATTGTAATTTTGAAGTAAATATTTGTTGTTGGAAAAGTGAGTTCAATGCCTACATTACATGTGAGTTTATTTTCTTTTGAAGTTTTGTGAAAAACGTGTTCCCTGAAAACTTGACAAGAACTCTTGTTTTGCGTTCCATCATTTTGAGGCTTTACTTACAACAACAAAAAATACTTTTTTTCTTTCCATTTTCTTAGGTTTTGAGTCTAATCGACGACACTACATTAACATTTATGAGGAATTACAAAGAACACAGGGTTAGTCAAGATTATTGCTTGAGATCAAATAATGTTTTCAAAATGTCTTATTTTGCTACTAATTTAATGATGTTCATTTGCTTGAAAGATATTGAGAAGTAAAATTCTAATTTAAAATATATTAATATTTATGTACATGTTTTCTGTGGACTTGGGAAAGAAAGCCCAAAGTCGAAAGTTAAAACCAAACTAAGCCCAAAAGGTTGATCCGATTATGGCATTTCGAAACTAGATCCGATTAAGATCCGTTTAAAGAAGATCCACATACATACATAAACGAAAATTCCCAAATGTTAGGTCGAAACCAAACCCTAATTCGAAGAAGAATGGGTAAGATTCCTGTAAAGATGAAGGCGGTGGTGTACGGGCTGTCTCCGTACCAGCAGAAGGTGATGCCTGGGCTTTGGAAGGACATCACGAACAAGATCCACCACAAGGTCACCGAGAATTGGATCAGTACTACACTCCTCCTCGGCCCCCTCATCGGAACCTACTCGTAACTTTCTTTCTTTCTTTATCTACATACCAAATTATCAAATTATGTTTTTTATTTCTTGCCTGTGGATTTTAGATTTTTGAGGATTGTAATATGGTCATAATTCTGGGCTTTCTGGGTCTTGTTTTGAATCCGTTGGCGTTTATTCATGTCATTATGTAACTATTCGATCTTTCAAGGGGGGTTTGGATTTTTATTTTTGTTGTTATTTTATGTAACTATTCGATGCTTGCACAATTGACATGTTACTTATTGTTTTGATGTCAAAATTCAATTTATATATTATTTGGTGTTGGTGTTTCGATCACATGTTTCTTTGGTTTCCATACAAACACAATGGTTCTGTTCCTTATTCTGGAGTCTGGACCCATTTGTCATTACAGATATGGTTTTTGTTTAATTTTGGCTGAAGAGGTTACACTATTTAGATATTCTTGTGTTTGTCGTGATTTGGTTCTGGGTCTTTGGTAAAAAAATTGGAATTGCAGTTGATTTTTTTTTTTGTGGAACTTAAGCAGTGCAGTCTCCCCCCCTCTTGTACTCCATATATTTTTGTGTTGTATAAGGCATTATGAGGTTTCGAAGGTTTCCGCAATTGTAGTGTTGTTGGATTCTGCTGTTCCACTGTATGGTGTAAAATTCAACCCAATGGCCACGTCTATCTCCTTTCATTTGAAAAACCCAATGGACCTTTGCCTGGATTTTGAATTTCTGGTTCTTGATCATTTTTTCGCATCGTTTCGTTGGATGTATATTTACCTTTAACAATAAATTTACTAACTTGTATAACTTCTCATGGTTTTACTTATATATTCTGTCTTTGCTTTTGTAAGTCACATTTCTATATTATTGTATTGGTTGGTAGTTTGGTACAGACTCACGTTAACTGAAGTTCACATTTGAATTGCTGAAGGTATGTCCAGTGGTATGAGGAGAAAGAAAAGTTGGCACATAGATACTGAAATGGAGCACTTCAATTTAGCGTTTGTCTACTTGTTTGCTTCCTCTCTTTTTCATCTGAAAACTGGAGAATGATTCTTGAACTCCATCTTGTTGTATGCCACCTATATCAAGCTGTGTTGCAAGAGTGTTGTCTTTGCAATTTTGAAATAATGGTCAAATGAACATTTGTTGTTACATGATTTTGTCTTCTTTGTTCATTTTCTTGTTTTTGTTGAATGCTCTTGTCACCTTGTTTTTTGCTTGTTGGTGTGAGGATAAATGAAGCTTAAATATAAATTAAAAGGAGTATAAGTAATTAATATAGTGCTAAATATAAGATAGTTTGTTAGGTAATAGATGGTGTATTTGTACGTTAGACAGCTACCTAGGGTCCTCCCATTTACGATCCGTCAAACTAAGATTTGGGCAACATATCAACAATCAAATTCGAAATCTCTCTTTCTCCACAAATATCCATGACAGATACCCTGCGATTTTTCTTTAGTTTAGCTTTTTCTCATTTACGTATAAATTTTGAGCACAAATATTCCCCATGCTTACATGCGAACATATGACGTTAGACTCGAACAAGTCATAGAATTGCTCCCCAAATAAGATGTGATGCTTGAAGATGGCACAACCGATTACTCCATGACATACCACAAGAGTTGGATTGAAATTTGAAGAGGTTGCTTGTATGTTCCCATTCCATTCCAATCTCTGTGGTACTTTATACTTTATATGAAGTATACAGTTTGCTGTATGCACGTATGAGACAATACAGCAAAATAGGACACGGATTGCAATTGGTTAACTAAACATCGCAGTCATGCTCAAGAAGGAAAAAAATATAAATAAACTTTATTAGAAAATTTTAGACCAGCCATCAAACATTAAAATAACTTTCCACCTGAGAATGAACCACGAAGCCTCACTAGTCAAGCCTACTAAGTTGAAGCTGCCCATTTACAAACCTGGAATTTCAACCAACTATGTTGACTATACAAAAAGTGACATCCAGGAGAGCCCCAACTAACATTTGCCTTTTCTACAATAATTAGTAATTACCATCAGACAACTGCAAAAAAGAATTCCACTACTGTCAATGTTCTCCTCATTTTTACAACCAAAAATCAGGAAAACATCAGTTGGAATTTCCCTAAAAGCTAATCCCAAAGATAAGTCAAAACTCTTCTGGTCAGCAGTGCTTATAGTTATGAAGCTTACTTCTTGTGGTTTCTATCAGAGCAGTTAGACTTCAGCACCTCCAGTAGCACATCTTCAGTTAACCTGCTCCATATCTTAAAATTATATAAAGACCAAATTAAACACATCTGACTACCAAAATCTCTGAACCTTGTCTGATCCTTCTCAATGATCAAAACCCAGTTTCCACTTTTGGAAGTTACGTATTTTACTTTCTTGTACTTCAATTCCCGTTGTGAAGATTGCCTACTTTTCTTGGACATTGACAAAAGCTGGGTAAGTCATAGAAGCACTGCTGCAGTTCTTCTCTTTGCACTTAGTAGAGTCATCCTCTGAAGCCCAGCTCCCATTAAGCTCTCCCATCCTGAGCTTTCTCAGATGGAGGTTGTCTAATGAATCATTTCTGTCTTCTACTATTATTGAGTTATGGTTCAAAATCAGGACAGATTTGTCTGTTTTTCTCAAACTGTCATCAACAAAGTCCTCTTGGTACATTTTATCATCGTTCATATCTTCTGTTGTTCTTTCGGAGTTATGGTCTGCAGATGTTTCAGAAGAGCGTGCAAGAGATACAGTGCTGCTAGTTGTAACATTTGGACCGGTCTTTTTTTCTGCCAAAGAACTATGAAAATCGTTGGAAATACTATTACTACAGGCTGAAAGCGGAGTTCCACATGATGTCAATGTCCAAGTTATGCTCCGTTTGACAGTCTGCTCTTCTACCTGTTGGTTCATAAAATGTAATATAATCAATTTAGATTCCAGTTATGATTACCATTACTTACAATATCTTGCTTTAATTTTCAAAGAGGATGTACCTTCCCAGGAATATCTTCTCTAGAGGGCAAATTAGGACATGTTTCTGCTATAATAAAAAAATGCTGAGTTATTTTCCAAAAGAAATCAGTTATTTAAGGTGGTGGTCTGATTGAAATCGTAAAATAAAAGGAGAGAACAAAACCCACCACTATGATTATCTGTCTCTTGAAGCAGACTCTTTTTAAGCAGCAGAGTTCCAGGAAACAGCATCAGGTTAACTTTGTCGAACTGGAGTCTGTCCTCGTTACCCATGGTTTCAAACCCGAACCCCTCTTTCCATGTCTCAACTAAGCTTGGAATTGCAGATAAGACTAGCATCTCAACCTTGAAAGATTTCAGCAACTACCTCAACAAAAAATTACAGAAAGATATTCAGCAAAAAAATGCTGAAGATGTTTTATCCAATAACACTGTTGTAACATGATACCATCATGGTATATCAATCATAAAAGAGTTTTACTAAGAAATCCCCACATGCTTTCATAGAGAAGTTAAGTAACATAACTCGGTTGATGAACATATTACCTTTTCAATTATGTTCATAAGCCGTCGGCACATTCCTTGACGGCGATATCTGCTGCAAGTTGCAACTAATGGCATTTCTGCTACTTTGACCCCATGCACCCTAAAAATAAAGAAATTGCAACACTCATGATACAGAAAAAAAATAAAACTAAAAAAGATATTACTTTCCACACCATCAAAACTTCCAAGGCACATAAAACCACCAGAATAACTTCTAATCAACAGAGAAATCGCAATGAACCAACACACAATTTGAATCCTGAATATATACAACCCAAGAAAAGTTGGGGTTACCTGATAGGTGCTACAGCAACCACTTCATCACCCTTCTCCAAAATTATGGTATAAAAACCCTCGTAGTCCAGGCGTGGATATGTTGACCTGATGATGACAGTCAAACCATGAAACATTGTTTGGACATATTCGACTTAAGAAATTCAGTTACTTGAAAGATCAACGTGGACTTTACATATTCTTAAGAGGTATTATGATGGCCAAGTAAATACCCACTGGAAAATAAATATCTTGACTTCTTACATATGATACCTAAACTAAATTCGGAATGTTATCACTAAATTAACACAGGACCTAAATGGTAAAAAGAAAGTGACAAGTGTATACGTGAAGCAAAGAAGGGAATGTGAATCAAAAGAAGAAAGTTCATAAATTGTTCTTGACTCGTCCAGATCACTCTTATAGCCATAGTGGATAATCAACAACCGATGTCATAGACAACAAAGTACTTGGAAAGAACAAGTATGGACCAAGAAAGGAGTTTAAGGATGACTATGGTAGGTGACAGAAGCTAAGTGTTTGCATGATTTGGCGAACCCAATCAACTCAAAACTCGAGACTAACAACTATTATCTTTGATTAATCAATGAGTCATTTCATTATATGTTATCTGTAGAGATACAACTCTCAACTTTAATTAGTTGAATGTTTCAATGGCTTATAAGACTAATGAGCTATGCCTGTGCCTTTGTCTTATGGCAGGGCTAAGCAAAACAAGATTATGTTATTTTAAACAAAAGGGAAAGAGATTTGACAAAGAAAAATTCTTACTTAAAATCATTACCAAGATACATGAGGAAATCATTCACCATTCCTTGTCCATTCCTATAGTCAATGATTTATTACTTTTTGCACTTTTGGGTTATAACGGAGTAAGTTAAGACGACTTATTATGCCTGCACTTCCTATTTACGGTGAACTAACAGATGGTCATTACTGAGTGACTTGGAAATATACTCTGTTACTTACAGGGGGCAAAGCTGCATACATCTGATCCCCTCACCCCACCCAGGGGCCTCTTTAGAGGCTTTGAGATAATTTAGTGTAGCATCATTCACCGCTCAGAAAGAGTTACTTATTCTCTTATCTACAACCCCTCCTCACCCAACAAAAATAAAAAAAACTTTGCCAATAGCTTGAAAAGAAGAAGAAAAACTATTTTATTGTCACTATCTCCCCGAAACTTTTGAAGGTATATATATAGTTTTAAGTAAAAAATAGAAAGAAAATATTTGATTAAGAGTATAATAACTATAAAAAACCACAATAGTACCCACCCCAGGTTGTATAACACATGAGGTATCATACTAACTCCAGTTCTTGGATCCACCATTGGAAGAAAGCATTCCTCCATGATCCCCAAAGAAATTGCTAATTTGATGTTGCACTCTGCCATAACTGCAATTTTTTGTGCAGACTGAACCTTTAAATCTCCATGACTACATCTAAGAATTGTCCACAGAAAGCCATCATCAATTGGATTGGAGACTCCAACACTTGAGCGGAAACCCATGTATACCTACTCGTATAAAGAAAATATGACGCATGAGAAGAAAAAAAGAAATACGCAGAAAATTATTAGTACGAAACACAGAGAATTCAGACAAAAATATGTACCAGTGCTAATGCATAAAACAAAACAAAACAAAATAACCATTTCCCGTATTGCACAAATCAATCTATTCCTCCCTTTGGGTAGATGCAGTGTATTCAACATGCAGCAATCTCATTTATCCTTTTAATAAAATTTACAAGCATTCGTCCTTGTGTGATTCTTCACTACCTCAATTCGTAAGCATTCTTTATAGGCACCTTCTATCGTGAAAAAGTGTTATCCACGTGACAAGATATACTACGATATAATATTTTATAAAATCAAGGCATTCAAGAGCAAGAGGATCATGAAAGTTACCTCTTTACAAGTTTTGCTACAAAACCAAGAATCTGAGTTGGTATGTTGTTCATTAGACTCATTGTGATCTTTTCTACATGACCCGTGATCTGTTTGTAACACAAAGGCAAGATTAGACATCCTCCACAGAAATAGAAACTGCAATTTTAGCTAATCATATTTATCATTCAACATGGAAGATACCATCACACCTAATATAAGTACCAAAAAGGTCTTATAAGCAAAAGTTTTCTTGAGCATTAATTTTCTCAGAAGTTTCTTTATTGAGCCCGCTTTGCTGAGACCAATATTTTCATTTGCAACAAACATTGGTATTCATTGCTTACAACATCAAGCAGTAGCATAAATAAACCATAGGCCAACTTTCTAATAGAGCATAATAGTCTATCAATGTTCCGACAAGATGATGAGTTCTGAATATTACACTTAATTTGGCACTGCAAGCATTTCAGTATGATTGAGGACTTGAACTCCTCACTGAAAACAGTATCTCCACAAATATCACAAGTGCAATTCTTACAATACCAGTTGCCTTCTGGAAGATCCTGATAGAAGCATTCAGATGAGGAGTTAACAGACAAAAAAGATGCTTACATTCAATATGGAAAAAAAATAAAATTATCACATGAACTGCTGCATGGGGAAAAAATCCACAGCTTGACAGCACAAACAAGTAGGAAACTAATCTAATGGCGACTCGAAACTATGCCTCATACGTAGTCTAATTAGCTGCTCAACTACTAGTGGTGAGATGGAGAAAAAACATAACCAGATTTCTGAAAGCTTCTCTAGCCCAAGAATCTGTCCAAGTTGGTCTCATCTTTATAACAGTTATTTGAACCCATACAAACAATGCAGTTTAATTTCTGTGGTGGTTTAAATTGAAAACTGACAACCAGCTCGTAATAAAATGCTTTTGCATGTGATTATATATTTGAAGTTTTTGGAATATGAAATATTTGTAATATCTTTTGCCAATATGTTATCATACGTATCTACTGAACAGAATGAGCTACAAAGGTATAACATTGATTGTCATAGCTTATTTAAAATTTCAAGTACAATCACATTAAAGCTGATGTCCAATATAAATACAAATATGTTTGACACTAACATTTGCTAAAGGTGTATTTGGAAAAAATAATAAATATGATACTCCTTCAGTAAGAATAGAAGTAACGTAAGAGGAAAGGGACAAACCTGTGACGGCAAACAATCTCTATGAAACGTCGATGGGCAACTATCACAACATATCAACTCACCTCCATCTCCACACAGTCCACAAGTGTCGTCGTTTTGATCCAACCCTTCTGTTTCAATAACTTGGTTTCCACCTTTTCGCAATTTGTATTCAGCAGACCAAGCCTGAAGCTGGCATAGGCTATAGGGTCTATTGGATGATAGGAAAAGATTCAAACAAGGCTTGGATAGCCGGTGACCAGCATGAATTCTAAAGTTGGACACTGAATATATTTCAGAGCAACATCTGCAAATAACTCCATCTCGAGTGACCCAGCCATCTTTGACTGTGATGTTCTTTTTCAATTTACGGTAATGAATGGTGTCATTTAGACGTACAACACCTGAATCAATCAACCACGCCAGCACACTTCTTGCTCCTATGAAAAAGTTGTTATCATCCTTATTAGTGTCACATTTCTCACTTGTTCGTAGGATCAACTTACAGGTGCCCTTTCTAATCTTTTTCTTTCTGTAACTTTTTGGCAAAGACCGTCCTGAACCAGAAGTGGGATTTTTTCCATTTGAGTGAAAATCTCTAGATTTTATGACAGAAGCTATCAAAAGATCGTCGTCGTTTATCTGGAGTCGAGGTCTTTTCCATCCAATTTTCTTTCGCATTGTGGCTTTCTCTGATTGTGTGTGTTTCAGGCCATTCTCGAAGTCCGTCGAACTAGTTCCGGTAGGTGATATTGCAGTTATCCCATCCCTCCGTCGAGCCTTTTTCTGTTTCTGACTCAAAGATACAACTATTTTAGATTGCTTAGAATCACTAACTTGGTCGGCAGCTTCCTTGACTTCTTCAGAAGGTATAGGAGTTATTAGTTCTGCACTGAGCTCACTCTTTGCCAAAAGGAATTCTATTTTTTCTTTTTCGTTTACATCGCTTAAACCACCGACTAGCTCTACTTCCTCAGGCATGCGTAGAATGGGTTTTTTGTTATTTTGATCTAATTCTGCTGACTCCAACTTCAATTCTTCTATGTGTTCTTGACACACTTTGCTTGCCAAAGAAACATCTGACAACCTTAAAACAGCCTGGCTTTTAGTTTCTGACATCAAGTGGTCGGCTTTCTTATCTTCACGAACTTCCACCTTTCTGTGAAGCTCTAATGTCAACTCCCTTGAAGCTCTAACGTCACCAACAGTCAGCTTTGCTTCCGTATTGCTACTACTTGGCTCAGACAATTCGATTTCTGAGATCTTCTTTAACTTTCTGATAGCTTCTTCATCTGAAACTGCAACAGGTAACTCTGCTGAACTACATGCCTTTTCAGGTACGTAAACACGAGACAAATCACTAATTCTTTTTCCATGGAGTGCAACTTGTTCTTGTCCATCTTCGAGCTCTAGTATGTCCTCAACCAACATAAAATCTTGCTTTACATCAACGTCCACTAAATCATCTTCGTTAACTACATACTTTGCTACTTTCAAATTTTCCTCCGAATCTGAATAATCAATTTTGGCCCTTCCACTGCTGTCTGAATTGTTATTAGCTGCAAAAACAATCCTTTTACTTATCTTATTTTTTCTAAGATTTTTCTTTTTTTCCCGTGGGCGAAGTTTCATCTTCAAGCCCGTTGCTGATTCTTTGGCAGCTCCATCCTCAATGATTTTTTTCTCTTTCTCGTGAAAAGAGAAACTACGTGCTTGATTTTTCGAACCATCCCTCCCACGTACTCTTTGACCAGAAAATATAACTCTAAAGTCACTTCCTGTGGATCCGACCGAATTTCTGGGAACACGGGTCCAAGCCAATTTGGTTGACTTAGTTTCCTGTTTTAGCAGATTAATAAAAGCCTTTCTCTTCATGCCACAGGACCTCGAAAAGAAAAATTCTTCCCCTGTTCTCCTGGCCATACTCTTAGCACTTAGCTTGTGTAGTTCTCTGCTAAAATTACGCTTCCCAGCAACATGACAACTGCCTTTGAAATGAGAGAGACCCGTTAAACATGAAACTGGGGAAAACTCTCCATCCATCTTATGGACTGAAGCCTCTTCAAGCAAAGGCGGATTCACAACAGCATTGGTGCTTACACCAAATGTGAGAGCACCTTGAGATGAAGAACCCACTTCAGTGCTCGAGTTATTGTGCTCCAAGGGTAATTCACCCACAGGGTGATGAACATCGGATGGAGAGCATGTCTGTTCAAAACTGCTAGACTCAACAACTCGAGACCTTACAGCACTTTCTTCATTTTTCCTGGCCAAAACAGTATGTTTTTTTGCCGAAATTACAAGTGTCTTTCCGTGGACGACTTTGATTATATTCCCTTCATTAAGAGCACTAACCTTATGATCAATACACACCACCGTCATAAATGGATCAAGAAGTTCCCAACGTTTCTCTATAGACAAGGAACTTGAACGACGTCTCGTTGGTTTTCCAACATACGCTAGTGTCTCTGACAAGTCCTTCCGAAACACATCAACACTGAACCATTCTCTCCCTTTACTTCTTGGCATGTTACCTCTCCGACGGTTAAAAAGCTTCCTTCCACATTCGGTCCAAGCTTTAGAGAGAGAACGTATAATCATGCCATCTTTTGGATATTTATAATTTATATACTCTTTTATTCTACCAGTTCTTTTGTGTTTCTCTACTTCAAAGCCTGCGTCTATAATGAGATTATGTGCATGCATGCGAAGGCAGGCATAGAGATCCAAAACAAGATCTGTGCTCTCACTTATCTCATCAACAGGTTTAGACTCAAGACAGACGAGTGCCCTAGACTTTCTCGACGTGCCGACTTCAACTATTTTTCCATTCCTCGATCTAGGAGTCATATCATCATCACTGTTGCTTGTGGAATTTATTGACCCAGCACGAGGTGGCACATAATAAGTCGATGTTATTCCCTGACCACATGATTCGACTATCTGGCATGCCATTTTTGGGCTGTGTTCGTTGCATGGTGCACACAAAGCTAGAACCAGTTGTGAAGTACCTGGCTCATCGGAGTCTTTAATTGAGAGTGACCCTTTACCTTTTTCTGCCCCGTCGAACCACCACTCATCAGGTGACAACTTTGGGCGCTTGACTCTTGAATCACGATTGCATTTTTCTCCACACAACGAGGACTTCTGATCAAGTCTTCCTGGTTTAAGATCTCTAGTAGTCATTTTTCCGGAACTCGGGTTTCCTTGTTCTGCATTTTCTTCAAGAGAATCACTCTGGGAATGTTGACTTCTCTCATGAAGTACACAACCTTGTGCATCTCCCTGCTCTTCTTCGGATTGGCCAGGCATGTTAATCTGAAAAAAGGTGCTTGGACTTGTACTACACCCGTTCTTTATGCTGAAGACTTCCCTGAAAATCCGATTTTCATCTGATTCATTGAAACTGCTGTAACAGAAATTAGAAATTGCGTCACCAGAAAACGACTCCAAGTACTTCTTTTCCGCATGACTCGAACCCAGTTTACTATTTTCTCCTGTCATTGACTCAAGTTAAATTGTCTTGATTCCTCAACTCTGAATCATCATGGACATATATCATGGGTTTAGTAAGCAACCCAAATATCCAAATTTCAACTTGAAACCAATATTATACTCTTCTCAACCCACCATGCTGGAAAAGAGTGACAAAACAGTAAACAAAACAAGATAAGCATGAAGTTTACAAGTTTCTCTAGAGCAAGTCACAGTATCAATCCGATTTTATCACTGGAAATGCCCCCAATGCAATTTAATTATCCTAAAACAAGTGTGCCTTCATATTTATCTATAACGCAATAGTATCAAAAATCCCAAAATCATAAATCTACGTTCAACAAAGGCAACAGTAATCAAAATAACATTATAAAATGTTTCACAAATTCAATTATTACCAAACATTTTTCCCACTAGGAAAATCATAACAACTACAAATTATCACCTAAAAATGCCATTCTCCAATGTTTACAAGCGTGGATTTAAATCTTCCCTTGTGAGATTAAAGATCGTAACACAAAAATTAAAAGAAAGATTGCACTTAAGTGCAATAACCAAAACAGTTAACACCTCAAATGCTCCACTCCTCTTCAAAGTTGAAACCTATCTGAAAACATTGAAAATTCCCACCTTTTTTAAGATCAAACCAATGCATGAGAGCCCAAAACAAGAAAAGGTTTCTAAATTCAACACAAACGCCAACCAAACAATAAATGAAAGCAAAATTTCAGTTACGATCACAACAACAATCACAAATCATATCAACTGAAATGCTCCACTCCTCCCAATTCAGCTAAAATACCCGAACCAAAACCTCAAAAACAAGAAACCCAGACTTTCAAACCTTCCAAAACCACAAAAAAACATGTTTCAGACACCAAACACAATCTCCTCAAATTTCGCAAAAACGGACAAATAAAGCACAACCCGTCGACACCCACATCCACATCCAAAGATCCCACCTTTCCCACTCAAAATCGAAACCCGAAACTCCAAATACCCCCAAAACACCAAAATTCCCGAAAAATCACAACTTTCTCACTCAAAAGTCAAAACGAAAACCCAAAACTCCAAACACCCCCAAAAGCACTGAAATTCCCGAAAGATCACAACTTTCTCCCTCAAAAAGAAAACCCAAAACCCAAACACACTCAAAAACACCAGAAAACATGAAAGATCACACAATTCCAATTCAAAACCAAAACCCAAAATCCAAAATCCAAAACACCCTAAAACACCAAAATTCCCCGAAAGATCCCACCTTTCTCACTCAAAACGAAAACTCAAAACCCAAAACACCCCTAAAACACCAAAAATCCCCGAAAAATCTCACATTTCCCTCACAAAACGAAAACCCAAAACCCCAAACACCCAAAAAAAACGACCAAAAGACAACAACTTTGGGTCGAAAACCCACCAAAAGATCCACATTCCGCCCCAAATTGGGCAGAGAAGCCAAAGCAGGACTCGAATTGGAGATCGGAAGGATGAATTGGGTGGATTAGGGGAGAAATTACCTTCGGTGCTCAATCTAGGGTGAACTGCATCGGTAGAATCGAAGGACTCGTTTGCTTTCTCACTATTGTTTCAGCTATTTTTGTTTGCAAATATAAGAATTTTAGTATTGCAATTATTGTTTTTCTTTAATTATTAAAAGTTGCAAAAAGATTATGAAGTGTTTAATTATTAGCGTAAGTTTTTCGGTTTCTGTTGGAGTGAAAGGAGATGACTAATCATAAGATTCTTTTTTTGAAAGTTTAATCATAAGATTAGTGGCGGGTGTTTTGTGTTTATGGTTTATGGAAACCGATTAACAGTCAAAGCAATTAAGTGTTACCATCAAATCTGATCTCGTGTTGTTGTTGTTTTTTTGGAAAGGAGAGGTTTGATTTAGTTTAGTTTTTAACTAATGTTCGTCTTTAACCGAAAATAACATGCTAAAATACAAAAATCATAATCTAAGTCGAATTGTTGCTTATGCATGTCTACGATGTAACATCTACAGGTCAGGTTAAGAAAATATAAGTTGAGAAGTTATGCTTGTGATCATAGTCTGGTAATTCAGAAGAATACACAGTTAATTAATAATCATACAATTTTCTTTTGCATGGAGTTAGGTATTAGAAGAATTGTTTGATTTTGATTCTTAATTACACAAAATCATTGTCTTATGATAATAACAACTATATTGAACATAATATTAATTAGAAGATCATGTAATATCATGTCCCATCACTTCCTCATCATTTTTTAATTTAAAACATTTCCTGCATGTTGCATTTTCTGTTGGATCCACATTTTTTTTTATTTTCCAGAAACAACATCCAATTTATGTGTTTCATGTGCACTGCTTATGAATGTTCCAACCACAACTCCAAACACCAAAGATCTTTTAGTTACAAAAGAAAGAAAAAAAAACCATCTGCACAAATCACAGAGAATATCACACAAAACTAACACGCATAATAATTAATTAAAGATCATTTGTTCTATATTTGACCTTATAAACATACACGCACATATAATATTCCACTAAAAACACAACAACTAACAAGAGAACTCAACTTACATAACAACCATACATATCAAAACAGGTCTAAAACCACATCCCATCAATATGAAGAGTAATCGTGCACAACCCTCGCTATCACTCAACTCAAGAGTTGATTATTCGAACTTTACGACTATTGAAAATATTCCTAGACGATCAGCTCAGCTGAACTGACTCTATTTCTCTGACTCAGGTTGTTTGTTGGATTGTTGGTCATGTGTTTTGGTCTTCTTGTTGCTTGATTTTGTTGGAGGAAGCAAAGAGATCTTGCCAGGTTGGGATTCAGCAATCTTGCCAGCCAACTTCAAGTGGGATTCCATGTTTGTACCTCACCGGAAGAAGCATCTCATCCTCACTCAACCCTTTTGCTTGTGATGTTCCATACTTTCAATCCACCTTGCTTAATTGTAGCCATATTGTTGGTTTTCTTGTGTTTTATTTTGGTGTTTGTGATCTTTTTTCTGATTTCATATTGGGTGTTTATATACACATCTTGGGTGTATATGTTTTATGGAATATTTTCACAAACATCCTTACAAAATAGATAAATTATCACCAAGGTCTTATAGTGGTTTACAATGTTTATTTGGTCATATTGTGTCTCTTCTTCGGAATGAGCAATAATTGCAGCTCAATAAGAACAATCATGGTATGTGCATTTCGGATACATGACTCTTAAACAAACGATACAGTTAACTTCAAAACGTTCTTAGGAGTTTAGGTTTCCTCAAGTAGGTCTGAGTCCAACTAACTCCGAGAAGTCAACTTCTGCGAACCGAGATAACATCTAAGCATTGACAATTAATGTGAAAGTTGAAGAGACTACAGTAGATGTACCTTGGGATGTTTATAGCCAACAATTTTCTTTATAAACTACAACATGTCCTTGCAAAGAGTCTTCTCCCTCCTCCTCGTGGCCACCACTACTTTGCTTGATAGGTTGTTTCCAGAAGTGAAAGAAATCCTGAGTTCTGTCAAGTCTATTGTCTCCGTCAAGCAGTAGAAGGATAGGTCGTTTGGGAGAGAGCTTCCGCTAGCAATTTTGCTCTATCTGGTTTGTCTAAAGGAAGCTCTTGACCGACATCGCCATCTATAACCCTTTTGATGTTCAACTCTTGTTGAATTTTCTCTTGTATTTCGAAAACATCAAGAGTGTTGGAGACATCCACAAAAATGCACAAATTAGGTGAGACAGAGTAGCAGTCAGGTAAAAAATCCGACTGATCTCGTCCCTTTACACCCTACCTTTAATGGCTAGTTGTGTGGGCTCAATAGACATATGGTGAGAAAAGGTGAGTTGTTTGGGTTTGTTGAGTTAGTTGGAATCCATAACTAACTAACTAACTAACTCTAGCGGTGTGCATTCGGATTTGACCGAAAATTTCAACTGACTATAATATATATCTCTCTCTATATTCATATCACCGGAAAGATTATTTACTTCTCTTGATTTCAACTGACTACTTTATTCGTAATATAATTAAAAACTTCACCTAAAAAGAGTCGTCTCTCGATCTCTTTCAACTTCTCAATCTTCTCCTTGCTCAACCTAGGGACTTTGTAGGCGACCCAACGAATTTTAGTTGATATACAGAAGGTAAGACCCTTTTAAGAAATCAATAGTCAAATATTTAATGAACACAATACAGGTTGGAAACAAACTAATATATATATATATATTTAAAAGTAAGTATTTATGAACTATTCCTATTAAAAGTACCACGCCGGTTAAAGGTTCTGTCAATTTATCTCAAACTTAAAAATATTAGAATTTCATTAATGATGTGTTTGAATAATAGAAAAATGGAGAGAAAAGAATAGAAATTGAAAGAAAATAAAGTGTATGTTGTTTAGATAGACCTTTTAAGGAGAGAAAGTCTTCTATGTCTCAATTTTTTCTTAAGAAATTTGGAGAGAAACCTAAAATGCCCCATGATGAAATACAAAGATTACGACTACTTCAGTAATATAGATATTAAAAGTTGAAACACAATTAAAAATAAAATAAAATCAACAACAAAACCGAATCAAACGGGCGGATCTTGAGTCTTTGATTTCGGTTAAGGAAACCGACAACCCGTTTAAATGGCAATCGGATCCGATTAGACCCCCAAATTTCATTTTGCGTTTTGGTCCACTCAGATCGGAGGAAGAAGAAGAAGAAGAAAGATGGCTAACCAAGGAGCGAAGAAGAGAAGGGATGAGAACGCCAAACACATCAGGAATCTCTTCCGATACATCGTCGCCTGCAACGTTCGCATCTCCACCCTATTTTTCATTTTACGCCTCTTTTTTCTTCTTTTTTTCGGAATATATATATAGCTCGATGGTTCTGATTTTATTGAAATATTGAATTTTTTGTTGGTATTTACTATTTAGCTCTTGTAATTTAAGGATTCTGATCTTGGGTTTACCTTCCCTGAAAAGATTGAATCTTTTAGTGGTATTTAGGTCTTGTAGTTTAATGATTCCGGTTTTAGCTTAATTTTTTTTCCTGATAAGTTGAATCTCTTTTATTGGTATTTAGCTTTCTTAATTTAATGCTGCGAATCCGATGATATTTAGATGAAAATATGGTTTCTTGAGATTTTTTGCTTTTTTTTGGGTGAAAACTACTTGTTTAATCATTCTTGGCATTTCAGGATGTCTGAAGTTTGCTTGATAAGGATTTATCTAGGCTTGGTGGTTTAGGAATTCCTGATATTTGCGTGAACATATGGGTTTAAGGTGTTTATTTCCGTTTTTATTTGGGGTTTTAGCTCATGTATTTTTAAATGATTGAATTTCATGATCTTTTTATTTTGATTCCTTTGTTTGTACCGATTTTTTTTTCTTTGCTTGGAACAAAAAATTGATGTTGCATGTGTTTTTTATGCGAAGGTGGTGTATATTCTGCTTAGGGTGCTCATCTTTCGTTCTACATTTACATGGAAGCATTGCGTTGGCCTCATTGTGACTTCTGCTTGCTACATCTTCCCGTACCAACAATTGGCAAAAATGTCATTGCCGGCATATTCTGATGACGGAGAACTCATAGATGGTGGTTTTGACATGAGCACTGCTGGAGTTTGTGGGTACTTAATGTCCATTTTATCTTTGTTATTTTAAGCCTTCACTTCAGAAATCAAGCAAGTTATGTTCCTATCATCTTTCTTATTGTCTAAGATCAACATCCTCAAACTACAAACTTGCCATGATATTCTACTACGCCGGTCTTAAAGCTTAAATCAAGATGCTTCATAAGATCTGTCCATCTACTCCTAAAAATTTCACAAGACATACCCGTAGTTCCTATTTCACAATTTTATTTGTAGTGTCCTACTGGTTATGTCAGTGTAAACCACAACTTCAAAATGAGAATTTTTATTTTATGTATACCACCATTTCATGGTACGCATTGTATTGTCACACTGATCACGCTTAAAATTTGTCAAGGTTGGGGCTCTTTGGGTGTGTAAATGGTAGAACAAAATTCTTTTACTGCTTGATAGAAGTGCACAGAATTCATGTCTACCGCCGTAGTTGGATACACTACAAGTGAATGCAAGCATTGCATCCTTCGTAATGTTCCTTGCTTGTTTGGCACCTATTGTAGCTTATCCTCCAAAATAGAACTTCTGGGTTGGAAATATAATATTTAATCATGTTAAAATGGACACAGACATGACATTTGGTAGTTATAGTTTATACCAACTAGTACTACCTCAGTTGGGAGATCCTTGGTCTTGACCAGGAGTCAAATCCCAGTGGACGCTTTCCCATGGATACATCAACATCATCAACATACAAATGCCTTAGAAGAGGCTCCCGCCTAAGCTGAGGGGGGGGGGGGGGGGGGGGGGGGTTCGGATGTACGCAACCCTACCACTGTAAAACAGTGAGGTTGTTTCCAATTGATCCAAATGATGCAAATGCAACTGAGCATCTGCGATTCCACAATAAAAGAAATGTAGATCGTTTAAATAGTCTTTTGATATAGTCCATGATGCTCCAAATGTCAAAAAACAACTTAATCTTTGACACAGTGGAAATGGACAAACGCTTTCCCATGTATGGGATTTTTAATATGGGTTGGGTAGAGTAGATAAATAAATAAATAATTGATATTTATTACTAAACCATATAGTTTTATGCATGTTTTTGAGTTATACATGCTTCTATTCTGCACAATGTCAATTCCAGATCGTATAATGACCAAAATGTTTCTTGCAGTTATTTTCATGATGTGATCTACATAACTAGCTTTGTGCAGCTGACATCCATTTATTCAGACAAGTTTTGGTACACATATTTGGTGGTAAGATCTATGTTCCGTCTTTAAATTTATCCCGTCACTTCTTTGATAAATTCCGACAATGATGAAAATTTAATAGCATTTAGGACATTGTGTTAGTTTTTCGATGACATACATACAAATAGTGATGGAGTGATGAATCTGAGAATTATAATGTTTTGTAATGACTCTAAGAAAAAAATTCTAATTTTTTTTTGTAGATTATCCTTAATCAGGGTTTTTTGATAATTGTCTTTGTTTCAGTGTGTTTGTCTAAAAGCTACTGTTTCTTGGCATAAAGTGATTGTTGGACATTTTAAGTTGTAAAAAGAACAGTTTTTAAATGAAAAAAGCAAATGGAGTTGCAAGTGTTATTTAGTGGTGTTTGTGAAGGTTTCAATAAAGATTAGAAAATTGGTTGTGACAGGTCACATTTTAGGTCAGAATATATACACCTAATTGTGTTCTTGCTATGTCCCATGTCTGTAGTTTGCAGCAACGACTCCACTATCCAGATCAAGGGTTTGCTGTATAGTGTATAGTATCAAGTTCGTAACATTAATTTTCAAAATTCAATTTTTTTGGGCACGTTTTTGTAGATTAACGAACAACAATCTTAATTCTTAAAGAATATTTGAGTTTTCTCGAAATTGCTTACACCTTTGCCTCATTCTGTGCTCAGATACCAGCGTTTGCTGCATTCAAGCTCTCTGGTCTATTTAGGGGACTCTTATCTGGAGGACAGGTAATCAACCCTCCTATTTCCATCCTTGCTATGATTCATCCTGACTTACATTTCATAAGTCGGTGAACGCAAAACAATGCAGGAGCAAGAGGAGGACGAGAAAACCCGAAAGAAGCGGGAGAAGTTGGAAAAGAAAGCTTCAAGGACCAAGTATGTTAGGACAAGGTAGACATACAATTCAGGTAATGAGAAGTTGCTTATCGAAGTTTCAACTGCAGATACTCGTGAAGAGACCAACAGATGTTGAGTTTTTGATGTTTTTGTAATGTTATAGATCCGTATTCACGACAATATGGTTTATGTATGTCTATTGGTTTGAGCTTCTGAATATGACTGGAACTGTCTGTAACAGTTATTGTGAATGTAGCTTGGAGTTGCATATTGTTTGTTCTTACCCTTGATGTTGCAGTATCTCAATTTGAGCTTTTAACTTTGGCTTGAAGAGATCAGACTTTTTAATGAGCAAGAGGGTCGTTGACCAAATGACCATTTACAAGTTTAATGAGTATCTAATTACGTGGTTGTGATTGGTATCTCCGAACAACAATCACCAATTTATATGTTCTAAGTTGACTATTGAAATCGATCTAACACATGCTATTGCTTGAAAGATGTTTTTTTTGTTACAATGCAATATCACAAACTTACAGATTTCGTATCAGCACGGTACTTTTGGATCGAAGGAAGATAGATCTTGGATACAATTTGGATTGAAAATCACATTCACACACAATACAACAACAATAATAGGTCTTTAATCCTAAAATAGTAAGGGTGGGTTGAAAATAAAATCCATCAAGAATTATGACTCGGGCATGTGAATTGCTTCAAGTTTTATTCCATGAGAGTAGCTAAGTTTGGCTTGTCATAACGTCACGCTTATCGATATGCTTTTCTACGTATATATAAGCAGAGTTAGAGTTAGAGTTAGACAAACTAAATTGCTTAAATTTGAACTTAATGATGGCCTCAACTTACTAACGTCTTACCCTCACGAAACATGGATTCTTTCAACTTCAATAATCTAACATTACGTAGGGTTGAAAATGCAAAAAAAAACCAAGAAAAAAGCCCCTTTCCCGTCGAAACCCTAAACCACCAATCCCTTAACCCGCCGCTGCCGATCTTTGCTTTTGAGGTAATTTCTCACTTTTTATGCCGCTTTTACCTTAAAATTTCGTGATTTTTCGTTTTTTCCCTCTGGAATTTGGGAAATCATGAGAAATTTTAATGATTTGTCCTTTTTGGCTAAATTAGAAGAAGAAAATGATTATGAGCTTGGGATTTTGTATGTTAGTGGAAACCCCAATTTGATGAGTAATTTTCTAGTGATTTCTGAGTTCTAACTAGAATGCAATTGGAAAACAAATAGTGCTTTTGGAGTTGTTGGTTGTACGGATCTACTTATTGGGTACACGACTTTGATTACTTAATGGGATTTGCGGAGGTGTAGAGGTGGTGAGGCACCCGATTGTAAAGATGCAATTGCTTCTTTGAAGGGAAGCAATGTGAAAAGTTGAGGCAATTTGGTGAATTGCCTCACTAGATGCTTTTTCTTTCTTTCTTTCTGGTAAGCCTTTTGTTTAAAAGGAGACGGGCTAAAGGTGTGGTATTTTAATAGTGAGGCGTGATTTCGATGGAAAACAGTTTTTTTCTAGTTATATGGACTAGAACTAGAAGTGAACTTCCAGTGCAAAATAGTTTTGATAAAGTTTTCAGCATGTTGTTTTTGTCATAAAGAGTGTAATTTGCTCCAACTAGAACTAAATAGCTGTTGTTATCCAATAAGTCTTTACTTGGAAGGAAATAGGATGGATATGATTTTTATGATATGGCTGAAGACTTTGATGGAATAATAGTTTCCTTTCTATTTACATGGTCTGAAATCTGAATTGGATATGCTAAGGAGTAAGGAGATGATGGCTTGATGACCATTGTGTTTTCTGATAATTGCTAAAAAAATATAAATTTCTCAGTAAATGTTATCTTTCCCGTCATCATCTTTACTTGGTGCTTTTTTCACACTTAATAGATATATGTTCCTGATCTGTTAATTTTTTTCTACGTGAATTTTACAGAAGATACCCCTTCCTGTCAAAATATATTGCATATTTGCATGTCTATATTTGTTATTGTATGTTTATGCTTTCGCATCTCTGACTTGATTTTTCTGTGGTGTATTCTGTTTTGGGTCATTCAATTGAATTCAAATGTGTAGCTACTTAAACTGCCGAATACATTTTGATCTGCAGCCACCGTATCTTACTTGCAATCAACTCATTTCATCATTTTGTTTGCACCTAAGGATCATCCTCTTGAAAATTTCTTCTTTCTCTTTCTGTCTCTGTTATTACTGCTGATTTTGTTACCCCCGTTAAAGAAGCTTTTGCATTGAACTCCTTTAAGCCATATCTGATGGCTACTGTTCAGTTTGGTTTCTCACCTTTCGACTCCTGTTGGCCTTTCTATTTTTTCCCACCTTCCCATATTTCTGCAATCCCTTGCAAATGCTTCTGGCAACTGTGTTTTCATCAGTTTCCCTGTGAGATTGTCATAGAAGCATAAGATGCCGAGGGAAAAAACAAATGCTGCATCTTCTGGACCGGAGAAGGAAGTCGAACCTGAAGAACAGGTAAACTTGGAAGACACTGAGGAGGCTATGGAAGAAGAGGTGGAGTATGAGGAGGTGGAGGAGGAGGAGGAAGTTGAGGAATATGAAGAGGAAGAAGAAGTAGAGGAGGAGGAGGAGGAGGAGGAGGAGGAAGAAGAGGAAGTTACAATTGCAGCAAGCTCGATGGATGTGGAACCCAGCCTTGTAGCGGGAAAAGCAACAAAAAAACAAGATGAAAGTAAAGAACATGCCGAGCTTCTTTCTCTTCCTCCACATGGAGCTGAAGTTTATATTGGCAATATTCCTCGTGAAACATCTGAAGAAAATTTAAGGAAATTCTGTCAGACAATTGGGGAAGTCACAGAGGTGTGCCCCTCAGCTGTCCTTGTCAATTTATATTAGTTGCGGTTTAGTTTTTTTTCCTAATAGTCATTTTAGCATACACTCTCAATTTGCAATGACAGGTTAGGATAATGAAAGGCAAGGATTCAGGGGGAAACAAGGGTTATGCATTTGTTGCATTCAGATCGAAGGAGTTGGCCTCAAAGGCTATTGATGATTTGGACTCTGCTGAGCTTTTGGTAATCGAAATATTGATGCATTTAATGCGTTTGAGCTCTTTTTATCATCAACATGTTTTATCTGAGAACATCTTTGCTGCCTTTTTTTTCTGTGGTTTTAACTAAATCTTGCCCATGTCAACATAGATAAGTTTGAGATGAGTTATAAATTGCATATATATGAATATATATTTTTCATCAATGAAAATGCTCGGAGTAAACCCCTACAAATGTTTTTGACCTTATCTTGCATTAGTGCCGCCAACCAACTGAGAGCTGGTTAAAATTTGTGAAAGACCAGGGGATGGCAGTCCAAGTTTATATGACATTTTGTAAACAGATAATCAGCTGCATATCTAGATTAAAGGGCTTACTTCAGGAATTGTGGATATATCATTTTTTGATTGTATACCCCCTTAGTGAAAAGACAATTTTTTTCTGAAGCCAATGGTATGTCTTTGAAAAGAATAGTCTCAGTCTCTCTGATATTCCTATTGCTTTGAAGGTAGAACTGCTATAAGCATGTGAAGAAAAAAAACTGTCACTTCATCTTCCTTTGCTCTTCATTGTTTCATCTAATGTTGTTTGATTGCTTTTGGTAGGGGAAGAAGGTTAAAGTTTCAAAATCACAAGCAAAGAATAAACTATTTATTGGGAATATTCCCAGAACTTGGTCAGAGGATGATTTAAGAGGAGCTGTTTGTAAGGTTGGACCAGGAGTAACCATTGTGGAACTCGTGAAGGTTTGTTCTTCTCAAAATCACTTTGTATACTTATGATATTTTTGCATATCATAGGTAATCCTATCCTATAAGTAAGCCTTTTACTGGAGCAGTAATTCTCTTCAAGATAGTTGTGCTTTGCTGTTGGCGTCTATGTGATCATCATAGTTCATCAAAAATCTTGCATGAATTCACTAAATCTATTCTTTTACTTCTGATAGTCTTTATTCTCTAGTTATTTGTCTTAAATCCATGCAGTTTAACCGATGATGTTGGAAACTGGAATACATTTTGATACTAGCAAAAATATTAATGTGAAGGCTTCTGATTTTTGCTCAAAACCATCTGTACCACCCAGGAAAACTATTTCTGTACATTAAGTTTTGACTTATCGGCAAAAGATGTATCGGTTGTCTTCTCAGTAGTGAATTGTTTAGTTTTAATAAATCAGTAAGTCTCAGTAGCTACTTCTTACCTTCTTTTTCTATTTTTGGCAGGATACACAAAACTCTAGCCGCAATCGTGGTTTCGCTTTCATTGAGTATTACAACCATGCATGTGCTGAATATTCAAGGAAAAAGATGTCTGTTGCAAAATTCAAGCTCGACACGAATAATCCAACAGTGAGTTGGGCTGATCAAAAGAATGCTGATTCCACTACCCAGGTTATTCTTATTATATTATTGAACGAATAAGGTGTGTTCATAAGTGGAAAGACTGTTTTTTTCTTAATTCAAACATATGGTGTCAGATAAAGGCAATTTATGTGAAGAACTTGCCGAAAGATGTCACTCAAGATCAGCTGAAGGAGTTATTTCAGCACCATGGAGAAATCACAAAAGTCATACTTCCCCCGGCCAAGCCAGGGCACGAAAAGAGTAGATATGGCTTTGTGCATTTTGCAGAGAAGTCTGCGGCAGCAAAGGCCATCAAGGATACTGAGAAATATGAGCTGGATGGTGGTCTCCATTTTGTGTTGTGACATTCTTTTTTCTGGTGATAAACATACTTATCGTTTTCTTCCTTGCATATACAGGCCAAGTTCTTGAGTGTTCTCTTGCAAAACCCCCAAATGAAAAGAAAAATGAGGTGGGGCCAAGTACACAGAAACCTATCTTACCAGCTTATCCACTTCGAGGTTATGGAGCGATGGGAGCTGGCTATAATCTTCCTGGCAATTTCGGCATGCCCCCCTTTCCACCGGTATATACAGTCTCATAACTTTGCAATTTTCAGACCTCAACTAAATAAGTAACACCTCTTACAATTGTAATATAGTTATCTGCAACAATCGCGGTGGTGATTGTTGTCTTTGCTAATCTGTGTGATGTTGTTCCTTTACGCAGTCGATGATTTATGGAAGAGCACCTGCACCTGCTGGTGTTGCAATGGTGCCTATGATATTGCCTGATGGTCGTCTTGGTTATGTCCTGTAAGTATTTGTCGTACTTGTTGTTTCTTAATCCTTTCTTCAACCAGAAAGTTGCTTGATAAAGAAAATGTTCGAATTTTTTAATGGTATTGGCCAACATGCTAGATCTGATATTTTTCTTCTCTATCAAATAATAGATTTATCACTTTAAGTCTCTAATTACAAAAGTAGTTACATATCTTCCTAACGATCTTATTGTTTCTATTACAAGTAATTACAAGTTCAGAATGTGCTACTTTTCCAACATGCATGGTGAATGTAAAAGTGGATAATTTCTTGCAGTCATTCTTTGCTTAAATAACTGATGGATCGCCCGAATTTTCTGAAATTTCAGTCAACAACCTGGTGCACCGGCAGCCCCTTCTCCGCCTCAACAAAGGGGAGGAAATCGAAGTGGTAGCTCAAGTGGAGGCAGGCATGGTGGTGATAACAATCGCAGTCGTCGGCATCGCCCCTACTAGTCTCCTCTTAAGTTTCTTCCACAAGGGTGATTGTGGAAAATCAACTAACCAGAATTAGTTGAGATGGAATTGTGTTAAGTAGTATTGTAGCGTTTCTTGTTATTTTGCTTTTCATGCATGCCAAGAAACAAAATTTGTGCCTATCATTTCAATATATATATATATGACATAGCACAAGCATTTGTGTTGAGTACTTGAGTTATGCTAATGTTGATCATTATTAATAAAAATATTTATGGCTTGTATTTATTTCTTGTGAAGCTTCATTGTGTATTGTCTTCTGATGGTATTGTCAGTGCTGTTGATGTAGTTGGTAGTCTTCAAATTACAACATGGAGCTGAATATAGTAAACGATAAGCACATTTTTCTCATGCTAGATTTGTTCATTTCTCATTGCTTTAGTAATTGCAATATAAAAATACAGAGCTCGAAGTCTTGTATTCTCTGGTATCTGATCATCTCGATGGTATAGGTATTAAGTACACATTTCGATGGTATGGGTTATTAAAAAAATTGTAAACATTAAAAGGACCGAATTGTAACAAGGATATAAAAAAAGAACACACCCGGTGGGACTCGAACCCACAATCGCCTGATTAGAAGTCAGACGCCTTATCCATTAGGCCACGGGTGCTTCTCATTTATCTCACAGAGACAAATAATAACACAATATATAAAATAATGTAGTCAAAATAATAAACATACTTAATTAGTAGTTTACCATTTAATTGTTTCGAGATATCATAAGAGTACGTTCGATATGAGTAAATTTGTCTTCTCTTATAAAAATGAGCAAGTCTCATAATACAAATGTAAGCTTCAATAGCAAATTCCAAGTTCATGTCACAACATCACGTTGTAATTTTAATAACCAAATACATACAAGATGCTTCCTTTGAGATAACTTAACATGCCAAAATATGCCGATTATTTCCAGCATCTATACTTCCATTCAAAACCCAAAAAGAAATAATAATTCTACCAGGCAATAAATAAATGGGTAAATATATTCCATGTGTTATTCCAAATCCAATAAGACTTACTTTTGTTGTAAGAGCAAACTATCATTGAAACTAAAACTCAATCACTTGAAACAAAGCATTCAGAAACTCAGAACCAAGCATTCAGAGTTTGAAACTAGTCCATTAATTACTAGTTATAATAGCTCGTGTAAAAATAGGAAGGGAAAGGAGTTTTACACTTGTTTGCACACAATATGTCAATATTTTGGTGGATGTCACTATTTTGATTGGAACCTTACCCATTTCAAACACCCCCAAAATAGACAGATTATTTCCATTGTACCCACCAAACTACAATCTTTTATTATTATTATTATTATTATTATTATTATTATTATTATTATTATTATCAAGAAGCAAGATTTGAATTTGCCATATCCCCTAGATGGACCCCCAAACAAATCATTAATGGGTCAATCCATAAGCTTCTCACAAATTAATGGACTAGTTTCAAACTCTACATACATAGCTTTTGTTTCATGCCCATGATGGCTCCCTTTCAGCCCCCATGCTTCTTAATGTTTTGGGCCTTCATTTCATTTTATTTTGGGCAAGAACTAATGATTACATGAATGAATCAAATCTAAATGACAGCAACATAGATTTTCCATTTGTAGAACAAACATACGATTTTTCCTTTACTCCAACTACATATATCAACAATCAACATTACTGGTAGAATGTTAGATCAGTTAAGACCAAGAACAACATCTTAAAGACAGTTAAGTTAGGAGGTTTATTTAGAATATAGCTCTCTCTCTCTTTTTTAAAACAAAAACCAACTGCATAAATAAACTACCATAAATTTCATCCTAGGCCTGATATAGCAATTCATTGAGACTCTTTTCCAATTCTAACTCATTATATAACCTCCTAGTTGAAAAGGTGTGACCATCACACTAACACCTAATCAAAAACCTCCATATCCATATTGATTCCATCTTTTTAGTAGAAATAGTTAATTTGTGGCAACCTCACTTTCCAATCAGATTTCAAAGCCAGCAAGAAATTCCAGTTCCACATGATGCCAGAAAACAGCACCTTTCATTATCCTAAAAAACCCAATGAGAATTAGGAACAGAAAGCAGTGTCTCAAATATAACAAACAGTGAAAGGTATATAAGCCCCCAAAGCACATTCCTTTATTTGGCACATAGCTAATGGCCTCATATTATATTATATTAGATAAAATAGGAAGGTATAGAATCTATTACCTCGAACCTCTCTTAATAACCTCTCGAATGTGTGGATGTCACAAGACCCACATAGCTGAAGATTTGTTCATCTAATTATTGCTAAAACGGTTAGAAATGGATGAAGAAAGGCAAGTGCCTGTGTAACAGTGAATCCAAGAAGAAGAAGAAAGGGTTGGAAGAGCATGGAAGGCTAGAATGTAAAGGCAAATGTCCAAATTAAATGAACTGAAATTTTCAAACTAAAACAAAGAGCCTAAAATTGTCAAAATCAAACATGAGTGGAGCTTTCCTGCCAATTTCCAAATGAAACCAACCAGAGATGGGAAAGAATAAAGTCAGAAGTAGAAAAAGAGAGCAATGAATGAAAGGAATGGGGGAGTTCCCAATCAAATTGGTCATCTTGTCAACAACATTCCCAGACATCTTTGGGGGAAACACAAAATCACAAAGCATTACACCCAACCACTGCTATCTTATCTCAAACTGTGTATATAAAGCATCTGCTCTACTTAAGCACTCTCATTCACGTCAATCCATTCCACACTTGAAATTTGCTTTCAATGAATCAAAGCTCATATTCATGTACTAGTACTATAAGTGATTTTCACTCTTACCTTGCCCAAGGCCTCAATGAACTTGAGAGGTCGATATCGACCTCAGATTTCATGTCAGCCAAGTTCCTTCAAAGGGTCATCTCTTTACTCCAATCCTTCCATTCCCAGGTTATTGTTTTAGCTCAGAAACTCCAGCTACCAATGGGTGATAAGTGGCTTGATGAGTACATGGATGAGAGCACATGTTTATGGGAAGCATGCAATGTCATCAAACAAGCACTCACAGGGCTCGAAAATTACTGTTGTTCCTGCACTCGGATGCTTTCATCAATGGACCGCAATCGATACGCCAACAATCCCCGCCAATTCATCTGTCAGGTATGACAGTATAAGGGTACATAAAAGCAAAACAATAAATAAAACAACTTCATGAGGCCCAAACATTCACATTCCATGTACTTCACATATAAATTATGCCAATGCTATATTAAGCCACGCATCTTGTGTCGAATAATAACTGGTTTGCTCAGGCCAATTCTGTACATCTTTGTTTTATTCATATATGCATTGTCTGCATGCAAGATCTCTCAAGAGTCACGACAACTTATATTCTTGCAAATATATGAAATCAGGTAACAAAGAAATTTGTTTCAAATTGACCAAAGATATGCACTTATATATCTATGCAATGTTTCATTTTTTTCAGGTAAAGAGAGTGATGAATGGTTGCCGGAGAGAAGCGGTTGGGTTAGAAGAAAATAATAGAGTGGTAATGGAAACACAAATCCAATCATTATTGGTCCAAATAGACGAGAAACTCTCGCTACAAATGAAACTCAATGGCTTCAATGGTTTCAGAGGAGTGTTGTCTGCAATGCAAATTGTGAATTCTATCCTAATGACAATTTTACTCTGGGGACTGGTGTTTCGTTGGCAAGAGGACAATGGCACGAATGGGACAATCGGAAGATTGAATTTGTTTTGTGGGTCTAAGCTTGCTATGTCGATGGCAAAGCTGCAAGCAAAAGTGGAAGTAGAGATCAATAAGATCGATGTAAGTGTGGGAATTCTGATGCATGAATTCAGGCAGATCAGGGTAGTTATGAAAGAGGTGGAGAAAGATGGTGATGGAATGTTGGAGAGAATGGAGTTCTTGAAAGGATGCATTGGAGTGTTACAATGTAGAATAGAGAACATTTCAAGCCAACTTGATGACTTATTTGATGAGATTGTGGAGGGAAGGAAGAAGCTTTTAGATGTCTGCAATCAAATAACAGAATCTTGAACTTGATCCATGTAAACTGTAGTGAGCAGCAAGGAAATCTGAAATCACTTCTAGTGAGATCGTGTATCCTTTTATAATGTATCAAAAGAAGTATTCTCCACAACAAAAATGTGATTACAATATAGTACAAAATAATAATAAACCAAAAAAATCAAAACAATATCTACAAGTGAAAGCCATGTACATTATGAGTTGACAACAAATTCTTATACATCAAATCCAGGCATAGCAAACTGAGAAGAAAAGGCCTCAACACGGCTTCGAAGCTCAACAATATCTCCATTTCTATGGAGACCAACAAGAAAATTCTTTGGCAACTTCCCATGTTCCCTCTGCACAACACTCGTAATATGCACAGCTTTAAGCAGAAATTCAGCAATGAACTCAAAATCTTCTTCCAAGCAACCTCTTGTTGTCATTGCTGGAGTACCTGAAGATTAACAATTGACATTACATGCTGCCAACACATGCCATAAATGAAACGCTTGAAGTTAAGCTTCATATGAGAAATGTTGGAACTTACCAATTCTTACACCTGCAGGAGAAATAGTTCCATTATCACCAAATATGGGGGTCTTGTTGACGGTTATACGACACATCTCACAAACCTTCTCGAAATTCTTACCTGTGCAAAAGTAACAAAAATTAAACTCAAGTTCATAATTTGAATAATTTCAGAATCAAGACTTCTCGAACAAGAACACTATAAACTTTATATAAACCAGGAGTAGCCCTGGAGACATAATTCAATAGGGCTCATGATTCACTTTATTTTTCAATAAACCCCTCCATACAGTTCATCACTTCTGTTGTATCACAATACTAATCATGGGTCGTAGACCTTGCCTCTATTTTCAAGCCATTAGTTTATTCTCAGACCATTTATATTCAAACTAACCGATCAAAACAAAAACATATTCAAACTAGTACAAAAATGTTAAGAAAGCAGAATATATCTTTGTAATGTTCCTACAAAATACCTGTTAAGCCAAAATTCCTTAGATCCCATAGTATTAAGTGGTTATCTGTGCCCCCCGTGACTAGTCGACAATTCCTTCTACACAAAGCAGTTGCTAGAGCTTGTGCATTTCTTTTCACTTGTTGGATGTACGCCTTGTATTCAGGAGTTGCAACTTGTTTTAATGCAATAGCCAATGCTGCAATATGGTTATTGTGAGGCCCTCCTTGCAGTGATGGAAACACAGCAAAGTTAATTCGTTCTTCAAAGTCATATTGGTCACTGCCATTTGCTTTGTCAAAACTTCCCTGTTTTAGCAAATTATTTCCTTTCCTGAAAAAAATTATTCCTCCCCTAGGACCTCGCAGACTTTTATGCGTGGTTGATGTAACAATATCACAATAGTTGAAAGGACTTGAGCACTCCTGAAATCGAACATAATACATGAATAAACAATTAACAATTGGAGATTTGAATATCTTCAACTAATAGGAGAATCAGGTTCACTTTTTGATGATTCAACTATCTAAGACTTCGAGTAGACAATGTTAGACTTATGTAGACAAGGATATGATCAAGTATATGGTCCATTAGCAACTACGTATGTAAATCAAACTAATTTATTGATAATTTCACATTAATAATATCAAAATTAATTCAAATCTATACATCGGGAAAAAACAATACCTTTGCAGCAACAAGACCACTGATGTGAGCCATATCACACATCAATACCGCCCCACATTTGTTAGCAATTTTTCTGAACCGATCATAGTCCCATTCACGAGGATACGAGCTTCCTCCACAAATCAAAATCTTGGGACGGTAATCAACCGCTTTCTCTTCAAGCTTGTCGTAATCGATTAGCCCAGTCTGTGGATTCACCTTATACGATAAATTCTCAAAAAATATTGAAGTACCCGAGACTTTCTTCCCGCTCGGCATGATCAGCCCATGACTCACATGGCCGCCAGATGGAGAATCCAACCCCATGATACGATCTTTCGGGAGCAGAATGCCCGTGAAAACCGCAAAATTGGCAGAAGTACATGAGTAGGGCTGCACATTCACACCCCAGCACTCAGGATCAAGTCCAAACGCCTCAAGAGCACGATTCTGACACAACCTCTCAATCTGATCAATGTACTGATTCCCACAATAGTACCGAGCACCTGGAGCCCCTTCCGAATACTTATTGGTCAAATGGCTCCCAAGCGCCTCAAGCACAGCTTTACACACATAATTCTCAGAGGCGACAAGCTCAATCCCGACAACCTGCCTCTGCTTCTCCTTTTCCATAATCTCATAAACATCCGGATCCGATTCTGCAAGAGACCGGTTCCCCCACTCTTTCATCGCCAATCTCCGGCTGTAGAGGTCGGAACCATCCAAAGCTGCAATCTTTGGAGAACTACTCCCCTCCTCCTCCTCCTCAATCTTCTCATCAAAGTCAAAATCCGATCCACTCAAGGACCGATTTTCCTGCTCTATTGTCCACCTGTCAACATCAGAGCTCTCCAAAGTTACAACCTTTAGAGAACACCCCTCCTTCTCCATGCTCTCATCAACACCACTACCCGACTCACCAGGGGACCGATTCCCACCCTCTTTTCTCCTCAAATTTTGACACCAACCTCGTGAAGGTGCAACCTTTATCATATTCTCCATCTCCTTCTCTGAGCTCCCATTGACGCCAGCACCCAACTCACCAGGGGACCAATTTCCACACTCTTTTCTCCGCAAATTTCGACCAGACCCCTCCAAAGATTCCACCTTTATCACATCCCCTGTCTCCTCCTCCATCCTCCCATCAACATACTCCTCACCGCACCCTTTTCTCCGCTTTCCCACACCGAAATTCCCATTTCCGGCCTCTTTTCTCCGCTTTTCGACATCAAAACCCTCGAAAGGCGACACCTTTCTCATCTCCCCGTTCTCCATTCCCTCGCCACATCCTTTCCTCCTCTTTTCGACACCAAAATCCCACTTTTCGACATCAAAACCCATCTCCCCTTCTTTCCTCCTCTTCCGGACCCCAAAACCCAAAACTTTTCCGAATCCGTCGACCAAATCGGGTCCCATTTCACCGATCAAACTCTACAAAGACAACGAAACCAACAACAACAAGGTTTGATTTTGGAAGGCGAGAGGTCGGATTTCGGCGAAATCGAGGGATCCATAAGAAACCCTAGAAGAAATTGGGGATTGGGAGTGGCGGGAAGAGGGAGGGTTTATATAGATAGGGGTGGGAGAAGGGGGGATGAATCTGGATGGGATTTGGGGGAGCGTGTTTGTTTGGGTCGGAATCTCGGTTAGGTTCGTTGATAACTGGAATTGGTCACTTTTTTCATTTTTTGTGATAATGATAATGATGTGTTAGTAAGCGTGTAAAATGAGTTTTTTATTATTTTATTTTAACCCTAAACATGTTTGGTGCTATCCTAACTAAATAAATATATCACAAAATTTTTAAGAGTTGGGCAAACTTTTTATTGTGGTTATTCGATCGGTCAACTGATTTAACTCTAATTGTATAATTAGTTTGTTTGTTCTTTTACTATAATTAATACTATTTAGGAAAAATGGTAATGAGAATGGTCAAATGCTCTGCACTTAAGTAATATTGGGAAATGTTCAATCGAATATCTCCGAATGGGTTTAAGTTTAAAAGTGTATTCCTTTTGGTAGTCTTCGAAACGTAGTCAACAATGCATTACAAAAAAATAATGTATATTATTTCTGAATAGTTTATGTATGCAGTCTTCTATAGACGACTAGACGTGTTGGTTGTATTTCGGTGTATTTCCATATTATACTTTTGCAATTAAACCCTGTGTTTTGTCATGTTTTCCATATTGTAGTTGTTAGTGTTACATCTTAATTAATCTTAATGTCGTTGTCACGTATATGTCTTCACTCCACGGATAATTTATTTTCTATAAGCTTAAAAAAGCTTACATTCTGACATCAAAATGCATGAAAGATTATTTGAAGAAAGAAAGAAAGAAAGAATGCAATTTTGTGGATTGGAGGGTATGTGCGACATTAATTAGTTAAAATTGGATGTAATGGTGAGAATGTGACGAAATGGAGGACTCATTGGGAAAACCCTCTTTTTATTCACTTGGAAAAATAATTATATCTTGATCGGTAGTAGAGTTAAATATAGTCAAATGCGGCGTACCACGTACCATAATCATGGAACCATTTAAAGAAACTAAATAGTAGTAAACCATATCTAAGAATGGAAAATATAAGACGAGCTCCCCACTACTCTTAACTTGTCTTTACGGAAAATGAGTATTTTACTCATAAATCTTTGGACATCGGCAGTATGTGGTTGAAGGTACCAACTATTTCGCTCATACTTGAGAGAGAGAGTAAATGCGAGTTTAAACTTGAATGCGTTAACCTCACATAGACGTATTCTGTTGAACTTGCATATCAGAAGAATGAATAGCCGACTTGAGTGATTAAACTTTTAATTATAAGCAATTAAGCATGATTGGTCAATATTATATCGTTAGCAATTGTCATGTTTTACTCAAATTCTTATCCATTGGTAAACATACAAAAAATTATAATTTCTCAAATGGGTTTGTGAATATACACATTAACACAAAAAGTTATCTTTAAATATCAGGGTATATCACTCTTAATAATTATTTGCCTTCCTTCAAAATTTCAAGATAAAGTAAGTTGGATTTATTGAAATTCCGAGGCTTCAAGTATTAGTCCCAAAACACTATCATTAAACAATGGCTATCCTTACATATATATTTTGCAGGGCCCTTTTGCAAATTGTCCTTCCTCCATTGTTGCTAATCACCCCCTCAAATTGTTTAATTATAGCTAAAACAAATCTCTACCATTCTATTTCCTCCACTCTCTCTCTCTCTCTAATCTAAAGAATTATAAATATTAAAAAGAAAAGAAATGGAAGGGTGAATTGTAAATGTAGGTACGACGTGAAGAACATAAACTAATTAAGATTGAGATCAAATCCAGACCAACAACAACAAGCCTAATAAAGTACTAGGCTTTGGTTGGAAGATGGCATTGAGACAGGCACAAGACTTCTTCCAAACCAGAGGCCCTGCAGAGAAGCTCCAAACCCACCACCCACGCCTACAAGGTGTTCTTCTCTTATTTTTGTTGTTTCTTAAATTGGTTCTCTTGGTTTTGTTTGCTCTTTGTTATGATTGGTTTTGTTGGGAGTTTTGTTTGTTGTTGTTTTTTATTTGGTTTTTTTCTTTTGTTTTTGCTTCGAAATTGATACTTTGGGATTGTTTTCATGTGGGTAACATTTGTTTTGGTTTTGTTGTTGCTATTTTGGTATCAAATATATTGTGATTTTGGTTTTGTGGTTTCCTTCTGAATTTGATATTTGGAACTATTTTCACGAGGGAGTCTTTGTTTTGCTGGGTTTGGTTGCTTTTTTTGTTGCTATTTTGGTTTTTTTATTGGTTTCTGATGTCGTGGGTTCCCTTCAAATTGAATTCTTTTGGATTGTTTTCATGTGAGCATCCTTGTTGTGTTTGATTTTGTTCTGGGTTTTGTTTTTGTTTTTGGTATATATAATATCATAGTTTTTGTGGTCCTTTTGGTTGGTATTTGTATTTGTTGTCTGTTTTTTGTTGAAATTGTGTTTGTCAGATTGTCCTGATGTGTGAACTCTTCCTTTTGCATTGTCTTGGTTAGATTTGGAGAATCTAACCTTCAAAATTACTTCTTTTTCAATTGTTTTGTGACCACTCCTTAAGCTGGTCTTGGTAAATGTGACCATTCTTCCATTTGCCTTATTTTGGTGGACTTTTTTATTATGGGATTTGATGCAAATTAGCTATTTTAGACTGTATTCATGTGGGCGATCTTCCTTCTATATTAGTTTAATTTCTGGGTTTTTCTTCCTTTGTCTTGTTTTGGTTGGTTTTGTTTTGAGGTTTCCATCAATAGAGGTATTCTTTCTTCTGCCTTGTTCTTGTTGGTTTGATTTTGACTCACCTTCAAAAATTATCATGTGGGTTGTTCCTCCATTTGCCTTGTTACTTTGTTTTGTATTTTGTCCCCCCACCCCCCCAAAGTTCTTTCTTTGGCCTCTTTTGATACCTAATCTGCTTGTACATGCTAATTCTTAAACTTGTTAATTATCCTTTGGATCTTCAAATGCTTTCTTGTAAGTTCATTTGTCATGTTAATTATTCTTCACTTGTCATCCATTAATACCCTCCTAGGTCTGATTTGTTAACTGTACTTGTTTGTTTTCTTATACCAAACACTTTTAAAGAGTATTTGATTGATCTGAGATTTCATTTCTCATCCCAGTTCTTTGTGGGCATTAATTAATTTTTAGGTTTCTATCAAAATCAAATCCTTCTGTATTATTCCCATCATTTTGTGCTAATTTTGGTGTGAATGTCTTTGTTTTTTAGGCTCTCAGTGGAGGTGAATTCAGCACAATGTTTGGAGTATACAACACAGTTGGTGGTGGTGCTGGTGGTAGTGGTGTCGGCTCGAGTTTGCCTCTTCCGAGAAGCACAAGCACCAGGAGGAGCAATAGCTTCCATCCGACGGCGAGAACCACCTCTTCACCAGCCTCGGGAGCCCCATCGACCACCATGTTTTTCAAGAGAAAGCCACCACCGATCGAGCAGAGATTGGAGTGCACTCTGGAGGAGTTGTTTTGCGGTTGCAAGAAAGAGGTTCGGTATTACAGAGATGTCATTGGAGCCAATGGGTATGTTTTCTACTCTTCATCGAATGCAATTACTCTTGCATTTTACCGATGATTTATCGTTGCCAATGATGTTTTCTGATCTTCGCAATTGTATTGTGTACTTATCATATCAAGACAGTTACTTTTGTATCAAACGAAGCATAGATTGTGTTCAGAAAATTATGCCTTGTGTTTAACGATTATGTCGCATATCATCTTACTCCCCACGATTTTGATTATGAGTGTCTTTATAAACAAAACTTTGGTCTTCTGATATATGATTTTTCCAACACTTAAGCATTCCATTCCATGTACTAATCAATGAAAGCAAAGAGTGGCTAAAGTCTAAACATTCTTGGATGTGGATGTGAGACAAAAATGATTACACAACACTTGATCCATTGGTATGAAGGGTAAGGTTTCTGTAGGAACTTCAGTGATTTATGCTTATTTGGTATTCTTTTGGCAGTGTGATCTTCAAGAGACAGGAGGTTCAGACTGTAAAAGTGAAGCCCGGTTGGCGAAAAGGGACGAAGGTGACATTCGAAGAAAAGGGCGACGAGAGGCCAGGAAGCCTCCCCTCTGACGTTGTATTCGTGATCGACGAGAAGGAGCATCCCTACTTCAAGCGATCGGGCAATGACTTAGTTCTCAAGGTCGATGTACCATTGGTTAATGCTCTCACTGGTTGGAGGGTCACTTTCCACCACCTCAACGGGGAGAAGATGAGTTGCTTATTCGAGAACGAGATAATCAACCCTGGCTACGAGAAGGTCATTGAAGGTGAAGGCATGCCCCTCGCTAGCCAGAAGGGCGCAAGGGGCGATCTGAGGATCAAATTCAACATTACGTTTCCTAAACGCTTAAGTGATGAACAACGGTTCGCGATAAAGGATGTTCTAAGAGATTGTTGTTGATGATATTCACCTGCAAAACCAGACATCATAGTAGATACAAATTTTGTCTTCCACACCTGGGATTTGGTATGATACTTATGAGATCGCCGATATTGACGAGATTGATATTCAAATATTTATTCTTAGAATTAGAACGTATTGATTTGACCCCATAAGCGGGACCACCGCCCAATAGCATGTTGCCGCCAGAAGCAGAACCCCGTATTTCTTCCGGAGACCAAAGATCTTGAGCGACCGATCTGGTGGAACAACTCAAAAGATAAAGTATCGTTAATTTCTTCATACTCGTTCCAAGTTCGTGTTGATATTCAGACTACATGCAAAGATTTTGCTTAAGCTTTTAGAGATTGTGTTAATTTATCATGTGAATACAAAGATAAAAATTGTGTTTTTTTCTAGACTTACAAAGGATTCTCCCTGTATCCGAAACCTCACTAACTCTTTTTTTATATATTATTTTGGAATTTATTCGATCACTCTTATCCTGTTAAACGAGATAGCTCTTACAGAACCTTCCAACGTTTTGGTCTCATATTAACCTAAACTAATTAATGTCAAGTAAGTGAATGTCCAATTTATTGCTGCTCTGCAATGTTTGATGCCAAACGCTCAAGTTTTTGGATCTCTTGATCCCTCACAATGGGTACCTCATGAGAAAGTATCAAAAAAATCAGATCGCCTAGAATCTGTTTATGAAACAAATAATGCACATTTACCACATCATAACAAGCAAAGAAAGAAAGATGTGAACATAGTTTGCTCAAGCATGTTATTCTTCACCATCGATAAATACTTAACGTATTCCTTGAGGGTTTTGAGGCATAACATCAAGTTATCTACAACACACAAAAGTTTGAATATGACACGGAACTCTCACAGTAATTTAACAAGGGGGGGGAAATAGTGACAAAACAAACTGAATAACACAGCCTCCTGCCAAGACGAAAGCAGGTAAATAAGCGTTGGCCTTGTTAAATATGGTGTATGTCATCTACCCACAAGGAGTCAGTTTCTTGTTTCCAGCGCCACGAGGGTTATCGTCTTTCCAATCATCCCATGCCCTTGCCTTCTCTTCAGCAGCCTCGTCATCCTCTTCTTCGTTGCCAGTGCGTAGTTTAGGAGGATCAGTGTGCCAAGAGGAAGTTGCCTCTTCAAAAAGCTGCACATTTGTTTCTTGCCACTTGTTCATGATCTCCATCTCTCGTAAGCCTGCTTCTTCAATGCTCATTGTGGGCAACCTTGTCAATTAGAAGGAAGAAATCAGTAAATAGACGTGATAAATATCCCTTGTAACATCATCTGAGAAAGATAGGAATGGTACCTATAACCAGGTTGGAAAACTTGTGCTGCTATCCTCTCTCTTTCACTGGTCAGCCTTCCACCTACAAGACTTGCAGGTCCAAATATGGGAGGTTGGTGTTTGTGATCATGTGAATCTGAAACGGTTGCCCTCCCTTCTATGACATCTTGTGCAAAAGTTGCACAGGTAATAGGTTGTGCTGGTTTCGAGAATCGGGCTTGTACTGCAGCATTCCGATGCCAATCATCTACCTTTTTGGTACGCTCGTCAAGGATCTCTTTACTAAATTTGTCTTCCCCATCCTGTATCATATCTAATTATTAGTGAAGGACAATTAATGTATATAAACAATCAAAATTATCAAACATAGGTTTAAAATTTGAAAGATAATTGATCATACTGAAAAAGCAAAATATAATGGTTACTTTCCGAGTCCGAGGGACTATTGCAGTAGAATCCATAAATTGTAGACAATGCAACAACCTTTTCGAAAAATGTTGACTACAAAGATGTCTAAAACCAACGTAAAGGAAAGTGCATTGCCAGAAGAATAAAAGGGTAAAGAAAAGATCTTCACGGTGGTAAACCGTAGACATAGTATTTTGATTCTAGGTCATCCATGAACACTCTTCTATAGAACCCAACTCTAGCTAAACAAGACAAGCGAATCAAATTGATGGTGATTGCATCAGATATAATTTTGCCTAAAAATGGCAAATTTTGCAGAATTTAGGATCCATACTTGGGAAAGCAGTAAGAACGATGTGTTTATAGAATTAAAGTAAGGTATATCGGGGAAAGGAGACTGCAAATATGCTAAAATACAGGCAACACACGGAGACATAAAAAAGTGGAAAAAGCACACTGCTGCCAAAAAAGACAAACATAGAATAAAGGGCACCAGTGCAAATGTAAGGAAGCCAATTTTATTATAGTTAAAAAGGCCAATGAATTGTAGAAGATAAAGCTGAACAAATGATTAGAAGCGGTGAGAGGAGATTCAGATATGAGAAACACCATCACAGGCAGCTTAGATATATTGATGTCTTGTACTGGTAACACCTGTACAATGGGTCATAGACTCTTAGCCAAACAAATGGTTATCATTGCCGCCCCCTAATTACCAACTGACTCTTTTGAGTTGGTCAAGTAGTGTGAACAAAACTGATAAGTGCCTTTGTTCTAGATTAGAGCCTGTTAGCAATAACTTATGCAAAGCCGCCAGTACCACTGCAGCTATTCAACCAACATATTGATCAAACAATTTGGGCCAACTGCAAATTAAGAACATTACATTTTCTTTTTCCAATTTAAGAGGCAGCCTCAACATATGAATATTTGCAAAAGTTAAGCCATCGATTGACAACGCAAGAAACCCCAGAAAGAGGTGCTTTACTTTTTTTCAATTTATCTTTTATATAACATACCTGTAATTTCTTTTCTTTTACATTAGCAAGCATCTCTTCCTCTTTTTTCAGCATTTCAAGCAAGTCAAAGGCCTGAAACATAAGTGTGGCAAAAAAGTAGAAGGTTATTTTTCTCAAAGGAGTGAAACTTCAAATAAAGAATACCAACCTTGCAGAGCGATAAGGATATGGTTGTCAACCATGCCTGCAGAAAGCACAACGTAATAAGAAAGAAGCCAAAAAAATGTCATTACGAAATATGGAAAAAAAATCAAGATAAAATGTCACAGTACAATGAAGACGAAAACTAACCTCTCGTTCTTCCTCAGTATCATCATCTAACATATCTTCCTCCCCATTCTCTACAAGTGTAGACTTAGCTGCTGCTTTAAATGATCGATGTCGCCTCTCTTTCCGTTCTTTAATTTCTTGAAGATTTGTTTCAGCAGCTTTTTGCCGTTTGAAGCGGGCAATCTGACGTGGAAGCATAAGACAATTAACACATAACATATGCATCTAGATGCACTAACTTAAACTAAATGAAGTTTAATACTTCATGACCTCAGCTCCTTTTTTGAGATGTAACATGGTTTATGGTTATAAATTGGGCTTCATTGTGTTTTGGGATAAGCCAATGGTCATTTAAGAGACATGCTTTCAAAATCTACATATGAACAAGGCACTCAACTAAATTTTCAATTTTGAAAGACAAAGATATTGCTCCTTAAGCAAAATACTCTATCCTATATCAAAGTAAGACTAGTATCCATAGCAAAATTGTATTAAGGATTGCCTCAGTCAACTAAACATGTTATATGCAATTAAATGATTTCCAGCTTGTATGTTAAGAGAAACAAACCTTTTTAGCTCTTCTAACAGCAAAACTCTCCGCCCCACTTTGAGAAGAGTTCTCAACTTCCTCTTCTGGTACAAGTTCTAAAGCTTCACAAAACGAGATGAATTCCTGCATCACCATGTGTAACTAACTAATTACGATTTCAACATTAAACGATCGGAGAAAACAATTTGTAACCACAAAAGCTAACCTTCAAATGACCGTAGGAAACTTTTATTGTTTGTAATCTGTCGTCACTGCTTAACTTTTCTGTTAGCTCCCCGAGATAAAATGGTACCTGAACAGATAATAAAGATCATTTTCATTGCAAGGTATGTGATTATGTAATTATATTTACTGGATATATATATATATATGGTCAAGCTCTAGTGAGCCCAGGGCTCATCAAATTTAATTTAAGCTCCCTACAATCTCACCATTGGATCTTATTTACAGTTAATCTCACCATTCATTAGCATAACCGTTTTTTTCTTAATCTACCTTACAATTTGAAATGAGTGGTGGATATTGTGGGGGCTTAATTTAGAAAAATTAAGCCCTGGGCTCACTAGAGAATTCTTGTGTGTGTGTGTATATATATATATATATATATATATATTACAAAATCCAAATAAACCGATTCATTTGAGCTGGATGAGATGTATTGTATAAACCTATCAATCTTTCAACAATACCATTAAATATGTAATATTCAGGTTTAAGAACCATTGATGATTTCAGCAAACTAATTAAACAGCAACTAATTTACGAATACTTGATTTTCATCTAAGCTGGTTATAGAAGAAAAAAATGTGCAGAATCAAACTCTAACAATATACCAGCTTCCATATTTTCTTACAACACTAGTGCCAACCTTAATAACCTACTTAGAAGTATTTCTACTTAAATGAGAATCACTATAGGCCTGCTTCTACTACAATTAGACAAACGTAATTTAAAAGGGTAACTCCACAGTAGGCAAAACGGTACAAGTTCGAGACCCTCGAGAATTAGAAAGAGAAGTTGTCACCAACTTTAAGGCCTAAAAAAGTTTACCCTTGTGCCCCTCGGAACTACAGCTATAACTAAGTATCGTCAAAAAACAAGTGATTTTACCAAGTAATAAACACATGTTCAGCATGCTCGCAATCACAAACTATAGGGCCGATTTCAAGACCTAGTGATTGCAAACTACATAATTTTAAAACATATTGTCACAAAACAAAGCCATCCAAATTGAAGCCATCATACCACAAACCACACAACTTCCTCCAACATCTCAAAACACACTCTGATCTCCAAAATAGATCAAATTTTACCAGCAAATACTTGAGATTAGCCATGCTGCTATCGTCCTTCAACTCATTACTCGAGAACAGCCTGAGCCTACAAATCTTAATTTCCACAACAATCCAAACTTAAAACACACTCCGATCTCCAAACCAATCCAAAATTCACAGTCATATTTGAGAGCAAAGAAGTTGTAGCATCATCATTCGACTTGGTAAAGGAAACTAATTATCACAAAACAAAGCCATCCAAATTGGAGACCAAAACCGATTATCTTAAAATTACACTAAACCTCAAAAGTAAAGCAAACTTTACCAGCAAATACTTGAGATTGGCCGTGCTGATATCGTTCTTGGACTCATTACTCGAGAACAACCCGAGCCGACTAATCATCTCATCGCACCGATTCAGCATCTCCACTCCCTTCCTCACTGTCTCCTGCAACCCAACAAAAAACACGATCAGAAGTCAGAACCCTATTTTTTTCAAAAAATAAAATAAAAATCGGATCTTTGCATCCGTCCGGACCCACCTGATCCGCGGCGCCGTCGCAAGCGAGGGAGCGCAGGTTGGAGGCTTGGTCGAATAGCGCCGGGAGGGATAGATCGTCCATTTTGGTGGGGTTTCGCAAACCCTGGAGAGGGATTTTGGTGGAACAGAAGAGACGAGAAGGAGAAGAGAATAGAGAAATGGTTTTGGAGAAGTTGTTTTGGGGTTTGTGACTTTATATGCTGTTGGATTCATAGGAATTATTTTTTCCATTCTCGCTTTAACAACCAACTCGTATCAGTTTGCAACATCTATTTCGTTGGGGTTAGGGTTGCGCACGGTCCGGACCGGTTGGGACCGATCGTGGTTTCGGTCTGGAAGTTTTGGAAATTTCGGGTCTGGACCGGTCTGGTTTTTTATTTTAAAAATTCGATTTTTTACCGGACCGGTCTGGTCTTCGGTCCGGACTCCGAATAAAAATTCGGTCCAGTCCAGACTGGATACTCAGCCCTAGTTGCGGTGTTTCAGCGTCTCACACCCAGATAGTTTCTCATCACATATAAATATATCATATGCACGTATGAGACGAAAGTAAAAAAACTCTCAAACGCTGGTGTTGGGGAGTCTTAGCTTTTAGTTCACGAAGAAAAAGTGAAAAACCACTAAACCCAAATGCAATAGCCCCTGACACAACTTTTTTTGTTTGATACCCCTACTATGAGTCTGGGATGGGTTTGTAAATTACTTGGCCACAATGTTGGCTAGGTGAGTAACTGAGTATCCAAACACACTCATTACAAATCAGCAGTACGATCTATGATGGAACAAACTGCATACCTAAAGATGATTAATCAACTCCGCAACAATCATTCATCATCTGAGGATTGGCCTTTGGGCATTTGAGACTATACACAACGATGATCAAGCAATATTGAAACAGACGATAATGATTTTCTATAGGGCATAACTAGGGGTGTGTTGTTTTTTACTTGAGATTTTGTGGTTTAGGAAATCATGAGAGCGTCAATTTGACTAGTTTTAAGTTTTTCATTAAAAAAAGTTGACGTGATTGGTTTGAGTTTTGTACCTCAAGAGACAAAATGGTCATTGCAATGGATTATATGTTGACACATGAAATGATATGCCAAAAATATAACATATAACAAAAATAAGTCCTTTCAAAATCAAGTATCATGTGACTAAAGGTTTTGAAACACGCTCTAGAATCAACAATACAAAAATGAAATCCACATCAATAACACAAAACCTTAAGAATCACAAAAGGTTCAACCATTTCATTTAGAAACCACATTCATATTTCTCGACCACGACTCTCACAAATCGAAGAACATGCTTCTTCCATGCCGCAATTACATGTACCAAAATGGCACAAACTAAATTTTCCTTGGACCAACCTGCAATTACACCACTTAAATTCGATCCCATAAGAGAGAAAAAAACGAAATCTCTCTCTCTCCATCGCCGCCCCACTCCACTGCCCTCGTCCCCGACCAAGGTTCGATTTCAAATCCCTCGAAATCACCTCTTTCTCCTTCCCAGATCCGATTTTCTCACATATTCCCCGATTCCCCGCGTTCTCCTCTCCGTTTTGAACCAATCCTCATTTAAATCCGTTCGAAAACGACCCAGTTAGATCAGATCTAAGGGCTCGTGACGGCTTCAGTTCAAAGATCTCACCTTTTCTTAGATTTTTCGCTTGATTGGTCGATCTCGTTTGTTTTGGATGGTTTGGTTACGTAATCTGGGTGTAAATCTAGTGTTTAGTGCGTGTTTTAGTGTTTTTTAATAAAATTATTTGATTTGTTTATAGTAGAGATTCGACAGTCATGATATTTGAAGAAGATGACTTATTTGTTACCAAAAACGACTTTTAATCATTTTCGACATGCATTTTTTTTCTGGGTTTTGTTTGTGATGTTTGGAGTGTATTCTTGATGGAGTCAAAGATTAAGTTTTTTTTTTTTGGCTTTTGGGTTACAATTGACTAAACCAACATGGCATAAAGTTGTCCAGGCACAAGATCACCGTAACACGCAACTTTGTTTGTTGTTGTCTAGGGATAGCAATAACCAATTTGTTTCGATTTATTTGGTGTTTTGAAAAGATCCCATTTTGCTTCTTTTTTTGGTTGCTAGAATATCGGACTTTCGTCGATATTTGTTTCGTTTAAGATCTTAGTCTTTTAGATGGTTTAGTAAGTACTGCTCTTCAAATTCAGGTTTAAATGTAATATCAGCGGAAGAAGATTTGTATTGGTTGAATTGGTGTATTTTAGACAGTCTTTTGATTTAGATGTTGGTAGGTGGTTCACTATAAGTCATAGCACCTTTTGTGCAATATCTTTCTTCAATTAAAATTAAGTTACTGCTATAATGTGTAGTTTTTTTGTTGTCTTGTCTTTGTATGAAAGTAGGTGATCGGGTTGAGCTTCTGCGTATTTGTTGACTGAGCACGACAGTGGGAAACAGACAGAAGGCTGTCTGGTGAGGTTTGGGGATTGACTGCAATGGGGTGGTTTCGGGCTGCTACGAGTGTGGGCAGATTGGCCTTAAAGAAGAATCTAGCTCAGGCCTCTCATCATGTTGGAAGGTCTCGTGTAATGCCAGTTCCAGCACGTGGCTTTCACTCAACACTCACAAAGGCCAAATCTGCTGCTCCGGTACCACATCCTGTCCCACTTTCGCGGCTAACTGATAGCTTCCTCGATGGTACAAGCAGTGTGTACTTGGAGGAACTCCAAAGGGCCTGGGAGACTGACCCGAGTAGTGTTGATGAATCCTGGGATAACTTCTTTAGGAATTTCGTTGGGCAGGCTGCCACCTCACCAGGAATATCTGGCCAAACAATTCAAGAAAGCATGAGGCTGTTGCTGCTTGTTAGAGCATACCAGGTTAATGGCCACATGAAGGCCAAACTTGATCCTTTGAATTTGGAGGAGCGGGAGGTTCCAGAAGATTTGGACCCAGCAGTTTATGGATTCTCTGATGCAGATTTGGACAGGGAGTTTTTCCTTGGGGTGTGGAGCATGGCGGGATTTCTTTCTGAAAATCGTCCAGTGCAGACCCTCCGTTCAATCATCACTCGTCTTGAACAAGCTTATTGTGGAAGTGTTGGTTATGAATACATGCACATCGCTGATAGGGATCAATGCAATTGGTTGAGAGACAAGATTGAGACGGTAAAACCAATAGATTATAACTCCGAACGACGTGAAGTCATTCTTGATAGGCTCATCTGGAGCACACAGTTTGAAAACTTTCTTGCCACAAAGTGGACGGCTGCAAAAAGATTTGGACTTGAAGGTGGAGAAACTTTAATTCCAGGCATGAAAGAGATGTTTGACAGAGCTGCTGATCTTGGGGTGGAATCCATCGTCATTGGAATGCCTCATCGAGGACGGCTAAATGTTTTGGGCAATGTTGTCAGGAAACCACTTCGTCAGATTTTTAACGAGTTCAGTGGTGGAACTAAACCTGTTGATGAAGTTGGACTGTATACAGGAACTGGTGATGTGAAGTACCACCTTGGTACTTCTTATGATAGACCAACCCGTGGTGGCAAAAGAATTCATCTTTCTTTAGTCGCTAATCCAAGTCACTTGGAAGCTGTTGATCCAGTTGTCATAGGAAAGACTCGAGCAAAGCAATACTATTCCAATGATACTGAGAGGATGAAGAATTTGGGAGTGCTGATCCATGGGGATGGGAGTTTTGCTGGACAAGGTGTGGTTTATGAAACTTTGCATCTTAGTGCACTTCCTAACTACACAACTGGTGGGACCATCCATATTGTTGTGAATAATCAAGTTGCATTCACAACCGATCCAAGATCTGGGAGGTCTTCTCAGTACTGTACAGATGTTGCTAAAGCCTTAAATGCTCCCATTTTCCATGTCAATGGTGATGACATGGAAGCCGTGGTTCATGTCTTCGAACTTGCAGCTGAGTGGCGTCAGACATTCCATTGTGATGTTGTTGTCGACATAGTATGTTATCGTCGATTTGGACATAATGAGATTGACGAACCCTCCTTTACACAGCCTAAAATGTATCAGGTATGTAATCTTTTAATTAATTTTTAGGTTGTACTTGTATTCCTCAACAAAAGTTCATTCAATTTCCTGTTGAAGCCTTTGTTCTCGCAAGAAATCGTGCTTCTGATTGTTTCCATTATTGCAAAACTTGGATACTTATCTCAGCATCCATATGGGTTGTTAGTGTCAATGATCACCTTTTTCTTGATCATGTGTACAGGTAATAAAAAGCCATCCAAGTGCACTTGAAGTTTACCAGAACAAGCTCCTTGAATCTGGAACGACCACAAAAGAGGACATAGAGAGGATACACAACAAAGTAAACTCGATACTTAATGAAGAGTTCATTAACAGCAAAGATTACGTAACCAAGAGAAGGGATTGGCTTTCTGCTTACTGGACTGGTTTCAAATCACCTGAACAGATCTCACGTGTTCGTAATACTGGGTAATGATGGTTTTCTGCTGTTTCTTTTTTTTTCTTTTCTATATTTTCATATTTTCTCTATTTTACATGTCCCAGCGTTAAGCCGGAAATTTTGAAACGTGTTGGGCAAGCCATCACTACCATTCCAGAAAATTTCAAACCTCATAGAGGTGTCAAAAAGATTTTTGAGCAACGAGCACAAATGATCGAAACTGGTGAGGGAATTGACTGGGCCGTTGGAGAAGCTCTTGCCTTTGCCACCCTTGTTGTAGAAGGCAACCATGTAAGGTTAAGCGGTCAGGATGTCGAAAGGGGTACATTTAGCCACCGACATTCGGTTATTCATGATCAAGATACAGGGGAGCAGTACTGCCCTCTCGATCATCTCACAATTAACCAGAACCCTGAAATGTTTACAGTTAGTAACAGGTGTGCACCATATGCCCTTCCTTTATATATAGCAGTATTTCGAGTTGATTAGTGTATCTATGCATGTTTCACAAATTTTCCTTGGTCATATTTTTTTACCATGTTGGTGAGAATTGAGATTCCATGTTATTTTTACGTACTTTTACCAAACTGATACAAAATTAATGGATACTTTTAAGTGCCCCATATTATATTGCATTGAGGATCTAACAAAACATAGTTGATCATTCTCATTCAGAAGTCAGCAGTGGTAAAATACTAAAATGTTTATATGTGTTTATCACTGTAAAAAACTAACAATGGGTTTTTGGTGTAGGTTGGGTTAATTAAAATTGCCAGTATTGACTGTGTAAGTTGCTCATTTTGCTTTATTTCTGAGGGCAAGTTGTTTGTTGTAATCACTCATATGCAACAGAGATGAATTTTGTCTCACACCTCAAGTTGGCTTACATTATATTAATAGAATGCTTCTTGCATTGAGCACCAAAGATAGCTTTGCACTATTCTTGTGCTATGTCTAGAAATTTCTGCATCCTAGTTCTAATATACTTTTACTCTGTTTGCAGCTCTTTGTCTGAGTTTGCAGTGCTTGGATTTGAATTAGGTTATTCAATGGAGAACCCTAACTCCCTTGTACTTTGGGAAGCTCAGTTTGGAGATTTTGCAAATGGTTCACAAGTGATGTTTGATCAGTTTTTGAGCAGCGGTGAATCTAAATGGTTGCGCCAAACTGGACTGGTTGTGCTGCTTCCTCATGGATATGATGGCCAAGGTCCAGAGCATTCATCTGCAAGATTGGAACGTTATCTTCAGGTAATACCTTTGTCCGTTTCCTGGTAGCACATTATCCTAGAGGACCTAAACTACATAACTGGCTAGGAATCCATCCTTCAGATGGTAGCATGGGTTGTCTTGTACTCTTCTATTTATTATTTATACTTCAAGGATGTTAGACAAATGCTGACTTGCTGTGCCCTTTATGCTGTTACCAGCTCCTTAAAATTTTGTAAGCCCTCTGTACGTGAATCTTTACTTTGGGTTTCTCATTGTTGATTTTTTCCCCTTTGATGGGATCATTTTACCTGAAGTTGCTTCCAACTGAATATTTATTCCTCTTCTGCTTGGACAACAATTATTTGTTTTTTTTACCTTAACCTGGATTTTGAAGAGCATTGATTACTTGAATTGCAAAATGAATCTGAGATTCTAATCAAAACAAGATATGTTGATCCAGATGAGTGATGACAATCCTTACAAGATACCGGAGATGGAACCAACATTAAGGAAGCAGATCCAAGAGTGCAATTGGCAAGTTGTGAATGTTACCACTCCTGCCAACTACTTCCATGTTCTTCGGCGTCAGGTGATATCTGGGTCTGAATGTTCTGTTTTTGCTTTAAAGGATATCATGCTTAGGTTTTATTGTTTGTTGAACTTCAGATACACAGGGAGTTCCGCAAACCTCTGATTGTGATGGCCCCAAAAAATCTATTACGTCACAAAGAATGCAAGTCAAATTTATCTGAATTTGATGATGTGGAAGGCCACCCAGGATTTGATAAGCAAGGTACCCGCTTCAAGCGTCTCATCAAGGACCAAAACTTCCATTCTGACAGAGAAGAGGGCATCCGCCGTCTGGTTTTGTGCTCCGGAAAGGTATGCGAAGTATTTGTAATTTCAAACTTTTGAGGCTTGTTATACATCACACTCAACTGCAAAGACTTCCTGAATGGAAAATACATATATATGTATACTATAGCGGGGTTGCTGATTTCTTGTGGCTGGCTTGCATGACTTGAGCTTGGAATCAATTTGGGGCGTAGTCTAAGTTGACATGTTCTGTTGTGCAGATCTACTATGAACTAGATGAAGAGAGAAAGAAGATCGACGGAAAGGATGTCGCTATTTGCCGAGTGGAGCAGCTTTGTCCATTCCCCTACGACCTTATCCAGCGCGAGCTTAAGCGATACCCCAGTATGTTCTACCATTGCCTTTTGATTTGTGCTTCTTTATCTATCTACCGCAGTCACAAACTTCCTTAAACCTACCATCGTGTCATTTTAAACGCAAGATTTAGCTGTTACTATTATGTCATGTTGATCACTATCGTTTGCTGTTTGGCAGATGCTGAGATTGTTTGGTGCCAAGAGGAACCGATGAACATGGGTGCCTACAGTTACATCGCGCCTCGCCTGTCCACGACCATGAAAGCGTTGGAGAGAGGTACTTTTGACGACATCAAGTATGTCGGCAGAGGACCGTCGGCTTCCACTGCCACAGGCTTCTACTCGGTTCATGTTAAAGAACAGGCAGAGCTGGTGCAGAAAGCTTTGCAGAGTGATCCAATCAATTACCCCTTTTAATTGCATTTGCATTTTCTCACACACACTTTCATCACACGTACTTGAGTTAAGTAGCATGCGAATTTTTTGCTACGAAATATTTATGTAATCCTCTTTGCTTGTAGAGGGGTTTTGAGCTATTTCCTACTGGTTTGATGTTTACGTCAATAAATGTTTTCCACAACTTGGCTTTTTTTTGCAATCAGTTATGATCCATTTCAATTGAAATATACTCGCGGTATATCTCATCTTGTTTTGTGACATTATGTTATATTTGAAAAATGTATGTTATGGGTTTGTTCATGATATAGTTGATTCCTTCTTCAGATTTGAGAATATAAAATTCTATCGAATATGAGTTCTAATTTTTAATGAATAAAAACGTGCATACCAGTCAAAGCCAAACAAAAATGGAATTAAAAGGTAAATTGACCAGATTAGAAACAATATTAGTTCATCGCAACTAAGGTTGTTTTGGGCGTAAGTTAGGATCAAACAGGGTAAGTCAAGTTAAGCTCAATAGAGAATGATTCACATTTATATCTTAATTTTTATAAACTTTTCGTGGCTTCCTAATTGCCAACTTAGATCCAAGATGAAAATTCAACTACAATGAGCCGAATACCTAATTTTTCTATATATATATCAATAAGCACAAACCTAAGAAATCAATCGAAATAGATAATTTGAATATATAAATATAATAACTCAAGTTTCATATGTCCGCATGCCCCTAATCAATCATAACATAATCATAGATCATAGCAAGAACTTACTGTCCAAATAAAAAGAACAAAGAACCAAATAGCTATATCTTCCATTTAGGGTTAATTCCAATTTGTCATCTTGATCTATCAATCTTTAGTATTTTGCACCCGTGACCTTAAAAAACGTAGCAGTTTGCACTCCCATCATTTCACTCTTGTTGGCATTTTACACCCCTTTATTGATATTGACCCAAAAAATAACAAAACTGTCATCAACTTGAAAATCAAAATTATCATAGTTTTTTTAGATAAACATTTAAAAAAACCTACAAAGTATCTTCTTTGTTTGTAATGTTAATATTTTTTTCAAAAAAAAACTTTGAATATTCGGGTTGAAGACATTTTGGTAATTTTTAGGGTCAAAATTGAAAAAATGAGCAAAATGGCAACAACGTAAATGACAAAGAAGCAAACTGCAATTAACCCTTTTATTTATTACATCAAAGATATAAAATCAGTTTCAAATGAAACTCACAAGTCTAATATAACATCATTTTTTGTCATTAACATAACAAAGCAAAAGATAATATATAGCATGTGTCCGTTTCGGGTTGAAAGCCACAATAGAACATAAAAATTGTATTTTCTTATCATACAATCCGTACATACCCAAGTCTTCATGTACATTTGTAGTATCAAGTATTAAATAGTTATGATGTATGTATCCACCTCTTAAATGAATATCCGAAACGAAATCTCATTTTCGCTTCCTCTTCCTCTTCCTCTTCCCCTTCCTTTTCAACCCCGTTCGGTCGAAAACCCCGTCCGGAAGGGAGGAGGTCGTATCGGTGATCAATTGTTGAAGAACATCTGGCTCATCTGTGTTCAATGTTGGGTGACATTTGTTGATATGACAACACTGTAGGATTTCATGTTCCTATGTATATATATATATATATAAATTAATACAAACATACACGATCGATTTCATATTTTCATTGATTTTATGTACAGGTATATGTTTATTCTAATATCATGCATTCCTACTCATTAAAATAAACAAAAGAGAGATGATCATATTCAAAGGTTCTCTAAAACCTTTTAGAATATTCGGTGTTCCGTTGCTCGTCGAATCACCCGACCACTCGCCTCCAAGTGTTCACCAAACTCTAAACAAGATTAGAGAGAAATGAGCTAGTCAATCAATCTTTAATTAAGCTTAGAATCTAGCTAATAACCCCTCTAAAAGCTCCTGAGATTTTAATCTCCGAAACTTAAAATACTAAGAGAATTTTCGGATAAATTAATTGGGTAATTATGGAGAGAAAGAATTTGGAATGTAAATAAACAAGTAGGATGATGGGTCCTTTTATAGGCTCCCAAAACACTCATATCATAAACTATTTTCTAGTCATGATCTCTTACTTTTTTCTCCTAAAATTAATCTCAATTTGTCACATATGCATCCTCAAAAACGTTTAATCAAATCTGGAGTTAATCCAACCAATGATCTAATTATTCTCTTAATAATTCAGGCAAAAATCGTGTTGTTCGGTGAACCGAGATTTCGATTCGGTTGACCGAACCATTCGGTTTTACGCAAGTTCGGATGACCGTAAGCTAGATGGTCGACCAAATATTCATAAGAAAAATTCCCTAAAAATTTTTGGTCGATCCAAGTCTCGCTCTGGTCGACCGTTGACCCACCAAAATTTCTCCTAGTGAATCTCTTCGGACGACCGTGTCTCTTTCGGTCTACTGTAATATCCCAAGACAACTCCTGTATATTTTCTTTCGATTGACCGTTAACGTCTGGTTGACCGATTCCAATTGTCCAGGCACTCCAGACAATTTCGGTCAATCATTTGCATTATCCGATCTTCGTCCGGTCGACCGATTCGAAGAAACTTTGGTCGACCGAACCCAAAACGGTTGACCGTTTTGACCCTGATTTTGCTTTTGTCAAATTTTGGATTTATATCCAACAAAATTTGATCTTTTGGTTTTTTTAGCAAACTCATATCTTATGTAATAGATTATCCTATGTAATATTAAATTATTACACCCCATAATATATACACCTCATATGAATTTATCCATGATTCTAATTATGTCAATTTTCGCGACATATTGATTTTATTGATTCACCACATGTGTCCTTTTTCTCATGAAACCCGACACATCATATGAACTCAATATCAAGCTTCTTGTTTCCCAATTTTGTGGTGTGACCTATATGATGATCTAAGCTAAATTGGCAGCGATATTAATCACTTAATATCTCAAACTATAAGCGGTATCTACCTACACATTATAGTTACCCAATTAACATAGATGTTTTGTTCCACTCGAACTAAACACAATCCATTTAGTGATGTAAGTGCACAACTTGTGTCCGTCCCTTGCCTCATGATATTAAGAATATATACAAACTAGAAATGTGTCACCTTTGTATTATATTCATTTCTTGATATCTTTAAGTTAATTATAACTATGTAACTTAACTCAAGCTACATTGTGCACATTATAATTTTGCTTTTTCAAGGAGCCCACTAATATCATCACTCAATTAAGAGGGACAATGATAATCTTTTTGTGGGATCGTGATGGTCTCTAATTCTAATCACTTTTATGCTAATAACCTACTTGTTTAATCAATCAAAGATATTCAGCGGAAATTAAAACTAAACAAGCAAGTAATGAGGGAGATAATGCAAACCACAATGGAGACGAGAGATTTTACAGAGGTTCGGCACCCTACCCAGGTCCTAGTTCTCTCTTGCAAACTCCGCTCGGATCACCGAGCTCCGCTCACGACTTCACTAACCCCTCCCCGTTCCAGGCCGGAAGAGAACGCATTTACAACACAAGCACCGTGAACACCCTCGCTTGCTTGACCTTCTTCCTCTCACAATCCGAGAGGGAACACTTTGGGCTTTCACCAAAATCCTTACTTCTTGAACAACAAATGAGTGAGACAACACTATCTAAATATTGAGCACACTTTGAGTATGATTTGGCTAGGATCAAATGTGTGGAATTTAGGCTTAGAGTGTAGGATTGGGGAAATTGGAGCTTAGGAGTTTCTCTCTAGTGTATGTGACAAATGGAAGTGCGAGAGATCTATAATTGTGTCAAGGGAACACCTATTTATAAGCTTCTAAGATATTATAGCCGTTGGGGTTAAGTTGGGTAAGAGTTGTGTAAGATACACAAAACAGAAAACTACAGGACCCAAAACTGAGTAAGTTAGGTCGACCGGATCGGGCTGAACGGTCGACCGTTTGACAATTTTGTACTCGGTTCGGTCAACCGATTAAGGAACGGTCGACCGCCAAAGGCCATGTTCTAGGTACACTTAAGTTATCGGTTGAACACCGAGATAGGTTCGGTCGACCGATTTATAACAGACTCTTTGGGATTGACAAACAAGATCATATTCGGTCGACCGAAACAAGGTCCACGTCGACCGAAAACTAACAAGCAGTTCGGGTTTGTCAAGACATCTAAGTTCGGTCGACCGAACAAGGTCCTCGGTCAACCGATATGGAAAAATATTTTTGGGGTATTTGGAAATAATACGAATACGACCGTTGGGTATATACGACAAAACAAACGATCGGAAATTTGTTGTTACTCGGTCGACCGAAAAGGTTTGGACGGTCGACCAAACTTGGGTAGTAAAACACTAACAAGATATATGATCACTCGGTCGACCAAACGGTCTGTTTTGGTCGACCGAATGTGGGCAGACAGTTGAGGTTAAGGTTTGATGTTTTCCGGTCTAAGATTGGGTGATCTATTGAAGTCCAAATCATATGAAATTTTGTGTGTGACTTCTATAAGAAACCTAGTATGTGTTTGAGTAGATTTTAGCTCAAGTATGCTCGATTTACACAATGTTCCTGAGACTCAAAGAAATGCAAATTACATGTCTTTAATAGAGCATGATTACATGTTTTGACTTGATTTCATTTCTTCTTTGAGTCTTGATCACCTGTAGAGGTTAGCACAATGCAATATATATGCAATGAAACATGTGTGCTACTCTACGTGATCACAATTAAGATTAGGTTGATTAAATCATCAAAACATAGATTAATGCCAAAATTCCAACACTTTTGACTAACTATCTTTTCCAGCACAAGTCATGTTCAACCAACTATTGCATTTATCACTATACTCATTGATAGTTTTTGACAATAATCAAATCAAGCACTTCTTGAGTGAAAAGATATAAGTTTCATATCAAAGGATCTAAGACACAATAAAACATTAATGACATGAAATAAAATTTCATAATGTTTTACTTGTTAAGTCGATTCAATATATAAAAGTAATTTTTGTAGGATTTCGTGTCCCCATGTATATATATATTTTAAAAAATTTAATACAACATACGAGATCGATTTCATACTTTCAACAATTTTATGTATATTACTTTGTGTTTATTCTAATATCATGCAATCCTAGATATATTAAAATAAATCACAAATAGAGAATCATACCCAAATGTTCTCTAAAACCTTTTGAAGATCCGGAGTCGCGTTGCCCGTTGAATCGTCCGCCGATTCGCCTCCAAGTGTTCACCAAACTCTAAACAAGATTAGAAAGAAAGAAGCTAGTCAATCAATCTCTAATTATGCTTAGAATCTAGCTAATAACCCATCTTTAAGCTCCTGAGATTTCTATCTCCAAAACTTAAAACTATTAAGAGATTTTCGTGGTGATTAAGGGAGAGATTAATGAGATTTTTTTTTGCATTAACATAAACAAGTGGGATGATGGGTCCTTTTATAGGCTCCCAAAACATCCTCATCAAGAACTATTCTTTAGCCATGATCTCTTGCTTATTCTCTCCTAAAATTAATCTCAAATTGCCACAAAGCACTCATAAAAACGTTTGATTAAATCTGGAATGAATCCAACCCATGATCTAGTTATTCTCTTAATAATTCAGGCAAAAATTGTATTGTTCGGTTGACCGAGAATTTTTCTCGGTTAACCAAACCATTCGGTTATAACACATGTTTGGTGGACCGTGAGCTAGACGGTCGACCGAATATGCATCAGAAAAAATTCCCTGAAAAAATTCGGACGATCCGCGTCTTGCTCGGTCGACCGTTGACCCACCAAAATTTCTCCTGGCGAACATTCATTGGACGACCGTGTCACCTTCGGTCTACCGAAAATATCTCAAGATATTTTCTCTCGGTTGACCGTTCACGCTGAAAGGAATGTGTTCTAAAAGTTTTTACTTTTAAATGTCAATTATTATGAATTGAATGAGAAATCATTTTGTTCCTTGTTTATGTTATTCGTCTTTTAGAAGTGTTAAGGAAGATGCTCTTGGTCCTTAACCATAGAGTTCTAAAAGATATTGGTTTACATAAAACAAAAGATATTCGCAATCATGGTAATTAACATGGGACATTGATTACCGAGTTATGATTGTCGTGTTGGTCATAGATCATTGTAGCTCTACAAGTGAGTGACAACACGGGTACGCAAAAGAGGAAAATACTACTTTTGTATACTGAATTGACCTAATAAGTAAAATTTTATAGAAATGTGTTTCTGTGTCATTAATATTTTACTGTGTCTTTGGTCCTTTGATATGAGACTTTTATCCGATCACTTAAGAATTGCTTGATTAGACTAGTGTCTTGAGCTATCGATGAGTGTAGTGCAAAGGCATTAGTTGGTTAAGTATGACTTTCGTTGGAGAAGATAGTTAGTCAAAAGATTATCATTGTCCCTCTTGATTGAGTGATGATATTAGTGGGCCCTTTGATAAAGCAAAGTTATAATGTGCACAATGTGATTTGAGTTAAGTCACATATTTATAACTAGCTTAAAGAGATCAAGAAATGAATACTAATACAAAGATGACACAATACTACTTTGTGTGTATTCTTAATATCATGAGGCAAGGGACGGACACAAGTGATGCACTCCATCACTAAATGGATCGGGTTTTGGTTCAAGTGGAATTAAGACATCTAACTAATTGAGAGTTATAATGTGTAGCTAGATACCGCTTATAGCTTGTGATATTAAGCTCTTAATATCATTGTCAACTTAGTCTAGATCCTCCTATATGTCACACCGCAAAAACCGGGAAACAAGAAGCTTGATTTTTGGTTCATATGATGTGTCGGGTTTCCTAAAGAAAATATGACACATATGGTGAACAAGTAAAATCAATTATGTTGTGATATATAACATAATTAGAATCATGATAAATTCATATGAGATGCATATATTATGGGGTGCAATAATTTATTGTTGCATAGGATAATATACTGCATAAGTTGTGAATTTGCTAAAACCCCCTAAAGTTCAAATTTTGTTGGAAATAAATCCAATATTTGAAAAGGCAAAATCGGGTAAAAGTTCGGTAATCCGTTTATGGTTCGGTCGACCGAGGGTTATGTGGATCGGTCCAGCGAACGTGGAACGGATGGTCAGAGTTAATTGACCGAACTTGACTAAAGTGTCTGGAGTTCTGGTACGGTATACCGAACCAGGAACGGTCGACCGAATAATGTCCTGTTCCGATATTTTCGGTTAACCGAAGGGCACTCGGTTTTAGACGTGGGTTCGTCCGATCGGTTAAGGAGAATTTTTCTCCTTAAGAATCGGTCGTCCGTCTAATGCACGGTAAACGAAACGTGACATATTCGGTTAACCGAGTGTGACTCGGTAAACCGAACCCCGATCGATTTTTTGTTTTTGATAATTAAGAGATTAATTTGATCGATGGTTGGATTAGCTCCAAACTTGGTCAAACGTTTTGTGGATCCATGTAATGCATTATGGAATTAGTTTGTGAGAGAAAATGTCAAGAGAACATGGCTTAAGAATATCCATGATTGAGAGTAAGATTGGAGCCTATAAATAGGTCATTATTCTCCGTAATTATGTTAGATGTTTTCTAATTATTTTCTCTCCTAATTCACCACAAAAAGCCACGAAATTTCTCTTAGTTTTCTAAGTCTTTGGAAGGAGAAATCTCAGAGATTAAGGAAGGGGTTTGTAGCTAGATTCTAAGCTAGTTTGGAGATTGATTGACTAGCCCCTTTCTCTCCAACCTTGTTTAGGGTTTTGGTGAACACTCGGAGGCATCCGGCGCAACGAGAAGCGACGATCGTCATCCTCAACGTCTCCGGATCATCAAGAAGTTTTAGAGAACTTCTAGGTATGAATTTCGGAGTCCCTTGTGTTTGTTTTAATAAAGTTTTTTAAACTAGTTATTGAAACAAACTGATGCATGTATGAAATAAATCATAGATAATTGTAATTAATCCTTATTGTGCATAAAAATTTCGAAAATATATATGTGCAATTAGACTAGAAATCCTACACACGCCCGGTTGACCGAACCCAATTTTCCAGGCACTCCAGACAACTTCGGTCAATCAATTGGGCTTACCCGTTCCCCGTTCGGTTGACCGTTCCGAAGACACCTCGGTCGACCGAACCCTAAACGGTTCACCGTGTTTGACCCTGGTTTTGCCTTTGTCAAATTTTGGATTTATTTCCAACAAAATTTGATTTTTTGGGGGTTTTAGCAAATTCATATCTTATGTAATATATTATTCTATGTAATATTAAATTATTACACCTCATAATATACACGCCTCATATGAATTTGTTATGATTCTAACTATGTCAATTCTCATGACGTATTGATTTTATTCATTCACCACATGTGTCCCTTTTTTCACATGAAACCCGACACATCATATGAACTCAAAATCAAGCTTCTTGTTTCCCAGTTTTGTGGTGTGACCTATAGGAGGATCTAAGCCAAATTGGCAGCGGTATTAAACACTTAATATCTCAATCTATAAGCGGTATCTAGCTACACATTATAGTTACCCAATTAGCATAGATGTCTTTATTCCACTCGAACCAAAACACGATCCATTTAGTGATATAAGTGCATCACTTGTGTCCGTCTCTTGCCTCGTGATATTAAGAATGTATACAAAGTAGAAATGTGTTACCTTTGTATTATATTCATTTCTTGATCTCTTTAAGCTTATTATAACTATGTAACTTAACTCAAGTTACATTGTGCACATTATAATTTTTGCTTTATCAAGGAACCCACTAATTTTTGCTTTACTAGTAAGAGGGGCAACGATAATCGTTTGACTAGCTATCTTTTGCAGCACAAGTGATGTTCAACCAACTATTGCTTTTATCACTATACTCATTGATATCTCTTGACAATAATCAAATTAAGCACTTCTTGAGTAAAAAAATATAAGTCTCATATCTTAGGATCCAAGACACAGTAAAACATTAATGACACGAAACAATTCCATAATGTTTTACTTGTTAGGTCTATTCAATATATAAAAGTAATATTTTCCTCTTTTAAATACTCGTGTCGTCAATTATTTGTAGAGCTACAACAATCGATGACCAATACGACAATCTTATCTCGGTGATTAATGTTCCATGTTAATTACCATGATTGTGAATAACTTTTGATTTATGTAAACCTTAACACTTCCAAAAGACCAATATAATAATCAAGGAACAAAATGTTTGCACATCTAATTCATAATAATTGTCATATAAAAGTAAAACTTTTAGAATACATTCCTTTCATACACATGAGAATCCCAATGGCCAAAATCAATGCCCGAAGCCAAAGCCGAAGCCAAAGCCAAAGCCGAAGAGCACATTTTGACGCATACCCTCAAGTATTTAGTGCGGAGGAGTATTGTTGGGAACTGTGATGGTTTTAGGTATTTGTGTTAGTGATTGGTTATATGTTGTTGTGGAGTCACTATAACTTCGAACAAACGATGAATGTGGAGAGGTAAAATCAGTAATGTTTTAAACAAATATTGCGTGTCGAAAGGTGAGACATATCATCGTAGCTTGATATAACTGTTTGTGATCAATTATTTAGGTTTGGAGGTTGTTAGTTAGTTAGTTTGTGGGTATATTTTGTTTGTTGTTTGTAGGTTGATGTAATTTTTGCTTTTGTTATGAAATACTAATATTGTTTGGCATTTGTTGATTCAATCTTGACGTAATAGTTTCCCAAGATTAATGGAAGTATATATGTTGATGGTTATTGAAAAAACTACTTATTTTGTGGTTGATTTTTTTTTACTGTTTGTTTTTTGATAAACAAATGACATTAAACGAGAAAAGTGAAACTGATCACAGACAAAAAACTACTCATCCAGTAATGCCAAGCTTAAACATCAATGCAATCCAACCATCAAAAACTCCCGCAAAATTCCGACCAACGGAATCACATCAAAGCAATCCAAACCATGATGGTGTATTTTGTTTTTTGTTTGGATGTTGGTGTAATTTGTGCTTTTGTTGAGCCCAAGATTAAAGGAAATATGTTATTATGCATTAACCTTCACAAACTAGGCTATTCTCGTGCTCTGTGATCTTACGTAGAACCTGTTATGAACGGGAGAAAGATTACTATGAAATACTTGGGGTCCTTAGTGACACTAATCACAACAAATTCAGCATAGTTGTTCATGCTAACCTCTTCTTGCTATTCAACTGAAATAAACTAACAACATGTAGACCATTAAGTTAAAACTTTAGATAAAAGCTATAGTATTGTTATCCACAAATAAGCATGCCTAATCCCATGAAAATTTGTCACCTTTTGTTAAGTCATAAACCCTAATTAGGTAGCACATCATGGTTTGGGTTAATAGGGGTTTAGTAAAGTGGGAGTGGTTGGAGGTATGGTGGTGGTGATGGAGGTATGGGCTTGCATGCCTTTGGGTGAAGATGGTGCATTTAAGGTGCTGCACACTCATCTTTCCCTCTCTTTCAACTCTCTTTTCTCACTCTCCGTCTCCCTCAGACCCACGAGCACCAGCGACCAGAGGAGACAGACAGAGCTTAGGCAAGGCGGAGGAAGTGGAGCTAAGGCGCGTGTGATACACGACGTGACGGGGTGATCGTGCGCGACATCGAGGCGTGGCAGCGTTGAGACGAATCACAGAAGGTATGCCAAGTCTTTAGTTGTGTTCACACAAGGCGTGTGATGGGTTGTGATCGTTGTCGGGGGTCGAAGGTGTCGCTGGTGACAAGGGCCCGACAAGTGTCTATCTTGGAATGGTCGGTCGGTGCCTTTCACGGTCGACCAATCATAGTGTAAATGCACGGTCTTGCCCAACACCGGTCGAACGATGCCTTTTGGTTGTCGACCCGTTGTATCGATATGTATGTCATAGGAAGACCCTATTATTTTCGGTCGAACAAGTCTTTTGTGTGATCGATCGTTGCCTTGTAGTTTTGGTTTTTCCCTGGGCATAAACCATCTAAACGGTCAACCACCCATAGATTTTGTCCAACCAGTAACTTAAGTATACCTTAAATGTAACATCCCCGAAACAGCGGAAATTTTAAACTTTTAATAAAAGGATAATCAAAGATATCAACATCTACACAGGGGACGCTACTCGAAGATATATATATAATATGGTGTTGCACCGAATACAGGAGTTGTCAAAAGAATGACTACTTCAAAATACAATATGCAGCTATACAAGTAGTCATAATAACCTCAAAATAGACACGAGGACCCGACTCCAAAATGCACTCGTCCTCAGTCACCACCCAAACAGCTCCCGAAGGGGAACCTGAAATAAAACAACAATGCCGTGAGTTTCCCGAAGGAAACCCGGTATGCCAAACTCACCTATATGCAATGCGAAACATGACCTATCATACTAGTATTATGCAAAACATAAATCATAACAGATTATTCCCCAACCGGGTCATCAGGTCATAAGTCATAACAGTCATTTTCCCAACCGGGGTTCATTAGTCATACGTCCAGTTTTGGACATCCGTAGATACCCACCGCAGGCACATGCGATCATACGGAAAGTACGCGACACACTCCCACTCGCAGCTACACTAGTCATATGGGTTCGGTGAAGGTCGCACGCACTTCCAAGTCATCATCAGATCTGATCAGTGGTCGAAGACCACAATCCGCCAGAGTCGTCACTCTGGTCGGTCATACTCGCCAGCCGTGACACAGCTGGACGATCATACTCGCTGGAACAACATCGGCCGAGCACATCCGCCGGAACAACATCAGTCGGTCATCTCCGTCGCCACACAGGCTAAGGCACAGAACTCTGTTGCACAAGGGCTAACCGTCATCTCCGTCGCCACAAAGGCTAAGGTCATCTCCTTCACCACACAGGCTAAGGTCATTTCTATCGACACACAGGCCGACAATCATCTCTGTTGCCACACAGGGCGACAATCATCATGCTCCAAAGAGCCATATCATATAGATCATGCAAATGGGAATATGGTCCCACAGGTCTACTACCTAGGTCTCAATGCACATGTCATATCATGGGAACATAAGCAATAAATGCAATCCACGCACCAACGCGCTCATAAACAAGTAAACAACCAATGCAAATACTGGGCTCCAACGGTCGACCGAAAAAGGTCATACGGTAGACCAGTTGGTCGTTAAAACCGGTAATTGGTTCGAACCACAATCCAACGGTCGAACCAAACAACATCAAACGGTCAAACAAAAATCTCTGGACGGTCGACCGTTTAGAAGGTCTACGCCAGAAAAATAATATTAAATAACACATCCCCAACGGTCGAACGACAATGGGCTTCCGGTTGACCGAAAAACATCAGGGACTTCAACGTTACTCTAAGTCATTACCGGTCGACCGAAATATGAATCGGTCGAACCTTAGTTAAGTCGTCTTAAGTCATCGGTCGAACGGGATCTCAGGGTGGTCGACCGTTTAGAAGTCTACACCCCCAACCGACTTAAAACAGTACGTCCGGTCGGACTGGTCAAAGCGGCGGTCGACCGTTTAGATGGTCAACGCCCCCAACCGACATACTACAGTGCCTTCGGTCGAACGACAAAGGGGACCCGGTCGACCGAAAGCACCCAGGGTCTTCATCTTCTCGCTCAAACGTACAACCGGTCGACCACCTCCAGGGTATCGTTCGACCGGTGCGAGAGAGAACGCCCAAATTACACTACGACCGGTCGACCGAAAACATGCGTCGGTCGACCGAATAGAGCAAAAATTCTGCCACTCTATTCCGACGAGTCATTCGGCCTACCGTCGAACACTCAAACACTCACACAACTTAGGTGAGCGTAAAAGCAAGGCTTGACATACCTTGGAAGCTTGAAAAAGCTTCAGAAGAACAACGACGATCGATTCCACGTCAACGAGCTTTCTCCGACGAAACGGTAATCTTGACTCCAACGAAAACCGAATCACCTTCTGCCTTCTTCACCTTCTCTTCCTCTTCTATTCTGATCTCAAACTTCATTCAACTCTCAAAACCCTTTTTCTCAATCCTCTCTTAATCTTCTCTTTAACAACAAAACTCAAATCTCACCAAAATCCTCTCTTCTCCTCAACTCACTTCTTCTTAACAAACCTTCCACTTCAACACTCAACTCCACCCTTTTAAAGCCATCCAACCATCACCACAACCATACACCTCACCTCCTCCATCCACCTCCTCCATCCACCTCAACCTTCTACCTAAGTATTCAAAGCCAATTAGCCTACCTTCACTTGATTAATTTAGTATTAAAATTTTAGGTTCTCACATTAAAAGTGTTGGACCGATATTTGTTGAGCATTTTTAATAAAAATGTCAGGAAAATATTGAAATGTGTTAGCCTTTGCAGTTATGTTGTATTCATCAGTGTCAGAAAAAGAAATCTCTTGGTTCCACTTTCGAGGAAAGAATAAGAAAAGTTGTGTGTCTTCAAACAAAGAAAGATGACCCTGATGCCAAAGTAGCTCTTAGTGGTAAGACTTGTATTGTTCATATTGGATAAATGGTTGAAACTAACACGATTGCATGTATGAGGCAATGGGTATCACTGTTCAGCAACCATTAGAGGTGTCGATGATGTTCTCTAAAAACATTCGCCACCTTTCAGTCTTCCACCAAACTCGAAAAATTAATCATTTATTTTTCGAAGAGGACGATCTGAGCTCAATATTAGCTACAGTGGGCTCGATGTGGTCTTCACTCCAAACTGAGAAGCTAGATACAAAGAGAGAGAGAGAGAGAGAGAGAGAGAGATGGAGAAAGAGAATAGTTTATGCAATGAGTATTTTGGGTAAAAATGGAAACATAAGTATATTTTCCAAAAGATGTCAATGTGAGAGCTCTCGTTTTTAAATTTTAAGTCACTTTAAGGATAGAAACTCAAATTTTCCTATAAGAAAGTAAAACTCATGTGCCGGGTCCATCCTTAAAAAATGATGTCTTGCTAAAATATTAGGAAACTAATGTGGTTACATTTTTTTATAATAAATAGCAATGTGACTTCTACACAACTAATTGGTATATATAATATTTGAATAACTTAACATTTAAAATAAATAAAAATCAACTTTTATAAACGTGTTTTGTGTGTGCTATAATTAAATAAAATAAATACAATTTAACTTTGAATAACTGAAATTACAAGAAAAAATCATAAGTTGGATACTTATATTGATATTTGAAGATGGGTATATCAAAGAAACAAAACAATAAAATAAATTTATTCACATGTTTGATATTGTGTCTTTGTAGTTGCCTTGGGGATAAGACAATAAGTATCATATCGAAGGAGTAAGTTTTGGATGGAAGGTGTTGACTGGGCACACAGAATTTATTTTCTTATCCTCTACAGGCACCTACTATGGGTTTTTAAGAGGGAGAATTTCAAACTCATCGCCTTCCACCGCTTCTCCCGTTCATCTCGGCATTACCGGCTCGGAAGGGAGGAGGCCGTACCGGTGATTAGTGTGGAGTATCGTTTGGAATTGTGATGGTATATTTTGTTTGTTGTTTGGAGGTTGGTGTAATTTGTGCTTTTGTTGACCCCAAGATTAAAGGAAATATGTTATTATGCATTAAGCTTCACAAACTAGACTATTCTAGTGCTTTGTGATCTTAGGTAGAACCTATCTTTCCCTGTAGTGTAGTGTCGGGTTGGGGCACAATCACCCTGTCATGTCGTGTATCACACGCGCCTTAGCTCCGCTTCCTCTGCCTTGCCTAAGCTCCGTCTGTCTCCTCTGGTCGCTGGTGCTCGTGGGTCTGAGGGAGACGTAGAGTGAGAAAAGAGAGGCAAAGATGAGTGTGCAACACCTTAAATGCACCATCTTCACCCAAGGGCATGCAAGCCCATACCTCCATCACCACCACCATGCGTCCAACCACTCCCACTTTACTAAACCCTCATTAACCCAAACCATGATTAACTACCTAATTAAGGTTTATGACTTAACAAAAGGTGACAAATTTTCATGGGATTAGGCATGCTTATTAGTGGATAACAATACTATAGCTTTTATCTAAAGTTTTAACTTAATGGTCTACATGTTGTTAGTTTATTTCAGTTGAATAGCAAGAAGAGGTTAGCATGAACAACTATGCTGAATTTGTTGTGATTAGTGTCACTAAGGACCCCAAGTATTTCATAGTAATCTTTCTTCCGTTCATAACAGGTTCTACGTAAGATCACAGAGCACGAGAATAGCCTAGTTTGTGAAGGTTAATGCATAATAACATATTTCCTTTAATCTTGGGCTCAACAAAAGCACAAATTACACCAACATCCAAACAAAAAACAAAATACATCATCACAATTCCAGACTATACTCAACACTAATCACCGGTACGACCTTCTCCATTCCGAGCCGATAATGCCGGGATGAGCGGGAGAAGCGGTGGAAGGCGATGGGTTTGGAATTCTCCCTCTTAAAAACCCACTTCACAACGGGGTCATTGAAAATGTTGTTCGATATGTTCCCCCCCCCCCCCCCCATTCTTGAGGGAGAGAGGACAGTGGGAAAGAGGAAAAGAGAGGAACAACGAAGAGAGAGTGGAGATGGAGAGAAGACATAGAGAGAGAGTCAAATCGCACAATTAGAAATTATATCACTGATATCTATATTTATAGTAGAGGTGGGGCAACTGGTACACACCTGTAACTAACTGTGAACATTCCATTGTTCTGGTTAACTGTCAGATAATTGAGAGGGCAGTCCTCCCCTGTTTTTTGATCATCAATAACCAACTGAATGTGGGTGGCCAAAAGTACCACATTTAACATCTTGACCACTTAATTGTTCTCCTTGATCCTTTGAGTAGAAAAGAGTTGAAGCTTCCTCCTTTACCTCCCTTTTGGTATGACGGGCAACCACATGGGCACAACAAATATATTGTTAGGAATGATGACCCCTAATTCTAATCAAATTAACTTAATCTCTACTTCCTTAAACAATCAAATATGCACAACAGAATAAAACACATAAAAAACAAGTAGAGAAAATGCAAATCAAAGGACACCAGAGATTTTTATAGAGGTTTGGTCACCCGCCTACGTCCTCTCTTGCAAGTTCCGCTCGACACTTCGAGTTCCGCTCACGTCTTCACTATCCGCTCCCCGTTCCGGGCCGGGAGACGCCTTTACACAGCAAGCTCCGCGAACAATCCTCGCGAGCTTGATTTCTTCCTCTCACAACCCGAGAGAGAACACTTCGGACTTTCACCGAAATCCTTGCTTCCTTGAACAACAATGTTGAGTGGAACACACACACTAACTTAAGCACACCTGAGTATAAGTAGAATTGATCTAAAGTGTGGAAATGAAGACTTTGAGTGTTTGGATTGATCTATCTAATGTAGGAAGTAAATAGTAGTACCAGAGTTTTTTTAAACAAATGGTTCAATCCTCTATTTATAAGCTCCTAAGATGTTATAGCCGTTGAGGATGAGTGTGGTAAAGGATTGTGTAAGAAACACAAACAGAATAATACAGCATACTGCTCTGGGTAAGTTCGATCGACTGGATGGTTGTCCAGAAATGAGTCCAGCGCAGTCCAGAAATGTAACGGTCGACCGAGCAAGGGACGGTAGAACGAAAACTAACTATAACTTAAGTTCACTCAAGTTAACGGTCGAACAAAATGGTTGGGTCAGTCTACTGAAAACTAACAGGCTCTATGGGGTTGTCAAAATGTTTAAGTTTGGTCGACCGAAACTTGGTCCACGGTCGACCGATGGTCACTTGTATTTTTGAGGTATGGATAAAAATGTGAATACGATTGTTGGTATAATACGACAAATCTAACGGTCAAATGACAAGTGTAGACGATCGACCGATCGAGCTGTTTAAATCACTATTGGATAATTGATCATTCGGTCGAACGGAGGTGGTTCGGTCGATCGAATTTGCACAGGCAGTTCTGGTTTGGGTTTAGTGATTTACGGTCTAAGTTTGAGTGACCTATTGAAGTCCAATTGATCCGAGATTATATGCATGACTTCTCTAAGGAACCTAGTGTCTATGTGAATGAATTTTAAGTATTGTATGCTCAAGATTACATAGATTCCTAAGACTGAAAATAAATATAAAATTACATGTCTTCAAAAGCTTGATTATGTTGGGTTTTTTGTCTTAATCTATGTTTTGATGATTTAATCAACTTAATCTTAATTGTGATCATGTAGAGTAGCACATATGTTGCATTGCATATATATTACATTGTGCTAACCTCTACAGGTGATCGAGACTCAAGGAAGAAAGGAAATCAAGTCAAGACCTGTAATCAAGCTCATTTGAAGACATGTAATTTGTATTTCTTTGAGTCTTAGGAACATTGTGTAATTGAGCATACTTGATTTAAAAACTACTCAAACACACATTAGGTTCCCTATAGAAGTCACACACAAAATTTATATAATTTGGACTTCAATAGATCACTCAAACTTAGATCGGAAAACACTAAACCAAAATCTGAACAGTCTGCCCACATTCGGTCGACCGAAACAGACCGTTCGGTCGACCGAGTGATCATATATCATGTTAGTGTTTAACTGCCCAAGTTCGGTCGACCGTCCAGACCTTTTCGTTCGACCGAGTATCAACAAATTTCCAACCGTTTGTTTTGTCGTATATACCCAACAGTCGTATTCGTATTATCTCCAAATACATTTTGTGTATCGGTCGACCGAGGACCTTGTTCGGTCGACCGAACTTAAGAAGACTTGACAAACCCAAACTGCCTGTTAGTTTTCGGTTGACTGAGGAATTTGTTTCGGTCAACCGAATATGATCTTGTTTGTCAACCCCAAAGTGTCTGGTGTGAATTGGTCGACCGAACCTATCTCGGTGTTCGACCAATCACTTAAGTGTACCCATATTGTAGCCTTTGGCGGTCGACCGTTCCTTAACCGGTCGACCGAACCTTAATCTAAATTGCCAAACGGTCGACCGAACTTACTCAAAATTGGGTCATGTCAGTTTATGTTGTGTGTATCTTACACAATCTTTACTTAATTCATCACCAACGGCTATAATACCTTAGGAGCTTATAAATAGGTGTTTATTTGACACAATTAGATACCTCTTACACTTCCATTTACTCAACTTTGGTTGTTTATACCCCTAACTCCATCCAGTCACACAACATATATATTCCTCAATATAAACCCGCTTAAAATTGGGGGAAAACTCTTCAATCGAAACTCGACCTAACCTTAAAACCGATCGGACCCGACCCGACCCGACCCAAAAAAGCCGAAACGAAAGCGTATAAAATGAGCCCACAGTTTATTCACACGCCATCTCAACGCAAAACTCTAGGGTTCCTTTTTCTTCCCCTTTCTCCATCCAAATCCCCAAATTCCCCTCTTTTAGGTGAGATCTGAGTCTAATCTTTCCCTAATCCCTTCTATTTCCCCCATCCCATCGATTCCTGATGTCTTTTCGGGTATCTTTTCGAGTTGGGGTCTTTTTGCAATCTGATGGGGGCTTTTCCTGCGTTTTCTTGTGAAAATATTGGATTTTGATGGCGTTTGAGTGTTTCGGTTTGGGTTTTCATGCTCCTTTTGAGGAGTGGTTTGTTGGAGGTTAAAGGAATGATCGTTAATTCTACAAATTGATGGATCGATAATCGAATTTGAAGTGCTCATATGGTGAAAGATTAGGGGAATGTTGGTTAATTGGCTTGATTCTAAATTGATTTTGTGCTAACTTTCTAATTTAATTGTGGGTTCTTTTAATCCCATCCATTTTTGTTTGATGGTAATAACCCGTTTTTAGTGCTATCTGATTCTCCAATTTGATTATCGAGAATGAAATTTGAAGTGCTGATATGGTGAAGTTTAGGAGAATGTTGAATGGCCCTTAATTCTTCAAGTTGACGATCAAGAATGGAATCTGATTTTCAAGGGAATGTTGGTTAATTAGATGGATTCTAAATTGATTTTGTGCTAACTTTCTAATTTAATGTGGGTTCTTTTAATCACATCCGCTTTTGTTTGATTGTAAAGAATTCGTTTTTAGTGTCATCATGTTAGACCATGTACTTTAGAAGAATGACCCTTAATTCTACAATTTGATGATCTGAAACCGACTTTGAAGTACTACTCAAATGAAGTTTGGAGGGATGTTGCCTATTCTCCTCAAGACTCTATTGGTTTTGGGCTACTGTTGTAATTCATTTATTGGGTTTTCTTTTGTTATCACAACATATGTATGTTTTTCTTTGTGTTTGGGTTTTGATGACGATGAACCAATTTTGAACTACTGCCAAGGTGTACCCGAATGTAGTTTTTGAATTTGTTAGAAGTTAGAAGTGATGAGACAAAGTATTAAAGTAATGATATTTGATATCTCTAGGTTGCAATGGTTTTTGGTTTCCCTTGTTTGGAATAGTACTAACTGTGTAAGGTGTGGCAGTTGTTGAGTTTGGGTTCTGTGGATGAGGATTGTTTTCCTGTACTTCGCAGTACACATTGTTGATATATCAATGGAAAACTTTTGACATCTAATCCATTTGAATCTATTTTTAAATACAAAGCAAACTGGCTCATAAATCGGACAAGTTTTGTTAATGGCCATGACATAGCTAAACTTATCTACAGTATATGTTCTACCCTCAACGAGAATGAACATAGATACATAGGGGTGCACTATAATTATGTCACGAGTTACAGCTACTCAATCGTAAAGCTCATCTTTCTATAATCATTATATATATGGTGTTTTTTGCTTGTGTTCTTTGGTGTCATGTTGTCTTTTGAGTTCCATGTAAACATCATATATTTTATTCCATTTTCACATTATTCCAAAAACATTTGCAAACCCTTGTATATTGTTGGTTAATGTACTGCATAGTTGTTCATCGTCTTTTATCACATGTAATGATTCTTCATCCTTGAAGTTAATGGAAAACATGAGTTTCTTTTCTTTTTATAGCACATTGTTCAGAAGTCAGTTGACAAATTCTGCCTTTCTCCAGTCGAAGTGTGTATTGACAATCTATTCAAGAACTTTGACTCTTGACTCTTATTTTCAGTGAGTGTTATAGTCCAGAAAGTGAATCACCCACTCTGGAATTTGGTGTGACAAAGATATATGGGATAATTCTAGCATTTCATGGGAGGCATAGAAGACGAAGAACCACATCCAAAACGTCTGAAATTAGAATCAGGAATCCTATCGAATAACATATCATATAAAGAGTTTACCAACCTCTTGGAAGGCACAATGGATCGACATCTGCCTTCCAATGGAAAAGAAGATACTATTGGTTCTAAAGGAGTCATTAAAAAGGTAGAATTTGTTAGGATTATTACAAAAGCTCTCTACTCTCTGGGCTACGAAAAAAGTGGAGCACTTTTAGAAGAAGAGTCAGGAATACGTCTGCATGTACCATTGGTGAAGTTATTCAGGGAGCAGTTGCTTGATGGGGACTGGGATGAGAGCTTAATCACTTTAAAGAAGATTGGCGTCGCAGACGAAGACATTCTGAAGTCTGCATCTTTCTTGATAATGGAGCAGAAATTCTTTGAGCTTCTTAGAAAAGATAGAGTTATGGATGCCTTAAAGACGCTGAGAAGCGAGATATCTCCAATGTGTACTGACAAAACACAACTCCACAAACTATCTTGTTACATTGTGTCTCCCTGTAAAGGCAACAGCTTAGTTGGATGTCATGATCAAGGAGTTGACGGTATGAATCCTCGTTTGAAGCTGTTGGAGGAACTTCAGAAAGTGCTTCCTCCCACCATCATGGTGCCAGAAAGGCGGTTAGAGCAGTTGGTTGAGCAGGCTCTGAATGTGCAGAGGGAAGCCTGTATATTTCACAACTCTTTGGATAGATCACTATCACTATACTCGGACCATCAGTGCGGAAAGGACCTTGTACCGTCTCAAAGTTTACAGGTACGAAAAATTAAATAATACTCTCTTTTCTTAAACGAACTTGGGTTTGCATTGTAATGAATTTTGGTATCTTTTAGTTGTATGAACAGTTTGAAAATTTTGCCCTTCTAGTTAAATTTTTATATATGTTCGCTAATCTGAGCTTCTTCAATTTGCACCACTTTTACGACTGTCAGATATAACTTCGTTCATGTTTGGTGGCCTTGGGATGAGATCCATCTTTTCTTCATTCTGAAATTTAGCTCCAACTGTTAACTATTACATTGATGTTCGGAGCAGGTGCTCCGTGCACATGCTGATGATATATGGTATTTGCAATTCTCAAACAATGGAAAGTACTTGGCTTCGTCTTCTTGCGACAAAACCACTATTATCTGGGAGGTATGATTCAGTTGATGACATGCATGCCTATCTTTTGACCTTATTATGGTGCCGTAAGTTTTACTTTGTTCTTATAAATCCTATCCATATATTACTATCCTACAAATGCTAAGTATCGAGTATGCTTTGATACAATACATGCTAAGTAGATCCCACTATTGAAGGCATTACTTGTTGACTATATTTTGATAGCATAACACACTGAGATACACGCCTACAGATAATATAAGCTCAATTTTGTATTAACGTATGAATCCTGTGATTTTACCACAACAAAATGAGATTAACCTTGTTATTAGGAGTAGGTAAGGCTATATAAAAGAATGCCGATCCTCTTGATCATCCATTTTTGTAAGATGAAATGCATCAGTGGCCATAGGATTTGATCTCCTGTACATGGTCCAACAAAAAGATAATCCTGCAGACATGTCCAAACATTGTATTTTAGAATTAAGCAAATAGGTGGACACCTGAGCCAATATGCCATTTCTGTTCCTCAATTACAGGCTTACCACCTGGAATTAATATATAGTGTTTGTCAGTCCCACTATATGTAACCTACAAGACCCTGAGGCCATATGGTGTTTCGGTTGTACACATGAACCAGAAGACTGCCTGGTTCATTAAATCATGCTAATACCTTTTACTCTAAATGTAACCATAATAATAATAAACCTAAATGAAAAGGCCTGTATGTAAATGTATGTAATGCTGCTAAGTTAAAAATTCCCAGGTTCATGAAAACGAAGAACTGACTTTGAAGCACACACTAACGGGGCACGAGAAGCCTGTCATGATGTTGGCTTGGAGTCCCGATGATAGTATGCTTCTAACATGTGGATTGGAGGAGGCCGTCAGATGCTGGAATGTTCAGTCTGGAGCTTGTGTCCACATATACAAAAAAAGTGATCTCGGTCTTATTTCTTGTGGGTGGTTTCCTGATGGAAAGACCATTGTCACTGGTTTGTCAGATAGAAGTGTATGCACATGGGACTTGGACGGGAAAGAGCTAGATTGTTGGAAAGGGCAACGGACAATTACGATTTCCGACATAGCTGTTACATCTGATGGCAAATGGATCATTACTAAATGCAAAGAAAATGCAATTCTTTTGTTTGACAAGAATACAAAAGCTGAAAGGTTTATAGAAGAGGACTATACAATTATTTCATTCTCCTTATCGAAGGATAATAAATTTTTGCTGCTAAATCTCATAAACCAAGAGATCCATTTATGGGAAATCACAGAGGATGCAAGATGTATTAAAAGGTACAGGGGCCACAAACGTTCAAGGTTTGTGATAAGGTCTTGTTTTGGGGGACTTGACCAGGCCTTCATTGCCAGTGGAAGCGAGGACTCCCAGGTATGTACCATTTCCTAAAATGTAAAGAACTAAAGATAGTGTATCTAGATTTTGATTCTTTATCAATTAAAATTTAATTAGTAGCATTTCTGTTTATGATTGTAGCAGTTCCCTTTTCAATATAAGCAATTTTAGAATTGCATTTGCAATCCAAATTTAGAATTAATTGCTACTTTTGTTGATTTCAAATTTTATTTTATACTGTACCCATAGCTTGCTTAGCTACCTATTCAAATATGAACATGTAAAATGACATCTTGAGTGATTCTTCAACTTCATCACTGTAAAAAAGTAAAGATCAGACAAGCAAACCATTTAGGCTATATTTTGTACCACATAGGAACTAATAAAGGTATAACCATATCTTACTAGAAATGCATCAAAAAAGAAAAGAAAAGATGGAACTATTGGCAAAACCATCTTGTCTTATGATATCTTTCATGATTAGGAAACATAAGAACTTGATAAAAATTGCTACATGAATGGGGAAAATATCTGGTCAGAGAGCAAAACGAGCAAGTTTGCATGATTGCATTGTGGTATGCAATGAAGAAATATCGTATGGAAATTACTGATAAAAAATGTAAAGGAATTTACCAATTAAAACATATGTCAAGGAAATTTCCTTGAAAACTCTTATTCAGAACATTTCTTCAGTTCGACTGCTATGCCGTTTTCAAAAAATATTTTCACCTCTGAGATTACCCTATTTCCTTCCCCCATTTGTTTCATCATTGAAGAATGATAAGAACGATTGATATCTACAGGTCTACATATGGCATAGAACTACAAGGGAATTAATCCAGGCATTGCCTGGCCACTCCGGTTCAGTAAACTGTGTCACTTGGCATCCGTTAAATCCCCACATGCTGGCATCCGGCAGTGACGACCACTCCATCCGCATATGGGGTATAAAAGGTAGCACTTTCAAACGAAAGAACAACAGAAGCAACGGCGTCATCCACTCCAACGGAAACTGCAAATGACAGTCGCAATGGCGTTGTCCACTCCAACGGAAACTGCAAATGCCACTCGCAATGGCGTCGTCCACTCCAACAGAAACTGCAAATGACAGTCTCAACAACACGAATGGCAGGAATCCTCTGATTCTATTTTAACAAAACTTTAGTTTGTAAATTCGTTGTACGGTTCCGCAATAGGAAAAGAATGTGTAAAGAGTAGGATAAACATATAACTACCAATAAGATTTATTACCTTTTTGACTTTTTGATTATTGGTTGGTATGTTTAGGTTTAGGTTTATTTGAACTGATTATGTTAGTTCCCATCATTGATGCAGAAATCATGAATCAAGAGTTTGGAAATTGGTTTCTTTGACAAACATTGATGAGATAGAAAGCAGATGAAATGTCTGGGCAGTGCGAAGTTGTGTTTTTAAGTTAGATTTAGGTAGTTGTGTAGTCTGTAGAAAAGTAAGTTAATTTTAGTCCGAGTTTGAGCTTAGTTTCTGAGACTTGTAACTAGTTTGTAATCAAAAGATCGAAATCGTTGTTAAGCCTTGAGTTAGAACTTCAGTTCAACCTTTTTCAGTCCAACTAGAAGGCAAGTTTGTATGTAAAGTTAGCGATCAAATAAAAGCTTAAAAGTTGAATCTATAACCTTTAACACCAAAAATACTTAGAAACGTACTCCACTTCACTATGAAGTGGAATATTGAGCGCAAAGAGATATTTCTAACTTGCATCCAAGAGAGAAACATTTGACAAGAAGTTTCCAATTTATAACTAGTACTCGATTTGAAAATGATTTGTTTGAATGATTCAAAGAAGATTTGTAAATAAATAGTATGATTACTATCTTAAGTACGATTTGTATTTATATGAAACTTCGAACTCATTGTCCACACCAGCGATTAATAAATAAGTCTAGTATGGTCGCGCAAGACATAAAACACTTTCAAACGACTATATCAATTATGAACATCAACTTCAACTTATACAATGTTCCGTACAAACACAAAAGAAATCATCAGTAAGAAAGTCAGAATTATAACAAATGCCACTCACTCTTCAACAGTCACGCCAAAAAAAAATACACGTCGGGTACTGTGTGTTTGGGACACCTTTAGAGGTTAGAATGAATGAGAAATAACTAGAGCTTCATCACTTCTTCTGACCCTCAAGATGAGATGACCAAAGAGGTAACAAAATTGATCCAACCCCCACTCCAAAGAAAGAATATCTCACAACCACTCACTATTGACATATCCGTCTTGTTCCCAACCTTGGATGATGAATGGGATTAGTGTCGGAGAATTTTGTGTCGTAAAAAAATTATAAGCCGGAATTATATATATATATATATATCAGTACTAAACGTCGCCCCAAAACTACTTAAATCGCCCCTTGAAATTACCAAAGTGCCCTTAACAATATATTTAATACCCATATCGTCCTGTGTCTATAAATTAAGTCTACGGTCTTGTATATTCATAATTTATCAGTAAAAACACCACGAAAATGTCTGGCGAGGGTGATGCATCCGGTGAGGTAAGCCTGGCGCGAGGCAAATTTTGGGTCGGGCGTCTGCATTAGACGCCTCCCCCAAGGTGAGGGCGTCTGCGTAGGACGTCCTCCCCTTGGCCGAGGCGTCTAACGCAGACGCCTACGCAATGGGAGAGGCGTCTTACGTAGACGTCCTCCCCTTGGGTAAGGCGTCTGTAGTAGACGCCCTTCCCTAGGGTCAGGCGTCCTACGCAGACGCCTCACCCTTGGGAAGGGCGTTTAACGCAGACGCCCCTCCCATGGGGTAGGCGTTTAATACAGACGCCCGATTTTTTTTTGATTTTTTTAATTTCGATTTTATTTTTGTAGGTTCCGTTGGAAGATTTCGGTGGTGATGGAGTGGATTACAGTGAGTTATTTCAAACTACACAAATCTTTGAAACAATCGATGAAGCATGTAAATGGGCCAAACAAGTAGCTATCGGAGCTGGGTTTTTTTTGGTCGTGTCGTCGTACAAAACAAGATCAGATAGTCGGATGGATTATTATTTGAGATGCGACCGGCGAAATCAAATGGAGTCTCGGGATATGGATATTGTACTTCGAAGAAACACCAAAAGAAAGGGTTGCGGTTGCCGTTTCTTAATAAAAGTGGTGGAGCGACGAGATCGTGATGGATGGGTTGTGGTTTTTAATAGTGCTCACGGACATCACAACCACAGACTGACAGTTTATCCAGAGGGTCATCGTCAAATTAGTGGTCTAAGTTCTGGGGCGAAGAAGATTGTTCGTGATATGACTGAGGCGCAAGCAAAACCACGGAACATCTTGAAGGCAGTAAAAGAAAAATTCCCGGAGGACAATCCAAATCAAAGGCATATTTATAATTTCAGAGATTACATGAGGAGGACAAAATCTGAAGACCGGAATCCCGTCCAGCAGTTTCTCTATCAAGCAGTGCAGTGTGAGTACTTACATTGGATTATGGCGGATCCAGAAACTGATGTCGTCACTCACGCTTTTTTGGCACATCCGACGTCAGTCCAGTTGTTGCGGACATATCCTTTCGTTATCTGCATGGATTCGACTTACAAGACGAACAAGTATAAGATGCCTTTGTTCGAAATGATTGGGGTCACACCAACAAACATGAATTTCCTTATTGGATATGCGATTTTGATGGATGAAACTTACTCCAGTTATCTGTGGGTGATGGAGAAGTTGCGAGATCTGTTATTGGGGATTGTCAGCCCGACTGCAATAATAACAGACCGGGAGTTAGGCCTTATGCGACCAGTGAGAGAGGTATTTCCTGACTCTGCTCATTTACTCTGCACATGGCACATCAACAAAGACGTATTGAACTACGCATACCACGTATTCGGGAAAAATAAGCAGATGGCAGAGACTTTGAGGCGTGGAAGATGGAGGAAAATCATGCTTTCTACTTCAGAAGCCGAGTATGATAGAGCTGTGTATGCTCTGAAAGATTTGTATAGATCGTGGCCGGCCCTCGTCGATAATCTTCCGCTCACGATGCGGGCGGAATGCAGGAAAGTACTCGTATATCCACGCCTGCAGCAGCGTAAGACAACCTGCAATCCCAGAACAATCCGCACGGCTAGCTATCCCAAGCTGCCGGTACATGTATGCCAACGTCGCTGACCCCCACGAGTACTCACGAACGGTGTCCGGGTCCCTAGCCTCCAGTAGATCGCGTGGTCTGATCCGACAACCACTCTTGTCGACAAACAAGACGGCTCCGAGCATCAAGAATAGGTACGCCGTCAACTGTGTATCATCGGCCCGCGGAGGTCGTGCCCGTCTGCATAGGTCCTCAAGGGAGTCGATGCCGACACCACCACCATTCCATAAAGCTGTATCTCTCGCCAGACCATCAGGTGTGACACCAAGCAACTCTGCCACATAACACCTCAGCTCAGACGTCGACCCCTGAGCACTAACCAGACGACCATCCACAGGAATGCGCAGGATCTGGAAAACATCGTGAAGCATGATCGTCATCTCTCCGAAAGGCATGTGGAAAGTGTTGGTGTCAGGCTGCCACCGCTCCACAAACGCAGAAATCAAAGGCATGTCGAGATAAGGGAACATGTTGTACGGTAAGTGCCCCAAATGCGTGGCACTAATCTCCTCTCTGATATCAGCACTCAGTGTAGACCGCCAACCCTGTAGTGCTGTACAGGCTCTGTGCCGATTATGGCACTTCAGAACCTTCCGATCCTCTCCGTCCCAGATCCGTCTAGCGATGTGACCCCAGAAACTAGGAATGACGCTCCCATCTAAAGGACCACCAGGCGTCATACTGCTCACGATCCAAGAATCGTCCTGAACCCTCTTCTTCTTCTGAGCGCGGGGATCAACAGTGCACGAGCTCGAATCCCCGGTCGTAAACCTCCCACCCCTACCCTTCCGCACCATCCATCCGGCGGAAGTAGAACTACCCGCTCGACCACGTCCTCTGCTATACTCCCCCTGTCTCTCCACCTCCGGGCGCTCTAACTCATACGGGTCATCATCGTCGCTCCCGTCGTCGGGACTGTCCACATGCTCATCATCGAAGGAATCATTATCCTCCTCACGACGACGTAATGTCTCTCTCTCCCTCCTGACCGAAGCAGATATCCCCCGTCTACGTGGATGACGCGGTGCTGAATCATCCTCTAAAGAACGGAAGGCGTGTAATGGTATCGACTTGCCTTTCCCTCCACTGTGACCCGATGACTATTAATTGAAATTTTAATTACAAATTTGTTAAATTTGTTAAACTAAATTATCATATTTATCACAATTGTTAAACTAAATCAAAATTTGTTAAACTAAATTATCACAATTGTTAAACTAAATTAAAACAATTGTTAAACTAAATCAAAAATTGTTAAAACTAAATATCACAAATGTTAAACTTAATAAAAATTTGTTAAATTAAATTTTCAGATTTATCACAATTTATTAAAGTAATTATCAGATTTAATAATTTTAAAAAAAAATTGTGGAGGCGTCTGCGAGAGACGCCTCCCCTATGGTGGAGGCGTTTGTCGGAGACGCCTCCTCTTTGGGGGAGACGTCTCCTCCATCGGGAAGACGTCTTCCCCAGACGTCTCCCGCTAGTGGCCGGCGTCCATGGGGGGAGCGGCTTCCTCGGACGCCCGACCCATGCGGGGGGCGTCTCCCTCGGACGCCCCCCACTTTTTTTAATTTTTTTTTATTTTTAAAAACAAATAAATAAAGTAAGGTTACCGTATACGGGTACATCGAGGGAACTGCTGGCTGCTTGCCTGGCCTCCGAGACATTCCTAATCTTCTGTAGTAGGTATAGGAAGAGAAAGTTTTGAAAAAAGAGTGAAATTGTGAGATATATAAGCAAAAATGGGATGAAGGGCAATTTGGTAATTTCAAGAAACGATTTAAGTAATTTTAAGGCGATGTTTAGCAGTTCAGTAAAAAAAATGGGACATATTTATAAAACATGTGTACAACTTAAGATGTTATGTCACTGCCACTGGACATCAAACAAGTCCAACAGAATATACGATCCAAATTTGACTATTTTACCCTTCCATCCCCCACTATAAAATCTCAGATTCGAAGAGTCCAGTCGAGTCCACACTCCACTCCCTTTCCGTCCTTCATCACACCACCTCTCCGCTTCCGCCGGCGATGACCGGAACCCTCCTCCGATCTTCAGCGTCGATCCGCGAACCAAGGGGGTGTCAGGTAGAAGGGATGCTTTCTAGGTCGGGAAATTTGGGGTTTCGTGGTAGAAGGGAAAATTAGGGCTTGGAGGGTAATGGGTTTGGGATTTGGGGAATATATGTTGTTTGGGTTCGGAAAGGTGGGATTTTTTATGGGTTTGGACCGTTTGGTTTTGAATTTGGGGTCAGGACCAGTGTAAAAGGTTTTTTTGTTTTTGTTTTTTGTCATTGGGTGTTGTGAGTTCAGGTTTGGTTGATAGGAGGCTGTTTGGTACTTTCGTTTCCTAAAATTGGGATTTTATGAGATTTTAGTAAATTTGATTTGAGTGAAATGTGAGTTTTTTGTGTTTTGGGTGGTAATTTGAACTTGAGGGTTAGGGTCAGTGTTAGCAGTCAAAATATATAAGTGACGTGGCAATTTGTAATTGGTCTTGTACAAGTGATGTGGATTGATGATGTGGCACAATTTGATTGGGTGCTTAGAGGTCACATAGATCACATGGTAGTTAGAGTTAAGTTTTAGTAGTGAGAGTTAGTTGAGTTGGAGTGGTGGTTGTAGCCTATAAATAGGTATTACTTGTATTTGTATAATCGTCAATTTGATTAATGAAATCTTAGTTTGAGTTATTGTGTTTGTATGGAGTTTGGTGTCACTCGAAGAGCACTAATCACATCATGTTCGTAGTTGGTGATCGCATTTGCGATTCCGTCCGGAGAGGATCCATCGGGCGCTATCAGTCAGTGGAAAGATTTTTTTTGCATTGGAGAGTGGAGACTGGTGAATTTGCATTTTGTTGAAAGGAGGCGGTTTGGTTCGGTAAAATGTGAGCTTTATGTGTTGGTTAGTGGAGTGGGTTAGTGTTTGTGGGATGGTTTTTGTGGATACGAGTGATGTGTACTTGGGTTGGGATGGAAGGAGAAGGTTCGGTTCGGGTTTTATGTGGTTCTGGTGATTTGATTTGGCTAAGATTTGGAATTTAGGTGGTTTTTGGTTGGTGATTTGAACTTGAGATTTGGGGTTAGTATGAAGGGGAGAGGGGCTTCTGTTGGAGACTGGAGTGGAGACCAATGGCCATGCATTTGTTTGAAAGAAGGCATTTGGTTTCATGAAGGTGTGATCTTTACGTGTTTTCGTGATTTGGTTTGGTAAAGGTGTCAGCTTTGTATGTTTGGGTACTGGTTTAAGTGGTCTGCAGTAAAAGGCTTTATATATTTGGTTTGGTGTGTTGAGTTTAATGTGCTTTGGTTGGTGATTTAGACTTAAGGGTTAGTAATTTGAGTCCGTTGTGTTTCAGTTCAGTTTTGAATTTTAAATGTGGGACGGGGCAAGGGCTGATCTAGCATAAATCTAGACCTTGAGTGCAATCATAATAGTGGCATATGTTGCAATTTTGGAAATGATGCAATTCAAATTTTATGGATAAAAATTGTAGGTTAATTTTAAAATACATGGAATGAAGTAAACAAGCTTAATTTGAAGAAAGATATACAAACAAAAAAAGCAGAATCAGCAAGAACCTAATTTGAGATTTGGAATGTTGTTGAGCATAGAAAGGTTTTTACATCACATGATGAATAACTAGTAAATTGGACTTAAATGTGGAAAGTAGGGCATTTTAAGAGGTTACATGTAGTTGTCTTAGTGCAACTTGATCATCACATAAGTTTAACTTCTGACCGATTGTCATCTGAATTATCTTGAACCATAAAGCTTTACAGATATCATGGACCATGATGTAGAGCATGACAAACATGATGAGAAACAAACACATCTACCTTCTTCCACCACAGAAACTCAGCATTCAGATGGTATCTCCATATTATGCGAGGACTCTGACGAGGATGACAAATATGCAGTATGTCGTGTATGCCGATGTGCAGAGTCTGATAGAAGAGGGGATGTTGCTTTAGGTTTCTTGAACATATTTCCTCCGCTAAAAGAGGATTTTGAAACGAATGAAAGCGGTGGTATAGGTCAAGTACCTGCAAAGTCAACTGGGATGGAGTCTAAAGAAAATAATTTTGCAAAGAACTCAGGATTTGTGGAGTTTATAAGCCCTAATGGTGAAGTATTTGTTTGTAAGAAGAACTTAGAAGCTGGTTCGTGTAATGAGCAAGATATGTTGGTCAATCTTGGATGCTCTTGCAAAAGTGACCTTGCTCTTGCACATTATGCTTGTGCATTGAAGTGGTTTATTAACCGTGGCTCTCGGATCTGTGAAATTTGTGAAACTGAAGCGGGAAGTATTAGAGCAGAGGACTTAAAAAAGGTATTAGCTTCTTTAAAGGAGTACGAGTCACTAAAAGAAAGGACAGCCACTGGAGAATGCAGCCACACGAGAATGGAAACGAATTCAGATGTAGACCCAGATGCTGTTGCAGCAATTCGGAGACAAAGGCTTAGCGAGATATCTTGGTGGTTTGTTCCTCACAACAATTCAGCAACAACTTTTCAGCCCGTGACAGACCAGTCGGTGGTTTTTCTCCCAGAAAATGCTTCCCTGTCGGAAAGATCAACGACCAGATGGGCAGTAGACGGCACTGGAATATTGGTTGCAACTGGACTGCTCACTGTCACACTGGCCTGGTTGATTGCTCCTCATGTTGGAAAGGTACCTTGTAAGTTTGTTTCTGTGTCGTATTCACCTTACAATGGTAGCGTCAGTTTGTCTCAGGAACTTTGTTCTACTTGACCACGTGATATTATCCTAGCGGCTGAATATTCCTGTTTACAATTTTATTATCATAATTTGACATTTTAACCCTACTGATATTTTTTGAATTTTGATTACATGATAATATCTTCTTGTTCTTGAGTATATTATATCGTACACCATGCAACTCAATCTAAGAAAATTCTGAATACATATGCAGAAAACAGCAAAAAATGGTCTTCATATCCTTCTTGGAGGCATATGTGCTTTGACCGTTGTTATATTTCTTCGCTTTGTAAGTTCTTCACTTCCATTTCCTTTTGATTTTTTCTGATTATTTTTTATTTGTTTTTGATTTTTTTGTATGTTTCATCAACCATCACTTTGTGAAGGTAATGTCTTTTACCATCTTGAGGGTTATTTTAAATTTATTTCGATGATGTTGACGAAATATTAAATGTCATGGATAGTAGCATGCCATTGCTAATCTGATGGTTGATGGGTTTTATTCAGTGGTAGTAACAATGAGAATCATGCAATTTTGAAGATTGAAAATTCGAGGTGTTGCGTAATTTGGATCTCAAGGATCTAAAAGTACAAAGTTTGAATACACTTACAGTTAAATAGTAGAGTTTTGCCATTTCAAAGCAGCATAGTTCACTCAGGAAAGCAATGCCCATTTTGACGGATTAGAAGTAGAAAGCAAAATGAAGTGTCATGCTGAGTGTCAGACAAACTGTTAGAAAACCATTTTCTTAGATTCAACGCATCCTAGTATAATAGCGACCTTACGAGATTTAAAATTTAGAAGTGTTAATTTGTAGTTCAAGCAGACATGTTTCTCTCATCCAAATGAAGCTTCTAAATTTGTTTACTTTGTTTAAAGAGAACGAGAATGTGAACTTCTTTGATACAATGATACTACATAGTTTACTTAGTGGTAAGTGGTATGAACTTCTAATATGTTTCATATTTTCTAATTTCTCAGGTTGTACTGTCGAGAATTAAGTATGGACCCGCAAGATATTGGGTGATATTGTTTGTTTTCTGGTTTCTAGTTTTTGGAGTTTGGGCGTCTAGAACACATGGTGCACATTCTACTTAAGTTTTTATAGCAAATAAGAATTTATTTTTCATCTCATAGTTAGTATTAATCAGAAGCATGTCTTAATAGCATATGTATTCCAAAAACAATGCATATATTATAGGCATTCTTGTCTATATTTCTGAGCTGATGTTTCAGTAACAATGCATATATTATATCTCCTTGTAGCATTTCCATTAATGGCACTCTTGTCTAGTTATGTTTTTGTAATTGTCCGCATTTTACTTTAGAAAGTGCCAAGCAAGATGAAATTTCCAGGAAATATGGAAAAATCAGGCCTTTTTGTATATACAGTGGTAAATGACATTGCCAATGTTGACATCTACTGGTTCACTTTTCCTTTTCTTGGATTCCTTTTTATTCTCTTTTGGTTTGGTAAATAAGTTTATACAAAGCATCATGTAAATGGAATAACCTAAAGCATCATGTGGAAGTGGTAATGGTGGACTCTCAGGCCGGTCATGCAGAATGAACTCTGCTAAGGGATCCTAATAATCTTTTAGATTCTTGTTTTCAAATCATGCACCTCAACTATCAGGTGTTGGTCATCATAAACTCAACTTCCCCTGTTAACTTGGTATTAATGATTGTTGTTGAAAGTTCAATATATTGGTATGGTTTCACACCATATTTGACTGATTTTAACTGGTACGTGAGTCACGTTATCTTGTGTTATTCTCTCCTCTCTCTTTTAAAAATAATTGCTTATTGTACATGAGGTATGTTTAACTTAATGAATCAAGTACCGTCATTAAATAGTAATCTTCTTTGTGGATGCATCAAGTTAGCTATAGCAGATGGTTTATGTGACATGCAGTCAGTAAAATAATCGTCTACTTATTGGTTTGCTTAAAGGCCTTATTAGGATAAATTCAAGGAAGATATTATTGCGTAGGAGAGGATCAGGTTATCATGTCGATTTTCTTCGATGCCTTCACAAGTTTTAAACGTATAATGACTCTAGGCAGTAGGCACAATAATTTCGATCATTAAATTCCTTTTTATCGTAAAACATTCGAAGAAGACGTAGGCATGGCTTCTTATACATGAAAGTAGAATGTAAATAAATGTGGGGTTGTGTAAGAATAGCTTCTTATAAATTACCTAGATGCATAATATTACGAACCAGTTTGAATAAAATTGGAACTCAAAGCATCTCATGATAATATAATTTTGGTTCTTAAACAATTTTTTTAATGAAATGCTACTTGAAACTCATGCCCCCAAACATTTCAATGATAGGGAACTTCATTCTTAACAAAACCTCAATTTTTTTACCCAGAAAATTGGAGAGGAATGAAGTTAACTTGTTGGAAGCATCTGATGGTAGCCCAACTGTTCGTTCACTTGTTTGAACTTCTGTTTAAGTCTCTGCAACTGCAATTCAAAATCATCAAGTCTGAATGATAACATCAGAAAGAAAAAAATACTAAGGTTTAATTTTATTGATGTAAGTGATAATACCCGTCTTAGCTCGATCTCCAGATCACGCTCGCGTTGCCCAAGTGAGTGTCGTAATTGAGTGATGTCGAATATGGTGTCCAAGTCATCTTCAAATGCAGACTCTATGTCTTCTCTTAGTAAAGCCGGCAATTTGTCGATGAACGGCATGAGGAGAAAGCAATTGAACTGAGAAAATTTGAGTGGCAGTCAGCAAAAGACATCCATATATTGCAATGTTGAGTTTGATTTCGCTATATTGAAGGATCAACAATATAATCAAAATCTTGTTCTTAAAGATATCCAAAGATTGTTCTTTAGAAACATACTTGAACACCTTTGTTAGATAAAGAAATTATTTAAACAAGAAAGTTAAACAAATACAATAAAAAGTGCTTCCAGAGAGCATAAAATCAAAAATTGCGCACCTTTAGTTCCGTGGATACCAAGAAGTGTTCCTTAATTCCATGAAAAATTTGTTGTACCAAAGCATAAACAATTCTTTCGGATGACGGTGCAAGCCTTCGATTCCATAGGGTGCTGTCAAGAAGGTCTACTAGCCTCGTATCCATTGCATGCGTAGAAGAATTTGTGTCAGTGCCTGCCGATGAAATACTATGTTTTGAATCCACTTTTGCTTTATTGTCATTTGCCACTGTCGTTGAAGATGAATCGTGAGCCTGTGGAACGGTTCCGATGGCATGGTGGGACTGCTCTGAGCTAGCAAATGAATCTAAAAAATGACGCAATCCAGCTCGATTCTGCGAAAAAGAATAGGTGATGTAAACCGAATGTGGTAAATGGTTATAATGTTAAATGGTGATTGAGTACCTTGTTGTGAAGGGACCAAGTCACATATCGAGTAGTGCTCATCAAATCCTCCATGCATCTAACAGAAAGGTAGGACAATTAGGAAATAAACTGTCATGAAAAATCTACACAGACGAATAAACAACACATTACTTTTCACGGCATGTTCTTTCAGTTGCTTCAGCAAAATTATAAAATGCGGTCTCGACCCTTCTCAGGAAAACAGCATGGCTGCTCAAGTATTCACCATCTTTCTGTCGATAAAATTAGCTAGGTATGAGAATGATTCTCTGACAGCAATAGAAATGACTTTGAAAAATGAAATGAATTCGTGTGAAATTTTCTAAGGTACAGCATACCTGAAGTAGGAAAACTGAGATTGGAAGTAGCCTTTTCAATATGTGCAATAACCTGAAGCCCAACTGTGCAAGAACCATAGTAATTATGTAAATTAAGGTTTGAAAGTGTAGGACTCATACAGATAAATAGAACCCTTTTTCGGAAAAATTCTGAACCATAATGCCCACGAAAGCAGAACATGAACAAACTTCAACAAGTCTTACCAACAATTGGTAGCATAAGGTAAATCAAATACGAATCACATAGATGATAATATTAATGTTGGGTAGTCTGCTTAATTTATCGCGCACCTGATGAAGGAATGGCTCAAATGTGTCATTAGCCTTCGCAACAGCAATGACACATGCTGTCCTGTGTAAATTTTTCCATAATAATAATAATTCAATTAAAATCATATATGGATAACATAATGATGAATATTAATATATAAAAGCTAGTAAGTCACTATGTTGGTACTCCAAAAAAAGCATACCTAGAATAATTTGTCCCATCATGAATATCTTCAACTCCACATGCATTTACGATCTCTTCACGAGTTATTGGAGGACACTTCATACCCCCCACCACAAAACGGAACTCAGCCATGGCACGATGATATTGGGCACCTCCATAAAGACGCATTCCAGAGTTCTTCGTGCAAACAAATGTTGTGAATAAGTAGAAAATGTATTAGATGTCAAAGTTGTCAACCCCTGGTCTACAACTTGCAGGCTTACACTGAGTCATTTAAGAAAGAGGAAAAAACAAAGAAAATATAGTACCGGCATCATCTTGCACGGGAGATGTAAACCGTCAGAACCAATGAAGGCCCCTCCATTGGTCCTCTCATCCTGAAGCGTCTCCCCTGTCGGTAAAAATTAAACAATGGTCGAGAATGATAAAATCTCCTTAACTAACCAAAAGTTCATTTTCCTTGCAACTTACTTTCCTTTTACTTAGAAAGCATACTAAAAACTCCCCTACTTTAGAACTGAAGGAAAGCAAAAAAAAGCTTGCACCTTAAAAAAAGATAGGAAGATATATTACCAAACTTATCAGGTGGAGCAACTACTGTGCCCTTCAGTAGCAAAGATATCTGAAATAGGAAAGAACTATAAGATGTTTGGCACTTTCGCCTACACAAACTCTATCCATCCTACTGGAAAAAATCAGAAGTATTTGGTTGAAAATTTTATTACTCAAATGTTTCAAATATTGTTGAATACAAATTTACGAAGGAGATCGACCCTAGGAGGTAAAGTTACCATGTCTGGAAGAGATCGAACTTGAAAGACAAATGTGTAACAACATGGATTTTAAAACTAGGTTCAAGTAGTCCTTACTCCTTAGTCCTGACAAAGATATCGATAAAGTACCTTGGTTAGGAAAGCATCATGAAATGCACACCCTTTCTCCTTCAGTTTGGCTTCATCCAGATTACTGCATTAAATTAGGAATTCGTTGAGGAAACATCATTCTTTTTTCATTAGTGTTCTGATCCAGAAAAAAACAAGTTAAAATGGGAAAAACGAAACTCTTTATGGGAAATTTGCAGCTTGACGACAAGTAAAGAACAAGAAGCTATCTGTTGTAGTTCTACAAAGCATGTGAAAATGCATCGCAATGAGAGATCCTGAACTTGAATCGTGGGTTACAACATCATACCTCATTTCTTTCTTGATTTCCTGCAGTTTCCTTGTTGCAGTACGGTATTCCTTCTCGAGAAGTGGAACAATTAGGGGAACACTACCCATATATCTATGAGCCACAATGTTTTAAAAGAAAAAGGTTGAATCAGTTAGAACAAAGTAAATATTTATGAGATTCTACATATATAAAAGTTCACATGTACCGTTTCAGCAACAACTCTTCGAGAAATAGCTTAAGACTGCTCACACCGATCCTACTTCTTTCATCTGAAGACAATGATCGACCCAACTTTTCCTCCAGATATGCCACATCTTCCAACTCTCTTGAGGAAATTGCCTAGAAGCATCCCATTTGCGGTTAAATGTCTGCAAAAGTAGATTATAGACTACAACACATAATAAATATCTTTTGGAGTACAACCTTTTTGAACTCTTCATTGGAATTGTAGATGGACTCACGACCTGAACCAACTCGCCCAGATGGCACAGAAGTAAAAAATGGAGAACCACCCAAGACACAACAGTCCAAGGTGCACGCAGGTGGCTTGAGAAACACCTCGACGTCTGAAGACCGAGCAAATTGAGGTATCTTCGTGTCAAGCTTGGTGGAGACTACGACAGTTCGAGACAATTCAGGATCAGTCTGCAGGTAACAGGGTCTCGCAATGAAAAAAACTTGTTTAAGTTGGAGAAAATGACCCGAAACCAAATGATTTAGAGGAATAGGAAACAAAAGAGACGACTTGCTTGCATCACAACTCTCCGCGTAGTTGCATTACTCCAGTCACTGCAATCCTCAAGGCACAAGATGATGAACTCTTTGTGTTGCATTTTAGCCCGCACAAGAGCCTCAACAGCGTGAGCTTGCCCCTGAAAGAGTAACAGAAATTAGTCAAAAGTTTGTGTGATTCAAAACTTGGAACATCGGGAATTTCAATAGTCAAACAAATTATCTGAATGGGAAATATGTAATAAATATGAAAATTAGAGAATCACTTCGATGATTATCACAAACAAACTTTTACTCTATTAGCTGAAGAGTATTAGTGATGAATATACGCATCAACTTTAGTAACAGCATAAGGGGCTACATTTTTATCATTAATACATCATGTCATCTAAAGAGTCATCACAATAACCCAAAGTAGGCACTGCCCTGTCTACATAAAACCCTTCGTATATCTCTCTTGTCAACAATTAGCATACCTGTAAAATGCGATTTTTTCGACCTGGAGCAGGAGCAATTAAGCCTGGAGTATCAATAATTGTGAGGTTAGGACAAAATTTGTACTCTATTTTTATAATGATCTCTTTCGCACTAAATTGGCAGGGCTCTTTCTCCAGCCTCATGTTTTCAGCTTCAATATAGATCTGCAACCGAAAATCACGTGAAATATCAATTCCAACATCTAACATAAAACACCAAGCAAATTCTCGACAAATGATCGTAACTTAGAAGACAAGCATAATATCTGAAACACATCAACTACTCATTCTACAACTCATAGTGCGTAAATTGCTAAATCGATAAATTGCATATATGCAAAAAAAGAACAGGTTTTCTCACATTTTGACATAAATTTCAATCTTTTGAATTCTCAAACCGCAAACCTGAATCTCCTCGAGCGACATCTTCTTCCCCTCGCCGGCATCCGAATCCGACACAAGCCAACACTCCGGCACCTCACACTCCGGATTATACCTCATATGCAGCGTAACCGGCCTTCTTGTCTTCGTCCCACCGCCGACATGGTTAAACTGGAACCCCATCAGCGCCTCAACGAGCGCACTCTTGCCGTCAGTCTGGTGGCCAACGACGAGCACCGCCGGGGCGTCGAAAGGGGTCTCGAACTCCTGTGCGAGCCCATGGAGCTCGTTGAAGGACTCGTAGAGTCTCGATTTTGGAGAATCCACCATGGATTTGGGGTCTAGGGTTAGGGTTTTGGCCTTTTGGGTTTGGGGGTGTTTGGAGATAAGGAGTTGGGGTTCCCGCCATGTGGGCCAACGGCTCCCACCATGGATTTGGGTTTGTTGTGACCGTTAAAAGTCGGGAAATACCGTTCGTCGTCGGAAAATTATTTAGATCATTCTAATAATTATTATTTTGTCATTTACAATTCATTTAATACTTATTTCGTCATGTGTCTTAAAATAATATTTTTATCTCAGTATTTCTCACATTCCTGGTACCAATATCTGACGAAGCGCCTGGATCTGGTGAGGTAAGTGAGACGGAATTTTTTTTCTGTCTCGGGCGTCTGTCTAAGTCATTTCCCCCAAGGACGGGGCGTCTGGCTGTGACGCCTCCTCCTTGGCGGGGGCGGCTTAGCCAGACGCCCCATCCTTAGATGAGACGCATGGCTTAGCCGTCTCCTCCATGGACGGGGCGTCGCCCCTGTTTTTTTTAGTTTATTTATTTTGTGTTATTTAAAATTATTTCAGGTTCCGTTGCAAGATTTGGGTGGTGATGAAGTAGATTACAATGAGTTTTTTGATAGTAAACAAGTGTTTACAACAATCGATGAAACATGTAAATGAGCGAAACAAGTTGTCATCGGAGCCGGGTTTTTTGGTAATATCATCCTACAAATCAAAAATAGATAATCAGACGGATTGTTATCTGGGATGCGATCGAAGAAATGAAATGAGTTCTTGTGATTCGAATATTGCACTACGAAAGAACACGAAAAGAAAAGATTGTGGTTGTCGTTTTTTGGTAAAGTTAGTCGAGCGATGTGATCGTGATGGATGAGTCGTTGTTTCTAATAGTACTCATGGACAACACAACCACAGACTTGCAGTTTATCCAGATGGTCACCGACAGATCATCGGTCTTAGTTCTGGGCTCTGTTCTGAAATGCGGTCAGATGCGGCCGCGATGCGGGGGAGAGGCGCATCGCATCTCCCCGATGCGGCTCTCCGGATGCGGCCCGCATCTTGACCCGCATATGCGTGTAGATGCGGCCCGCATCTTGACCCGCATATGCGTGTAGATGCGGCCACATATGCGGATAGATGCGGCCGCATTTCAGAACACCCACTTTTTTGTTTTTTGTTGTTGTTATTTTTTGTTATTTTTTGGGTTTTTTATCTTTTTTTGTTTAATATTAACTTGTTTATCTTAAAAATTATTCAAAAATTTACCTAAATTTTTAGTTACATGTATATAATTTATAATTAATATATCTATATTATATTATTTAATTATTAAATCGCAAACCGCATATGCACCTGCATCGCATCTGCATACCGCATATGTCGGATGTGGTGTCTCGCCGCATCGCATCCGCATCCCGCATTTCTGAACCTTGGTTCTGGGGCAAAGAAAATTGTCCGCGATATGACTGATGCACAAACAAGACCACGTAACATCTTATTGGCAGTAAATGAGAAATTTCCGGAGGATAATCCAAATCAGAAACACATTTATAACTTCAGAGAGTACATGAGGATGACGAAATCTAAAGACAGGAATCCCGCTCGTAGTTTCTCAGTCAGGTAGTGCAATGTAAGTACTTACATTGGATTATGGTGGATGAAGAAACTAATGTCCTCACCCATGCATTTGGCACATCCTACATCAGTTCAATTGTTGCGCACATACCCTTTCGTAATCTGCATGGATTCGACGTATAATGCGAACAAGTATAAGATGTCTTTGTTTGAGATGGTTAGAGTTACTCCAACAAACATGAATTTCCTCGTCGGCTATGCGATTTTGAAGGATGAGACAGAGTCTAGTTACCGGTGGGCGTTGGAGAAGTTGCAAGATCTGTATTGGATACTGTCAGCCGACTGCAATAATAACAGACCGGGAGTTGGGCCTGATGCGACCAGTGAGTGACAGGGGTTTTAAAATTTGAATTTCTGTATTGTGAAGTCTCTATTAATTTCTATATAACTATTTCCTTTCTTAACAAAATAAATATCAGAATGACAAAAATCCTCCGAAGTAAAACAAAGTTGGAAATGAACGGGAGATTGAGGCGTCACTATTGTTTCTATTTATAGGTATATACATAAATAGATCAAAGTAACATCCTAGCTAGTTAGCTGGTCATGAAATTAAGAAATGGGGCGATTGGGCGGAGTTGCTCCCGGAATCGTTGGCGGCTTCGATTTTCAAACAATCGAGTATAGCATACGGAATACGATGTGCTACAGTTGTAAGTCATGGTTGTTCGTCCGACGATACTACTACATCTGATGTACTTCTTAAGTTCCCATGGTTGGTAATGATGATGATGATAATCCTGGATTACGAGGAATATTTAGCATAGTCGGTGCATTATGAAGGTAGTACCACTTTTACATTATGACGCATTGTGTGTACTTGTTTGCAACATCAATAATGGTATAGAGCCCCCCGAACGTGGAGCATGTGATGGAAGATGAAAATCTTGATTGGTTATCTCGTTGAGTTCATGGGTGATTTGTTACATGTTGTGAGAAATGAAGATTATTACAAGTGCATTTCGTACGACGATTTTTACTACGAAGACAAAGATTCACAAAATCAACTTAAACATTCACGACAAAAAAATGCAAATAACCATTCTCATTCACAAAATTTGATAATATCAAAAACCGTGTGAAAACGGGTCTTCGTAGTATTTACAAAATTACAATTCCCACAAACTTTTAGTACTCAAACATAACGTATTAGGAGATTTCACCTTCTTAAAATAACATAAAAAATCGTGTGAGGAACGAGTCAATACTAATAACAACGGTGCGGAAAATAATCCACACGATTTTAATTTCTTTTTAAAAAGAAAAAAAGACATTTATTAAGGAAACAAACAAATATCGCAATTAATTAGGAGATAAACTTCTTTATTCGGAAATTTCCGAACCCGTTTCGTCTCGTCCCCAAACCCTGGACCTCGTCTCCCCCTCCGATCGACCCCCGAATCCGCGCCGCCCGTCGAATCCCTCCTTCTCCGGTACCTCCCCACCCTTCTCGCCTTCTCCCCCCCTCCCGATTGCCGGTCGCATTGCCGGGTTTGGTGCAGGATTAGGGTTTCGCGTCGATCGGGTCCCAAAGTCTCGATTTCTGGGTGTTTTGGGGATCGGAGATGGTGGTTTCGTAGGGTTTTGGAGGTATGAGGGGTGTTGGAGATGGAAAGGTGGGATCTTTGGTGGTTTCGTCTCTGGAGAGGGGTGTGGAAGGAAGGGAATTTGTGTTAGAGGGTTTAGAATGTCGCATTGGGGATTTTTCGGAGGAGAAGTTGGTTGCGAAGGTGGAAGTGAGGGAATTGGGAGTTAAAGATGGAGTTTTAGAAGGTTCTGGTTCTGGTGGTGGTGAAAAGGTGGGTTCTTTGGTAAGTGATAATGTGGGTTTGTTGGTGGATAAGTTGGATGCGGAAGTGGAAGCAAAAAAAATGGAGATGGAGGATAGTGGAGCAATCAATGGTTTAGAAGATTGTGGTTTAGTTGCTGATGAGAAGATGAGTTCTTTGATTAGTGACAATGTGGGTTTGTTGGCGGAAAAGTCGGATGTGGAAGCAGAAGCAAGAGAATTGGGAACTGAAAGTGATGAGAAGGTGAATACTTTGATAGGTGACAGTGCGGGTTCGTTGGAAGATAAGTCGGTTGTGGTAGTAGAAGCGAGAGAATTAGGCAGTGGAGGTGGTGAGGCTAGTCAAGAGCACCAGGGGTGTGCCAATGCATGTGGTTCTGTTGAGATTGGCACTTCAGGAGATGGTACTTTGGCTGCTGATGACAGGATGAGTTCTTTGATGATTGACAATGTGGCTCTGTTGGGCAGTGAGTTGTGCGATGCAGAAGGTGAAGCTGTGAAAGAGGTTGATTGTCTGGTGTATAATGATGGTGGGTCTGATTCTGTTGTGATTGGCACTTCAAGAGGTTGTAGTCCGGCAGTTCTTGAGTTGGTGAGTCCTTTGTCAGGTAACAATGGGGCTCCGTTGGATGGTAAATACACTACAAGGGCGAAAGTTGAAGAACTTCCTGTTCTCTGCAACAATGCAGATGGTAAGGTTGTGAAAGAGATTGATATGCTTGTTTCCGATGTTCATGCTTCACGAATACATGAGAGTGGTTCTGTTGAGCAGGGAAGCACTTCAGAAGGTCATGAGTTAGCAATTGGTATGGTGAGTCCTTTGCCAGGTGATATTTTAGCTTCATCAGATGTTAAGTTGTCCGTGGAGGTAACAGCGAGCGAGTCAGGTATTGAATTTGCAAAAGAAGATAAAGAGATCGTCGAGGAGAAGGTTGAATGCCTGTTGCCCAACGCTGGAGAATTGGCTGCCAAATCTAACAGCTCAGATGGTGAGGTTGCAAAAGAGGTTAGTGTTGTTGGTTCCTCGAGGCCGATTGATGGATCTGCCTCTATTGTGCTTAGCCCTTCAAGAGATCTTCGATTGATGGTTGATGAGACCACAGTTCCTTCACCAAATGAAACTGTGGCTTCCTTGAGCATCGAGTCCTCTGTGGATTTGAAGGTGCGAGCATTCACTTCTGTTTGTAACAAGGAACATGGTGACAAAGTCACTGAGATTGACTGCATGGTATCTGATATTGGGCCCTCACAACTACTTGATAAGTCTGAATATGTTGAGATTTACACTTCAAAAGATGATAGCTTAGCATTTGAGAACAAGGCAGGTCCTTCAGATAGTGAAAATGTAGCTTTGTTGGATATTGAGAATGGGAAGGTAGTGTCTGTGGTGGAAAACAATGGGACAGATGAGGGACTGAAGAATGGGAATATGAAGATGTCACAAGAGGGAGATATTTCTTCTGTTCTTCATGAACAAGATGCTACCGTTCACCGTGGTCCTGATGGTGAAAGAGATACCATACTAGATGTTAGAGAGGAGTTTCGCGCTTCAAGATGTGAAACTGGCAGAGAAATTTCCTTCTCGGCTGAAAAAGAGTGTGCCCCTGAGCCATCTCTGACAAATGCATCGGTCTCTAGTTTGCTGATACGACCTTCGATTTCTGATTACAGCAAAGCTACTGAAGTTGCTGCAAGGGATGCTCAGGATCCCACAGATTTAGGCAGCAACACTATATTTGGTGACCAGTTAACCTGTGATTCAATAGATACTCTAGAGCCCAATGCTGTTGTCTTTTCAAGGCGTAGCAATCCTAAAAGGGCTGCTTCATTGAGGAAAGCATCCACTGTTTCCGAAACACAGAAGATTGCCAGAACATGCAGGGTCGGGAGATCCAAAAAAGCTGCCGACAAAAGCATATCTTCTTCTAGGTCCTTGACATGGGTTTTTTCGAACAATATCACAAGGAAAAGAAGTTCAAGGAAGCTGGGCAATGCTTCTGCATGGGGCATGGGGTTGAATATATGTGAAATGTTTAGACGTTCTGACGTGGCTTCTAACTCTAACAATGAGATAGACTTGAGTGGCGTAAATTCTAAAATCCAAAAATGCAGCTCTGGGAGGCAAACATCTAAAGCTAAGAAGGCCAGTAGAGGTAAAGGAGTTAAGTCGGCCACCTCAACAAAGTCACTAGACCTGACAGAGCAAATAACCTCACAGACCCTGGCATCTATAAGTGATCCACTTTCCGCAAGTGCTGTCCCTGATAATCTTGTCTTGAACTATGGCATCCAGATGGGTAATATCTGTTCAGGCGGACAAGTGTCCAGCTCTGATGGGTGCCTTAATACTCAACTTCTTCAACCTTCAATTCCATCAACAGAAAATGATTTCCAGCATGGTGAAAAGGATCCTGAAAGCAGCATAACACAGGAAACATCCTTTGAAAATAATCCTGGTAGTTTTGCTGGGATTTCATCTCAAGTAGGCTCAGGTTTGTCCGTGGAGATGGGTGATGACAAACTTTTGAGCTACCCGAGTACTTCACCCGGATCAGACATTGTCCACCCAACAGCCGATGTTGTCAACTTGATAAGTGATTTTATAACTGTTGCAAGCCCTAAACCCTCTGATGATATTGAAACCACATGTGAAAATTTCTGCCCAGATTCCAGCCCCAAAGATAACCTACATCTTGGTATTTCTTCTCTTGCAAATGCTTCAACATCTTCTTTTTCTTTGAAAACAGAACCACTTTCTTTGAGAAGAGAAGACAAGAATATTGAAGTTCAGGAAACATTATCTGGCTTGCCTGAACTTCTTTCGCCAGGAAAAGGTGCAAATATGCTTAGCCAACAGAGTAAGATAGAAAAACCAACAAAACTTTGTGAATCTGCTTGGCGGAAACAAGCCTCTAGTGCTAGAAAGTCTCATAACAGAAATAGCCGAAGAAAACCATGTAAAAAAGGTTCAAACTCGTTGGAACTTTTGACAGGACCACCATTTCCAGAAACAATGAACTTGACTTGTTCTGTGGGAACTGCTGATGTAAAAACTGGTGAACTGGTCCCTGTATCATCGGAACAGGACTTCCAGAAGACAGTATCTCCTGAAATAAGTAAAGCAGAAGGAAGCAGACAAAGACCAGTTGCTAAAAAACATTACAATGGGAAACACAAAAAAGAAAAGATCATTAACAAAAAAAAGGCTGAAAACACTGAAACTTTGAAACATTGTGCAGTTGAACAGGAAGGCCAAGCAAAAAATGCTTGTGTAACAGGAAATGAACTTCTTGCCCATGATTCTGGAATTGGGAATACTCCTTCGCCAACCAGCACTATTGACTCCACCGGTAAAAACTTGAGTACCATTATTTTGGTTTCTATGGGCATCTATGTATCGAGATTATTACTGTTTCCTATTAAGGTGCTCTCTTTCTCTCCCTGTAGATTCTTTCCGATTCTATTTGAGGGCACAATTAGAAAGTTAAGTGATGAAATAAATGGTCTTAGAATGCTTGTGATGGGACACTCATTCTATTTGACTAGACTTTAAGCACTTAACAGGAAGTTTTTAGGTTCAGCAACTAGTCATATGGTGTTAGGTTCGGTAGTTTGTCTTAATATATAGTTGAACCTTTTGGATCTTTCAGGGTCTTATAGACATCCCATCTATATATGGGACGGAAATTGCAGTATCATGAATTCATGATCGTACATCTTTATTGCGCTTATGTTTTTTGATATGATTATTGCATTGAAAACTTCTTATCTGTGCTTGTTCAAGCATGACACATGCCACGTTCAAACTTTTAGGTGGAACCACAATGAATCTTGACAATGGAATTACTCCCGGGAATCAATTGGAATCTGGAGTTGCCTTTCATAGTGACAAGTCGGTGCTGGAGAATCCCCATCTTTTTTCTGAAAATCAATATTTGCCTCCACGAATTGCATGGGTATGCTGTGATGATTGCTCTAAGTGGCGTTGTATACCAGCCGAGCTTGCTGATCAGATAAACGAGACAAACTGTAAATGGTACTTTATCATCATGATATTTTTTTAGATTCACATGTGACTCATCTATTTGACTAATTAGTGTATTCTGACGTTTTACTGTGTATATGTCGTGCATCATGTTATTTCTTGTTTTCGGATATTTTCATAGCCAGCATTCTGAATGATGGTAAGCTTTCTACCATAAAAATATTTCAGGTTGTGCAAAACCAGGATTGGTAATCTGCTGATTTATATTGTTATTGTCATGTTCTGAGTGAAAACTTGGCAATCTATGATATATTTATTCGAAAGTGCTTGTAGTAGGATTTTATACTTCACAATGTATCCAAAAAGCGCTAAATACATCTGACACCACAGAAAAGTAAACATCCGTGCGACTGGTGTCTGGAAAATGAAGGACTAGTTCTATTAAAACCGAGGTTTGAACTTGGTGGTGGAACGAGGGATCTGGTGACCAATTCGTGATCGTGTTTTGCTGGTGTTTGGTTTGTTATTACGAAGATGAAAGCAACTATTGAACAACTACAATTTCACGATCACGAATTGTAGTTGAAAGCAACCGTGATAATAATAACGTTTCCAGCTAAAACCTTCAGTATGCCCATTGAAGATGCATAGCACGACTTACTCCATCTCAAAAGTATGTTAATTATGAGTCCTCTATATACAGGAAAAAATATTGAATACCCACTTGGGTTTCTGCCCCTTGGATAGGCAGAACTTTCTTAGACATGAAGCTTAGGTAGTAACGTTTTATCAGAACCCACTATTTTATGTCAAAGTAACTGTAATATAAAATTTACTATTGTGGCCCCTGAACTGTGCAACCAGCAACAAAAACAACTACAATTACACAATCTCTTAAATTTCGCAGATGTTAGATTTTTAAGTTTTTCTCTTAATGTTGTGGCTCGGGGTTTTGGCAGAAAATTTGATATGAGAAAGGCTCCTGAGTTCTATGATCACACTAGGAGGATAGACACACTAAGGTGCAATGCAAATCATCATGGAGCTATCACCTTGAGTCCTATTTTCTAGTGCTTCTCGACGAGTAAAGAGACAAAGCATAAGACTTCACTCCCTAATTCAGATGTTGGAAGTTAAGCATGGTTGTATCTGATCACTAGGTCACCAGAGTTACGACCACGTCATGTCTATGAACCAGGAAGAAGTGTCGATGGATTGAGGAGTTTGGTGCAACATATCTTTAAGATGGGGATATTATGATGATATATGATATTCTGGAAATGAAAATGTTGGGGTTCCTCTGCTTTTACAGTGAGAAAGAAAGTTAGAGAAATAGATGATGAGATTGAAATCACCGACCAAAACAAAAATAAAAATGATGAGATTGAAACTTGGATTTTTATTGTGGTTCTGGATATCTATGTTGTAAGTTCTAATTTCAGAGATTGAAAATTGGTAACTACTTGGTAAAGAATGATGCTATGAGATATTTTTTATTACTTTATATGATCAGGTAATTGATTTTCAATTTGGAGATTGATGTATACTTATACCATTTTAGTTAGGGATGTGAATTTCTATTTTGGAAATTAATTGAAATAATGATCAGTTATTATGTACAAATTTGGATATATGCGCCATTAATACTACCTTTACATTTCTCCAAATCAAGGAGATAGATTCCTTGTGTACATGACTACATGTATATGTAGAGTTATCGATGTTATGGTGTCAAAGGAAGCCTGTGCCGATTTTGTGTAAAAGTTTGACTGTGAACATTTTAAAAAGAACTCCAGACATTGTTGTAAGGTTGTATCAAATAATTCTTCATCAGCACAATCCACATGGTAAAGATAAAAAGCTAAAGCATATGGTAAGATGATAAGCACAACCAAAACAAAGGTGTGGCGTTCACTGAGTGAATATGACTATGGCATGCCATTTTTTACTACGAATCCGATAATGGTAAATGCTATATTCTTTCCCTTCCTATTACCAGATTAGCTATTTGAATGATGTCCCCAAAGTAGATCTTCAGTGATTAAAGTAGCAAATCTTCGTCCAAAAGTTATTTTGATTTCCATGTTGGAACAATATCTAGTTATGGTATCATCTACAACAATGTTAAGTTTTCTCCGCTAATATTTGTGATTTTAATTTTTATTCAAAGGAATTGCAAGGATAATAGTGACAAGGCTTTCGCTGACTGCTCGATTCCTCAAGAGAAGACAAATGCAGAAATTAATGCTGAGTTGGAGATATCCGAAGGTTCTTGTGAGGAAGATTCACATGTTCCACAAACTAAATCTTTAAGTCCTGACCATGCAAAATTATCTGGTATGTAATGCAATTACTATTTAATATTCAGTAGCTTCTGGCATTTAGAACTTTTCATCCAATCCTTCTTTACTGCAAAGAAATGATACACTTGTTTCTTTCCCTGAGATTCATGCGTTTCTTAAGGCCTCAGTTGAATTTGTTACCATTACAGCTAACCAACAATCTTCTTGGAAACGCATCAAGAACAACTCATTTCTGCATCGAAACCGTAAAACACAAACCATTGACGAGGTTAGTCTGTACCGTGAATGTCATCTTAATGATATCACTTTTCCTATTTATTTCAAAAATAGTTCCGTTGTCTGCTGAATCCCTTGCGTACTTGTCAATTTCTTATTGAAAGTGTATATTGGAGGAACCTCTTAAGTTCCAAGTACACCATATTATGTTGTAATAAAGATAAAAATCAGTTGTGGTACTTAAGAATCTTATTAGAAGGTAAACAAGGGCGGATCCAGGAAATTTTCATGGGGGGAGAACAGATTTTTTCCACGGCAGTCGAACTAAACGATTAATAAACTCAAAGGTTTAACATAAAAAAACACATAAAAGTCATTAGAAGATCATTAAGCTCTTGTAATTGGGTATCAATTACTACATGAAAAATATCATTCTTGAAGTAATGAAGATGTGTAATCGATCGATATCCACGTTTACTTCCGCTTGAACTTGTGAAGAAAATTCCAATAAATATTTCTATCATAATATTAAAAAGTTAGATTGTATTATTATATTTAGTGTAAGTGGAAGATGTGAAGTCCTAAATCTCAAACTCAATCTTACATCAAATTGACTTCTAGTTTAGGCATATTTGGACAGTTAATCAGTAAAGACAATGCATAGATGAAAATTGTATAAACATAAAACCAGGGGTGAACCTCCCTTGGGCCCATGGAACCTCCTTTGGAAAAAAAATACTACTATTAAAACATTTAAAAAAACTTGAGAATCTAAAATCAACACCCCTAAATCACACAAACCATCATCTTCTCCAATCTTCCTCTGACCCAAACCTTTAAAACAAAGATTGGTTCTATGGTTTGGGGGTTTCCAACGCAAAGTTAACAAATCTCTCTTGTATTTGGTTTGATTTAAGCATTTGTTTTGGTTTTGGTTTGTGTTTGTGTTAATGAGAAGTTGGAAGTTAGCTTAACCAACAAATATTTTGAGAGAAAGTGTTGAGAGATTAAAGTTAGCTTAACCAACAAAAGATATGATGTGGTTTTGTGCATTGTCTACTTTTGATGTTTTGTTCCATTTTTTGTTTCATTTGAATTGCATGATTAACTTGATGTTTTTTGTTGTTGTGAAATTTAACTTTCACCATGGAAAAAAATTCAAAAGGAAAGAAAAAACCACTTAATTGTCTGAAACAATATTATTTGATGAAGTGAAAGAAAAAGAATCCAATAGTTGTGTGAACCAAAATCCAGATGAGTACCCTTCGAAGGGGAATGTTGTAATCAAGTTTTATATATTAATATAGTTTTGTTGGATTTTATGTATTATGACTTAATGTTCATATTTCGGGGTCTCCTTTGAAAATTCACGGGTCCGCCACTGCATAAAACATCTAACATTTAATTTTTACGTGGCGATTTGCTTCATTGGCCATTTTCAGCCAATTAATAGATTAATCATTGATATAATCATGAATTTTAAAACACCTTACATTACATAAAGCTTAGTTTTGAAATTTGAAACCTAAAGCTAAAGCTTAGTTTTCCAGATTTTACCTTCAACATCAAGCAATATTTTTCTTGTTAACTACTCGATGAATTTCTTTTTGAAGCGTGCTTTCTAGAAGATAGAAATTTGGATGTTCTAGTTTGAGTTTTCATGCTGATTTACAATGAGGCATTTCATGAGGCCATCATTAGTTTCCTGGAAGAGAATGCGCGATGTCAAAATATTATTTACTATGATAAAAAGGCATATTATTTACCTTCTGCTGAAATCATTCAGTGCAAGTTCTATCTTGTCCTGAATGATTTGTGAATTACCCAGTAAGCAGAAGCTCTTAAATTGGATTATAGTAGCATAGCATATGTATAATCTTGTGTAAGGGGAATGCAAATTTGATTAAACTCTAAATTTCCAAAGTCAACTACTGAATTTTCGGGAAGTCCTTGTAGATTGAATGCCTGCATTGTCTTATTGATGTCTCTGGGCTAGTAGGCATTATATCCATTTCCTGTGTTTGCAATGCAGATCATGGTTTGCCATTGTAAACCTCCAACAGATGGAAGTTTGGGGTGTCGAGATGAGTGCTTGAACCGGATGCTTAACATAGAATGTGTTCGGGGAACATGCCCATGTGGGGATCTTTGTTCAAACCAACAGGTATTACCATATGTTTAATTGTTCCTGATTATTTTTCTTGACACTAAATTCCACACCCAGTCCCATCATTATCTGGATATAACATTTTCAGTTTCAAAAGCGCAAGTATGCCAAATTGAAGTGGTACCGCTGTGGAAAGAAAGGATATGGTTTACAATTGCAAGAAAATATCTCTGAGGGGCACTTTCTTATCGAATATGTTGGGGAGGTGAGTAGTATTTCTTATGTCCCTTCATGGCTGCATCAACATCTTTGGGATCTTAATGACATTTAGAAAGTTGTACTGCATTAGTTGGATTCATGCTTTTATGGTTTGTTGTCATATTCAAGTAAAGAAATGTAGTATTCATTGAAATCATCTTTGTATTTATTTTTACTTATTTGTTTCTTTGGGTCAAAAGTACCACAAAATTTGAGAGAGCCCTGCCATATCAAGATTGCTATCTTTCTCTTTCATTCAAAGGGGATATAAGAGATGCAAATGCCATCGTTTTAGAATAAATCAGTTATATTTGTTTATAAATGAGTAAATGATAATGAAATATCTCACAAAAGTCTTTGGATCTGCTGGTCTTATTTGCAATTATAGTTGTCTGGTGATGTCCTGTACCTAAGCACACCATATACTAATTTTACACACTCCATTTTAAAGGAGCAAACACTCGTTGTTTGTTAATCGTGCTGAAATGTCAATGGTATCTATTGGCTTCAGCATTAGCCCAAGTACGGTTACAAACCTGTAGCTGATATATAGTTTCAAAAAATAGTAGATTAGTAGAAGATCCCAATTGAGAAAAAAATTTAGGTGTTCAGAAGCTGCAACTTTTCTAGGCATGCAAAAGTTTTAACTTTTAAGACCCAATTGTTAAGACTCGTTAGCAACATTTCATAGGTCTTGCAAAAGAGTAGATCATTGCTCAGTTAGTTTGTTTCCAAAGCAACGTTCAAAAGTGCAGCCATAGGTATGCGACCCCCGCACAGACCTGCTGCGTAAGGTGATGCCTAGGAGGGTTTCAATTGCTCCGAGAGTTGTCGTTGTGAGGTGAATCTCTGGCAAAGTGGATCCATGGAGTAGGATCTTCGGCGAGGTGGAGAGAGGAGCAACAATGAGGGTTTGGGTTTAAGAAACGGGAAATAATCATGGGGTGAAGGGTGAGGGGGTGGGAGATGAGAGTTGATTTTCATCCACAGTAAGATCTGAAATTGGGGGGGGGGGGGGGGGGGGGGGGGGCTTATTTAAGAAAAGTGAGTTCAGTGCTTATTTTTAAATTTCTGTAATTATCACTGTCACTTGAAATCAAAATTCAGACAGTGGTTTGGTGAGTAGATAAAACTTCTAGTGAGGCAATGACGCCGATGAACTGGATGTTTTGTTGAAGCCAAATCAACTTAGATATTTTATATATATCGTTCTTTATCTCCTAGAGGTTTCCCATATTTTTCTGATTGTTCCAATTTTTTTTTGAATTTCTTTAAAATCTTTTTACAATTGTGCGACCCTAGCGCTCTTGGTCGCACAAGGTCTCATGTGTGACTCTTGAACATTGTGCCAAAATGCAACTTGTTTGCCATCTAATGTATTGTTAAGGATCCTTCATCTTTCAAAGTGAGGGTGCTTGTTGCCTACAAACTCTTCTTCAAAGTCTGTTGTTTCGACATGAGATCGGTAGATGTGGAACGATAAAGAAAATCGATTGACATGGTAAACCGTATCTTTGATCCAACTATATGAAACCCTAAATAATTGATTCTTTTTGAATTATGATCTCTTTCACCATATTTGCTTCAAGAGTTTTTTGATGCTCCAGTTTACACATCCTTTCTTTTTTTTTATTCCATTTAGCTGTACCTATAATTCAACTAGTTTAGTACACTGTACACCATCTCAATTCAAGATAGCAAGCTAAGCTTGTCTTAAGTTGATGGTGTGCTTCCTAATAGGAAAATGTTTTTAATTAATGACCAAATGTAAGGGGGCTTAACTGCTATAAGGGGCTTAAAAAGCATGCCTCAGCACACTCACTTCCTCAATTAGTAAGTTGTATTATGGGTATGTATTGATTGCTCAAGCATTTTGGAAAACCTCAACCATAGTGCATCATCAGGATGTATCCACATTGCAGTTGGATGTTCTAAGTTTTCTTTATGTTTTCCTGGTTTTAATTTCTGAGGAAGTCACCGATCAAAAAAATCCAGGAAATCTGCAATTTCTCCTTTATTTATACTGAGCTTTCTATGGATAAGGTTGGCATATAGTCGTGTCTCCTCTTGATGTTTAGATATGCTGTTCATAAGGCAGGCAGACAGTAAGGCAGCAGTCACTTAAATTTTGTTGCTTCACTGGTCAAATAAAAAAAAATCCTTCTGTTTTACCTCTAACATTATTAGTTTTTCATATTCATTTGTAAATTATGAATTATGATAGATCTTTTTAAGGAAACATCTATTGGATTCATGTTTACTACAGGTGCTTGAGATGGCTGCATATGAAGCTAGACAACGAGAGTATGCTTCTAGAGGGCAAAAGCATTTCTACTTCATGACACTCAATAATAGTGAGGTATTACTTTGGATAATGCGTATAGATAGACAATAGCATCTTACCCTCCAAATCCAATTTTTTGCATGAATATTTGTTAGTGGTTAGGGAGATAAGTAGATAACTTGCAGCCATATATCCTTCTAATTAATTGTCTCTAAAGAGCTGCTTTATCAGAACAAAAAACTGATATTTTCTATTAAAGCCATGATCAGTAATCAAATCATGCTTCTGATAATGGCCATACGTTCTTTTAATCAGTCTTGCATTTCCAATTCTAGCCATGTGTTCCCACCCTAATATTCCTATGTCCTCCTTTTGTTTTTATTATTATTGAAATTCCCCATCTTCTTTCATTTCTTTCTTTTTAACTAAATTCTTTTGATTTCACTGTAGCAATAATTCTTTATATTAACTTATATGTAGATGAAGTACTTCCGGTGATTCATAATCATATCCTTTCGAAGATTTTTTGGTGCCAATTTTAAATAATTCAACCGCATAATGTATTTGTTAGCATAATGGAATATATCAATTATGATAAAGAATACCAAGGAGAGACCAATAAAATATAAAAATAATCAAGGAAAGCAATGATTCAACTCTCTTGACTTCCACACGTTCCTTGTGCAAATGCTGGAGTATGGTTGAATTGGAAGATGCTTTATGTTACTTGCCTTACCCTAGGATCATGGTAGTCAATTTGTTTTTGTGCTTTTCTGTGGTTAGCGCCTTTGTCACTGTAGTGATGACAATTTATTGGAGCTCACTTTAATTGATCATTTTGCCAATTACAGGTTATAGATGCATGCGCAAAAGGAAACCTGGGTCGTTTTATCAATCATAGTTGTGATCCTAATTGCCGTACTGAAAAGGCAAGGTTCTTTCTTATCGTTAATTCATTCTAGAATCAAATCCTTTGCTACTTTCTGCACCAATTTTCTTTCATACTGCGACCACTGTCATTTAGTATCTTGTTACTTTGTTGAAGATGAACAGTGTCAGAATGTATTGTTCATCACGTTATGGTCTCGTGCAATGAGTGAGCATAGTCCTTTCAAAACCCCAGTCTTTTGAAGGATGTATTTGACTTGTCCACATAGTGAGCTCCTTTCCTTTTTTATTTAAAATTTTCAACACCACCCCCTCTTTTGGGTCCTTAGATTTTCCTAGTGTCTGGTCTATGATTCAAGGTGGTCTGGAGATACTGGTCGTAGGTTTGTTTTTAACTGTCAATTTTTACTTGTCATCTGATTTTTTTTCCTGAGCATTGCATATATTTAACTGATATTAATATAAATTATTTTTTCTTACAATTGCAATTCTTAAAATTAACTCGAAACGGACATTTCATTATTGGAGGACATGCAGTTCACTATAATAGATACGGAGTACCGTCAAAAGGATATTAGCCAAAGATTCTCTCTAGTTGCCTTGATGTCAATTTGTTGTTCGAAATTCTCCCTTAATGATAAAAGGACTGAAATGCAACCAAAGTCTCCAGGCATACACAATTCTAGTAATAATATTGCATCTTCGTATTAGAGAAAATGAGTGTTTTGCTATCAATGGTTACTGATACAAGCAACCTGTGCAGAACAGAATTCAAATGAAAGAGGTTATTCATCACTCCACTTCACAATTCTAGTTAGGACTTCTCTTTGGGTCTGCAGCGTTTTCTTCAGAAATTCTGTTTATTTGCTCACTTGATACCTTATTCTACTAAGGCAGCAGTCCTTATGTCATGTTTATAAATTTAAAGTTTGATTTATATCTGCTTCCTATGTTTCTGTACTGAAGCTTTAGCACAGTTTGTTGATGCAAGTATGGGAAAGATGTATTTCACAAAGATGCCACTCTTATGATCTTGCTTATACGCTATCTCTTGTTTAATTATTCTTAATGCTTGCATCCATAACTTTTTTGAAGCAGTGGATGGTGAATGGTGAAGTTTGCATTGGACTGTTTGCCTTAAGGGATATCAAGAAGGTAACGTGCTCTTACCCAGTGTTTTAGTTTATGTAACCATTGGTTGATTTGTGATATCCCAAGTTACACGTCAAGAATTTCATCAAGTAATCTGTCAGAAAATTATGATCCTCCTAGCATCCTTATTTCCCAACTGCCCAGAAAGTGTGTAATGTACCTTGCTTAATTGCTTTGAGGATGGACATTACCAAAAAGTTATTCCAAGAAAACTAGGAATTGTGTTTAGGTTAGAAGCATGATACAAGAGAATTGAAGCTAACAATGTTATAAAAGAACAGAAAATCACAGGTCGAATAACATTAAAGCGCCACTACTCATATTCATTGATTGTGAGTATTACTTTTATATGACATGTCTCTCATAATTTAAAATGTTTCCAAATTTCATGCAAATATTGTGGCTTAATTAGAGCTTATGGACTTAACAATACCCATCTTTTCGTTTTTCCCTCTTTCCTTTTATTACCTAATTTGTTACTTGATGAAATAATCTCAGGGTGAAGAAGTAACATTTGATTATAACTATGTCCGGGTGGTTGGTGCTGCTGTAAAAAAATGTATGTGTGGAGCTGCTGCCTGTCGAGGCTATATTGGTGGTGACCCTTCAAATAGCGAGGTTATTGTTCAAAGTGATTCAGATGAAGAATATACAGAACCTGTGATGGTTCGTAAAGATAGTGAAAATCGGCAGTTTATAGATAAACCAGTTCTTGAAACGGTTAGCATTACAAGAGTACAAGCTCACAGTAGTCTAGATACTGAAAAGTCTTTACAGGAAAGAATTGGTGTGACATCTATACCAGTTAAAAACGATTGTCAACAGAATATTGATTTGGCAAATGACTCTTCTGTCAATCCTGTTCCAGAAATTTCTGTAGAAACTAAGAATAATAATAGTACGTCTGCCTGTGATGTTAAAATTCCACCATCAGATGCTTATTCAGAAGAATTGTACTCAACCAGCATATCAAGACCTCCTGCTGCTATAGATGATTTAATTGTGACTAATGACAAAGATGGAAATGCAGTAAATACCCAAAAAATTGCACCCAAAAAATTGCCCCGCTCCAGTGCACAAGTTGAAAAGAATCAAACTCATGTTGTCCAAGGAAGAAAATGTGTGGCACAAAAAAACAAAAAGATTGCTGCTGCTAGCTGCAATGGACATTTTGACGAAGGTGACTTACGTGTGTAATATATTTGCACGTCATAGCATTTTTTTTGCTCTGATGCGTTTTTGTATATATTTCAATTATTTGCCTCTGAAATGCAGTCAAAGAGAAACTCAATGAATTAATCGGTGCTGATGGGGGCATAAGCAAAAGCAAAGTAAGGAATATTTCCCTTTATCGGCACTTCATTACATGTGTGATACTTGTGCTTATAGGTTAGTATCTAGGGATGTGTTTGTGTATACATTATGCACATACTTGCCACATGTGAACTGGTTCTCTGGCAGTTGAACTGGCTGATCCAACCACCTGGTGCCTTGACCGGGTTATAAAACCCTGCTACCTTCCATTTATTTTGAACTTGTATTGGGAAGTCCTGGGCTGAGCTGTAACATTTTAATAAGGAAGAACCTATTCATCATTTTTTTGCAAGTAACCTATTCATCATTTTCTGTGGATTCATTCATTGACATCGCGAAAAGTTTGTTTTATAGTGTTCCTTTTACTTTTATCCATGTGCTTGTTGTGTATATACATATATTTTTCCTCTAACTAAGCATCTTGTGTACTATAAGCAGGATGGAGCAACTAAAGGTTATCTTAAGCTTTTGGTTGTCACAGCAGCAGACAATGCTGAAAACAGCAGAAGGTTGCTTTTGCTTAATCAGCTGGGAAGCTTTAATAATTAGATGTAAGTGATCTTATCTTGCATTCTTCTTTTGCAGCACACGAGATCTTTCATTGATCCTTGATGCACTTCTCAAGACAAAATCAAGGACCATATTGATGGATATAGTTACGAAAAATGGTACACGGGTTCTTCACTATCTGTTTTCGCATTAGTTTTCTTTCGCATATGCTAATCTATGATATTCAGGGTTGCAAATGCTGCATAACATTATGAAAAAAAATCAGAAGGACAATAACAAGATACCTGTACTCCGAAAGCTTCTCAAGGTTTGTACATCTCACCACAGTTTCACTCTAAAATTATTTTCTTAAGTAAAATTTCTTAAAAATTAGTACGAGCTAGAATAGAATCAACAATACTAGTGAAAGAATTAACTTGTCTTGTTTTATGTCTTCTCCGTTATTTATATTAAGCTGAAAATTTGCTATTTTTTAATTTTGAATTAAATTTATTTACATTAGTAGATACCAAAATTTTAAAAGTTGGACAGAATGGACTGGTGAAGTAACGTTTTGGTTCAAAACTATTCAATGGACAATGATGCCATGACATTAGTATGGCAATGGCATCTCTATTATATATGGGAGCTGTAGGTTAAGACTGAAATGGCTTCCTATTATTATGGTCATATTGGTTTTCTCCTTGTTCATATTGTTGTGCACCATAAATATACTACAAATTTTGAAATAAAGAACTTGTTAGCAAGTGTCTGTATATGAGGCATACTCAATTACAGTATAGTCTTGCTAATACATAATTTCACAGTATTGATATTTGTTCCAGTAAGGAATCATATGAATCATCTAAATCCAATTCAGTGAAATATTCCTTTGTCCTTATCTGATATTTTAGTCAGCAATGTTATGATCTTATCTTAGATTTTAGAATTGAGGTGTTGGTTTTTGCCCAAATTAAGACCTATTTTGCTCCACTTGCATATTCTTCCAAACTGTGATAACAAGCAAACAGACAATGCAGGCTAAAACTATCGTAAACTAATAAAACTTTTATCTCGCGAAAAATTCACCAAGCAAATTTTGAATTTGAGTAGTTTGATATTTCTTTTCTGGAATATCTTCTGGAATCGGGATAATCAAATATATTTCTGTAGTTCCCAATTTGCAAAAACATCGTTTCCAGTGCAATTTTGAGTTGCACATGCATTATGTTCACTGGACTACCCTTCATTCCAAAATACAATTTTTCTGAACTGCACCACTGAATGATTTAGTCTTTATCCTGTTGTTGTTTGGGGCCCTGTGGGTGAAGGATTTCCCTTCTACTGACCTTTTGCTTACTAACGGTATTCCTTTTTGGGGTTAAATGCAGCTTTATTTTATTTTGATTTTGTTGCAGGTGCTTCTTTTTCTTGCGGAGAAAAAGATACTTGACAAACAACACCTTAACATGAATCCCTCTTGTGCTGGGGCAGAAAGGTTATTACTCACCTTATTATAGTTTTTTCTTTATTGTCAATTATGTTTCGAAGTCTAGAAAATAATTTCAAAATGTATAGAAATTTCTATATAGTATATGTCTTCAAAGTGTTCTAACAGCTGACATGCAATGTCTTTTTGGCAGTTTTCACGATTCTTTAATAAAACTGATACAGCATAAGGATGTGAAGGTACAATCACTTCTTTCTCTCTCCTTTTTCTCATTTCTTTAGTTTTCCCCCTTTACCTTAAATATGATGTCTTCTATTAAGTCTTGTTGAACAGAAGTCAATATATAATTTTCATCCGGAAACAAGAAATTGGTAATGTTGTCGCTGATGTAGTTATATATATGGTATGAGGTATTCATTTGGGATTATGATTTTCCGGTTGCTTTGCCAAAATGTTATGTTGTACTTCCATTATGCATTAAAGAGGGCAAAGATTATTTTCTGTGTTCATGTCTTTAAGTAACCAAATTTTCTGAACTGAGGTCGTTCTCTTTCTCATTCTTCTCTTCACTTATTTTATGGAGTAGCATACTTTGTGATCACATTTAGGCAAACTTTTTTAGTGTGATCTTCTAGCACTTCAATGGACCACCTCAATTTTCTGCCTGAAAATGTTCTTAGTCTACAGTTTAACACCTACGTTGATGGTTGACATCTATGACTGCTAGTAGTTATTTGTTTAATGGATCAAGGACTTGCCTCTTAAATTGATCATTTCATCTGCAGGTCCATGATGCTGCTCGTGGATTCCTGAATATGCTAGGCTGTCATGCTACTAAGCCTAAATTTACGGAAAGGAGTAATGGGTCATTAAATTTTAGAAGTAAATACCAGCGGTTGTCGTCTACCAAATATGACCATCATAGAGTAAGCAGCACTGATGTTGTTTCTCATGAGAATCATACCATCCACCGTCGATCAATGTTAACTGGCACATGTTCCACATCTGATGCCTCTAAAGCCAGTGAAAATTACCCTAATATTTCATCATCAGTTCAAGACGAATCGATTTCTGAGTTAATCCCGCAGAAGCGTAGGAGCAGGTGGGATCAGGACAAACCATTAAAGAAGATCAAATCGGGTCAGAAGTCTCCATCTTTGACCGAGAGTAGAACTTTGAATACAAGTCAGGGATGTGCTGTTAGACGCTCATACTCTCAGCATCATGAACGCAACCACTCAGTTGAATCTCGATTACAAGTTTGTTCTGGAGCAGCGGTTGCCAGTAACATTTCAGAGTTTCATACTGTTGGTGAAGCTCCTCCTGGGTTTGCGTCGCTCTCAAGAGATGCAAATAACAATCGTTCCAGACATGCTAATGTTGTCACTCCAACTGTCGGTTGTGATGTGGTCCTTGCTAAACGGCAGGAACGATATCTCTCTCACTTGCCAATATCACATGGAATTCCCTTGGTGGTTATGCAGCAATTCGGAACCCCAACCTGTGCAGAGGAAAATAGAGGAGACAACTTCCTCCAGAGTTGGGCAGTTGCACCTGGCACGGCGTTCCACCCTTACCCACCTCTACCATCTTATCCAAGAAAAAAGACCAAACGTGATGTCCAGTCTTCATATTCACTGAATCATCAAACAACCACATCGAATTCAATGGACAGATCACATCGAACAGAACAATTCACATCTGCCCAATCCCATTCCAGCACTAGTATGTCAGGAACACAAGTCGGAGCTATTTACATGGGAAAAGCTGAAAGCAGCAGGCAATCTTTGCATGGTTACGGTAGTGGATCTTCGAATCCACATCCTAATATAAAGAATGGTGGCAATGTGTCTTGGCGTCCTTGGCCTAGGGAAAAGTAGTACATTTAGATTTTCGTTATAAAGGTGAGAAAATGCTCAGCGTAGATCGACAAAGGTTTAAACAACCTAGCTCCTGTTGCTGCTGTGTCAGAAGCTAAGGCTGTCAACAACCAACAGATAAACAGTGTTAATTTTTATAATTGAATAAAAAAAGGAAGCTAAACCTAGGAAAATCACATTCATATGTATCAGTGTTAAAATTAGGATGTTTCATATGTATTTTTTTTCTGTTACATCCAATTTGTATCAAATGAAATTACATTCATTGCTTTTTCACATTTTTTGTAATTCACAGTGGGATTTTAATTGTAAAAATTGATCTTGTTCAGATGATTGTCAACATATGCATCCACTGCAATCTTGATTACGATTTTTGTCAATGGCTCGACGAGTCATTTTCCAAGCAGAGATATTTTTCAACCATTTGCATTCCCCCATCCCTATTGTTGTAGTCTTGTTTCAGAGCATAGGGTAATTTGTGGACCAAAAGGCAGACATGAGAGAAATGCCGGTCTATGTCCAGAAAATCTTCAGGTATGTACTTCCATTTTATCTTCCCCAAGCTGAGTAATAAGCTTATAGCATTGGTTTGTGCTTTCGGCTTATTGTTTTGCCATATTATCCCAATATCTTTTCTGACTAGTTTTTAAAAAACCCCTTCTAGTTAGGAGCCTTAGTTTAAAGAAGGGAGGCCAAATGATGGTGATTGATTTGAAACTCAGTTATATATTAGAAGTGAGGGAGTCTTAATTCAATTATTCCATAGAGTCGTCAAGCAAACTCTTGCAAACAATCTTTGAAAGTTACTTTGGAACTTCTCCCCTTTGATGATGTTTCTCTGAACTAATCGCACATGAAAGTCATGCCAAACCTAGTTTGCAGCCGATTGCTATAGTTTCTTGTAAACTTCCACACCATTATGTACTTCAGAGCATCGGATTCATCGATACCTACACTTCGCTTTGGTCCAGGTAATTGGTACATATTTCTATTTCATTGCCAACCACATGAAATTTTTGCAACAATTTTTTGACACATGGTAGTACTCTTCCTGATGCAGTAATTGCTCTAAGCCTCTATCAGTTTGTCCTTCTAGTTAGAACCTAAAGTTGCAGTTGCAGTTTGTTGCAGTTGTAGATGTTCACTCGTCGTTTTTCCGCTATTGATGCGTGCATGGTATGTTTCATTTGTCATCTGCATTTGATTATAGATGTATTCAAATTTATAATGCTTTATGTGGTATTGGGGTAATGTTGGTGTTGATGAGTCTATCATATGATTCTTTTGTGAACACCGATTTCATGCCCCAATCAATCACAGTTTGTTCTCTGAGGAACATGACCTGGTTCTATTTGTACAAGTTCATGCATTTGTCTTCACCCTTATTTAAGTTAGTTGGAAAGATTGGAGAATGTGGAGGAATTTCGGGGTAACTTTTGGAAGTTTGAGATATACGAGTTTAGTAGTGGGATTCTACTCCTTTTGGCATGGATTTGTGGTTTGACATGATGAATTCTTCAGGTTGTAAATTTGTTTCTATCTTTTTTCTTTGTAGACTCAATTTTGTTCATGTCACTCTATGAATTTCAAGATATTGTTTCATACGTTGTTATTCTTTTGAGAAGGAACTTTCAGACTTACCATTCGCAATCGTATCCTTTTCAGCTCAAGTTTGTTCTTGTCACTTGGTAGTCTCAAGACGTTGGTTTACATCTTGTTGTTTAATTTCGAGAACTAATTTGCACATTTATTATGAAGGATGTGTAAAAACCAAAATCTTTCTTGCAACTGGTTATTTGATTAGTATAAAAATATCGATACATTAGTATTAGAACAATATTTGGCGATCAAGATGGGAATCACGAGAAACTCTTAAACACACACACACTATTATATTAGATATACATAATAAAGTAGAAACATTGCGATCTTTATTGTACAACACTCAAATTTCCACCTCATATTATGAAAGATTTAGTTAACACCAAAAGCCACAAAAACACACAAAGACACGCCCACACAAATCATTAAGACATAACTACGCAACTCAATCCATTCCATCACTAGAAACAACAAAATCAACTTAAAATACCAGAGAAAGATGGACTATAGAGTGATGGTTGACGTGAAGATCTATCACTTCCATTCTTGTTCTTCTTGGTGGTTGAGAAGACATCCCCAATGAGAGGAATAATTGGTTTCTTCTTCCTTCTCCTCCTCTCCTTTCTCTCATTCTCAAACTCACATTCTATTTCTCCAAGACTTAGGACATGAGACAATGTTGGGAGATACCTATCATAATTTAAATCTTTCCCATATCGTGCAAAATTGTCATTAGCACTTGCCCCACCTTCACCCACCATCTCTGCTAGTTTCAATGAGTTTTTGCGGATTTCTGCGTCTAGAGACGCAACTATGACTTCCATATCTGATCCTTTTTCCTTAAGAAGCACAACTTCTTGCTTGGTGTCTTCCAATTCGCCTTCAAGTTTCTTTAGCATCGTCGTGATAGCATCGTTGACGCTATGATCGTCATTGTGTAGTGAAGCGAAAGAAAGTGAAGAGAATGAAGGGGAGGAAGGAGGGTGGTTGATGCTTATGGGAGGCGGTTTTAGGACTTCTTTCGTATCGTTGTGCTTGCGTAAGTTGAGGTCTCCGGTAAGAATTCGCTCGCCAAAGACCGCGACCGCCTCTTTTACCGACCGGAAGGGGCGGGTGGTGTCCACCATGTCTTCATTTGGATCCATTGGAATGTGAAGAATGGAGCAATGCATGGGGTGTTTTGATGAGGAGTTTGGTGTGATGTTGGTTTTTTTCTTGGCTTCTACTTCAGGTTTTTGGTGGTGAAGTGAACCTCAGCTTGTGTGGAGTAAAAGTTAGTTATTATGTCTTTTTCATGGGGAATTTGTCTCATTTATACTTTTCAAGAAAACAAAACCATATATGATGAAGTTATGGCCTGTCTTTTGGGGTGAAGGCTAATAATATGCTATTGATGATGTTGTTCTAGATTTATTTTTCATCCTTGATGATTTTTGGCTATTTTCATTAAAGTAATTTTCCTAAACATTGTTTATTGATGTCATTGAATGCCCAAAATCTATACACAACAAGAAGGAAATTATAGCGCATTTTTTTGATTTAATTAACTAGAATCAAAATTTTGACTTGGCTAGACATTGGGGTGGATAACTACCTATAGAATGTTTTGACACGAATTACTTGGTCTAACTTCAGAACAAATATTCTTTAATCACACAGATGACCACTAAAACTCTTTTTAGTGTGGATATTGGAAGAGGGGGGAAATTAACCTTAATTGCTTGCGTACTATATCAGTTTACTCATTCTTCTTTCCAAGAGAGTTGCTGATAGTCTGAATGCTCGATGCATATCATCCGCTTATTAAAATAGGGTTAGCATTATATATTCCTTTTAGGTTCCATGATGATCTATCACCAAACCCGAGACTAATTCAGTTGGTTGATTCTTGTCAGTGGATAATCAAGATTAGATACCGTCCTCGACAAAACACACCATTTGAGATTTCAACATCAGCAGAAAAACTTTCCAAGTTGAGAAATATATAAAATATAATAGTTGATTTTGAATGGATCATCATCATAACCCATGTTTTCCCTCCTTGATTCTCTCACAGAAAGAGAAATAGATAAGTGAAATCACACCATATTAAGGGGTACTGAAATTGTGCACCTTTAAATAGAATATAAATTCAGACATTGTCAAAGCTGCTCTATATCATGACTACATTTAAGTTTGTTTATGTTCTAAGCTTCCCAATCCAATTCCACCAGCAATGACTTCTTCACTAAAATAGAACAAAAGACAACCTTTCCCACTCCACAACGACAACTTTATTTCATTTAAACCATCAAAATACTAAATATAAGATATTAAACCATTTTCCTTTAATATAGAAGGAATAGTAGTTTCAGTCAATAATAATTGAGGTTCAGATGATATGTGCTAGTTCTCATGAACAAGATAAAGACACTACCAATCATAACTTTCAGCCCTAATGTGTAATCATAACCAACTTTGCCAACATTTGTAAATCTAAAACAAGATCAACAATATCATAAATTGTATTTAACGATAAGTTGAATACAAACTTCATGGTGTGAATGTCATCCCATCAAGTGATAGTCTCACCAACATCTCTACCAGTTAACATTAATGGTTTTTACAGACCACTTGTTTAAGAAGCCAAACTTGAGCATGCATCCACGTAACTTTACAAGTATATCCAACACAACAATCGTGCAGTTTAAGTGAATAATGAAAAGTTCGATGGGTATCCAAGCGGAAGAGATGGAAACTATCGAGTAGTGAGTTTAAGAAACCTGGCGAAAACAAATATGCACAGCACAGGAAGTGAAAAAAATACAACTCAATGTGGAGGCCGAGGCTTTGCCGGAGAAGATGGCTTGGCTTTGGCGAAATCAACCAGGTCTTTGAAAAGAGAATCCTCAGGTTTGGCCGGACTTGGCGCAGGAGACCTTCCTTGACCATCCAAATGAGGTGGAGGTTGTTGGTAAGATGACGTCGAGCTTCCCTTGTTAAGAGAGAGATTCTGGGTTTGTCCTATCAAACTATCATATGATCCAGGGTTGTTGGTCCACTGTGACGGTTGGTGCTGCTGCTCAAAGAACTGTTGCCTCTGATTGTATTTTGCCGGTGGAGGCGGAATTGAAGCAGGGGGAGGAGCATCCCAGGGTGCTTGCGGTAGTGGCTCAGTTGGGTATTTGGTGTCCTGAACGGGTTTGTCATATGTAGGCTGGCTATTGAAAGATGGTGGTGGGTGTAAGTTACCCGCATGTGCAGCAGACGAAACCGGAGGTGCACTGGCAGGGACTTCTGGAGGTGTTGAGGACTTATACACATCTCCACTAAGGTAATCAGCCATGCCACTACTTGAAATAACAGGCCTCTTCGATGAAGGAGGTGGTGCGAGGAACGGACTAGCATAAGCCGGCTGAGTCTTTGGAATGGGAGATTTTCCACCTTGCCCAGTTGCATTTTCTCTGGAAGTCCTGCATTGCCATAATGTGTACCCGATCAAAAAATAAATAAATTTGCCATAATGTGTATCATCTAACTGAGTATAATAATTCTTGACTGTGATGAGAGACAGCACATTCGTAATGGGGTCAAAGATTCCAAAGGAGTCAGATTAAGTCATTTTTATTGTCTTTTGGTTACAATGGACTAAATCAACGAGGTTCTTATGAGTTGTTTCTTATTTATATTAAGCTGGGTTATCATGGCTCAAGAATTTTGGCTCTAACAGAAGCAACTGAGAATCCTTGAGATGTCATCCTCTTATATAACTCTTACATAATATAGGAATTCAAGTTAGACATTCTTGTTCATGAATAGGTATACGGTCAAGCTGTATGTCTCCTATAGATATCTTGATATAGAAAAGCAATAAAGCATTCACCAGTTACCTGCGAGTTAACTGGGTTAAATCATCCTCAGACTCATCATCATCGTGATTGACAGTAACAATAGGTGCAGTTGGGGCTCTTCCCGTATCTACTCCTCGTCTAGATTTACCTTTCAATATGTCATCATGCCGCTGAAGAACCCTCTGTAATTCATCATTGAGAGACAATCCCTGGCACAAAAGTTCCTCATCCCTGCAAACGATAGACACAAATTTTAGAAACAGCACTACTGCATGGCACATGAAGTACGCAATAATGTTCATAATTACCCAGTATGATTGACAAGGGCCATGGCACGCTTTTGATATGATCGGCATTGCTCAACAAGATCAACTATAACTTCCTGTCTAACACCCTGCAGATGAGAAACAAATGAACAAATACAACTTAGGAACTGTCCTTAAATTTTCAAGAATTAATTTGATGGAATTCCTCACAAGACAGTCATACGAATTGCATGCATGAAAATGAATAATTTAGATCAATAAAAGTAACTACAGATATGGAGGCAACCACAAGCTCAGTAATTTATTCACTGTAAATGATCTAGCGTTCCTGTGCGACATGTAATAGAATCCTGTGCTGAAGAAAGGTATGATAAGACTACCTCAGTATTTTGAGGATCCAATGCAGAAAGCATTTCCATTAGCACATCTGCGATCCCATGAGCATTTTTTATCTCTGCTGGACTGCAATTATAGTGACTTAGTTATACAAATTATTCCAAGTATCCTTAGAAGTACTAGAAGAATTTAGATGACATCAACTTCAATTTTTGAACATAAAATCTTGACTAACAGAAGT